>JARHVA010000969.1:2022500-2365000 GCA_037957365.1 Torreya grandis
GGTATGAAGGTATAGTAGGTATTATTATGTGTAATAATATTTCATTACCTAAAAACTTGTGTGAAAGTATAATAAAATGTTTCAAGTATGTAGATAATTATTTCAAGTACTCTCAAGTTCCAAAAAAGCCAATATTAAGGAGTTTGTATTATGATAGAATTATTTGATTATATAAAATTAGAATTTTTTAATCCACAAGGAGTGAATGGAACCCTAAATCCGTGTTTTTAGAGTGTTTAATATTCAAAAGGAAGTATAATAGGTTGTGTGAAAATACTAAATGGTGGAAATTAAAGTCATTAAACCCATACTATGAGATATTATCAAGTGACTTGAGTATAGTCCTAAATATAAACCCTATCAAAAAAATTACTAAAAAGATATGAGACTGATAATAAAATTTCTAGATGATGAGATATGAGTTGGGGAACATCAAAGAGAAGTGAGAATAAGTCTAGTGGAGTTTATGAAACCATATAAAGAGTATAAGGTCATGTATAGGTCTATAGAGAAAGAGAAAAGTCCAAGAGACTCATCTCACTCCTCAAGTGATGCTAAAATGATCAACTTTGCTCCAATATTCTTTGAAAAGTTTGTAACTTCTATCAAAAAAGTTACTTCAAATATTGAATGAGACACTTTTGAGAAAACACTACTCTCTCTTGGCTTAAGAAACTCACAAGTTCTATGAATGTCTTAAAATAAAGAATATAATTCATAAATGTTTTTACACCAGTCCAAAAAACCAATGGTAAAAACCAATGGTTATATCTTAAACATTTATTCATGGTTTAGCTCTAACCATTGGTGTTTCTTAATGAAGATATTAAACATGAATAATTGTTTTAGCTATTAGAACTTTTTAATATCCATTTGAATGATCTTTAAATAGTTATTATTTACTCATATTAGGACTAAACCGATATTTGGTCTATTGGTTTCTTAAAAGAGATAATCTAAAGATAATTCTACTCTTCTAGGCCTGTGTAGGCCTAATTTAGTCTCTTGACTAGTTTTGGCTCAATACAAACATCAAATGGCTTGATATATCTTTGAAAAGTGTGTAAAAAATTCATACAACATTGAAAAACCTTCATATAATACAAAAACAATCCAAATCTTTCTTTTTTGGTCTTAAGCCTCTTCTAGGCCTAATCTGCCTTCATAGAAAGGACTTGTCTTATTTTAATTACCAAATTGGTTAGATAACCTTCTAAATTAATTTATAATGACATCATAATAATGATAAATCTTCTCTATAATTTTTTGAGCCAAAGAATAGGGTAAACAATAAAATATTATCTTTTTTAATCTCTCTTAGTGAGCACCTACAAGCACATAGAACATAGTCATTTATTTCTCTCTCCAAAAGGATTTTTTAGCTTGGAAAAATTTGTATTAGTTGGAAAACACATTATATAAAACTCATGAAAAGTTTTGGAATGTTTCACTAGTTGAATCTAAAGTTATGGACCTTTTTGTGAAGAAACCCTTAGTTTAGGGTTTCACAGGATTATAGAGACCCAAGAGCTAGTTAAGGATTGTTCATAAAAATTATCCCATGATATTAAATACCTTAATTAACTTCTATAAACCTTTAACTAAGCTCATGAAAAGTTTCAAAACATACTACAATTGACTATAAGGACTATTGACACTAAAAGCTAGGGCATAGATGAGTTTCAAGAACAAGGACTTTGAATTAAGGATAAAATCACTAAAAATTAACTTGAATATATTTAATACATATAATAAAAACATATAAATAAATTATTTAGGTAATAATATATATTTAATTTCAATAAAATTACATTTTAATAGTACATAGACCTTTATTTTGGACTATAGAAAAGCAAACTGAGCCAACTTTGGTCATACACTATAGGAGAATTATGAAGGATAGATACAAGATGTCATATCATAAACTTTCATGAATGAGTAATATAATAAAACCCAAGATTGTTCTCTATAACTCAATATGGGCAAGACATGATAATGAGTTTTCACTCATAGCCATATCTCTGAGAATAGACCAAAAGTTGGTCACTAGGGGCAATATCTTATGGATCCTTAGCCCAATCAATGAATCATTTATGTAGACACATTTAGATGGGTGTTTTAAGGATAGAAAAACCATTTTATAGTCTTGGTCAAGACCTATGAGTGAAAGTTGTAGTTGACCAAATGCATCCCTTAAGAGAATCTCCTTATCCCTGAGTGTACAAATAGAGCCAAATTTGGTCATGCAGTGTGGGAGAAACGTGAGTGTTTGATATGAGTAATTAGATCCCAAAATTTAATTAATAAGTCCTCTAATAAACTATAGGAATATTATCTCTAACTCAACATAGGCAAGACATGACAATGAATTTTATCTCATAGCCAAATCTCTCAAAATAGACCAAAAGCTAGTTGATAGGGGCATATCTTATGGATCATTAGCCCAATGAATGAATAATCTATGTAAACACATGTATATGGGTGTTATAAGGCTAGATCAGCCATTATGTGCCTAGATTAAGCCACAGGAGTGAAAGATTTAGTTAACCATATTCATCCCTTAATAGAATCTCCTCATACCTAAGTGTGCAAAATGAACCAACTTTGTTTACATTGTGTTTGGGAACTATAATGGATAGAGATGAGTCTTCATCTCCCATATTTGCATAGATAAGTCCTCTAAGAAATTATAGGATGATTTTTTCTAACTCAACATGGGTGAGACATGGCAACAATTTTTCTCTTCTAGCCAAATCTTTCAAAACAGAGCAAAAGTTGGTCAGTGGGGGAATATCTTATGGTTCATGTTGACCATTTTTTGCTCAACAGGCCAAAAAAATTAGTGCCCCTTTTTTTATGCTATTTTGAGCCAGTACTTTTGATTTTTCATGAGTCTTGCAATTTCTACGGACTGTGCAAGTTTTTTATGGACTCTGCAGAGCTTGGATTTCTACAGACTCAGCATTGAAGTTTCTACGGACTCTACAAGTCCATTTCTATAGACTCTGTAGGTTTTTTATGGACTTCGCAGGGACTTCTATGAAATCTACAGGTGTAGTCTTTCGGCAGATGCAGAACCAATTCAGAGAGTGCAAGGTTTTACAAAGATTCTTTGGACTCTTGTCTAAAGAAATTCATAAGGAAAGAGAGCTAAAATGGTTCAAAGACACTTTTTCTTAAGGTTGGAAGAGTGGTTCAATGACATAATATTTCCAAGAGTTAGCATCTTTGAATTGTTGAACCACTGAACCGGTTCAATGCTTCGGTTCAACGCTTCGATTCAACACTTTAGTTCAATCGGCAAAGTTCATCGCTTTAGTTCAATCCATTGGTTCAGCACTTTAGTTCAAACACTTTAGTTCACTTAGTTCATCCATCATTTTAATGGCTTTTGGTTCAATCAAAGGGTTCAAGCCCTTGATTTAAATCTTGGTTCAATCAGACGGTTCAACGAGCTTGGTTCAATACTCGGTTCAAAGCCTTGGTTCAACAACCATTTGAACCGTTGAACTAGTTCAATCAATTGGTTCAACAGTTGGTTCAAAGGAGTGGTTCAATGCAAAAATTTAAGTGAGCCTCCCAAAGGACAAGTGCCCTTGTGGAGAGCACTTGGTCAGCAAAGACACCCTTCAGAAGGGTCAATTTCAATAAACCTAAAGGGCACTTTGAAGGCAGCCAAAGGAATTCAAAATGTGCAAAAGACTAAGGCATTGAATGAATTCTTTTAGACTTTTTATCCAAAGGAATTCCTTCAGACAAAAAGTCTGAAGGAATTCAAAAGGCCACAAGAAGTAAGCTGAGAAACTCTGAAGAAATAAAAAGCGGCTGAGACAATTCTCGTAGACTTTTTGTCCATAGGAAAATGTCTGCATAAAAACGCTGAAGGAAAATATCCATGCATAATGCCCAAAGGAAAGTGGCTAAGAAAAAACCCAAAGGAATAAAAAAAGGCTAAAACAAGAAGCTGCCGGAAGGTCTAAGGGTGATGGGCCCAAGGATGTCAAAGTTAAACATGGTGAACTAGCCATTGGGTATTCAAATGCAGTGATAGGTGCACGAATGTCAATTTTAAGGCAGTGAAATAGCCATTTATTTTTAAGATTCCTAAGTGCCAACCATGAAAATAACCCAAGGAATGTAGTGACCCACCAAAAGATATCCCCCTGAGGGCTAAAGGAGCTAGAAAGAGAAAAAACTAGGAGAAGACAAGTGCAAGAAGAGACAAAGCAGTCCAAGTGGCAAAAGGGAGGTGAGTTATTGCTAGATGGTCACCAATGGTGAAAATAGTAAACGACACAACCTGTCTTCCCCATTTTGCAATTATAAGGGGACAAACCACATGAATGCCTTGAAAAGAGAAGTCTATTTGCAGAAAAGAGGCATGGCCATGTTTTCACATTAATGTGGAACACCAAAGTCAAAGTAGGAACCGATAATCAAATAGCTCCCTCTTCCCAAGGCTCAGAACACACATGGGCCAGCTTGCAAAAAGAGCACCAAAATATTTCCCAAAAAGTGCCAAGTTTCTCTCATTCTTTCTATATATTGTAAAACTTCTCATTTGAGAAATGATTCTCTTAGCCTTAAGGCAAAACTCTACCCAAAAATCTCTCAGGCTTGTAAGGTATAGCTCTGCCAGATTTTACCTTGAATCAAGACTTAGCATTTTTTCCTCTATTTGGACTTGCACTTTAAAGTATATGTCTATGTTCTTCTTTTGTGTTAATTCATTGTCTTTCATGCTTTTCATAGATTGATTACAACATGTCTAGTGCATTGTGAAGTCTTTTTTCTATAGGTCTGCCAGAAGTGTCTACAGCAGGAATATAGGCGCATGTGAATAGGCTACCAAAGTGTGTCTCAGAACACCTTTGATAGTTCCTTCCTCTCTGTATCTCTATGGACCCCTGAATCACTAAAACAAAAGAGTTTCCCACATCAAATGAAGTGTATGGGTGCTTCTTCCTAGTGAAAAGTGTATGTTCAGGCTGAATGGGTCATCATTTTTTGGTGTATCACCTTTTCATTTTTAGGCTTAGGTTCTATTTTTAGCATCTCTCTCCCTTTTCATCCCCCCCTTTTTTACATTTTTTTGTTAGTAGTAGGAGAAACTAGGGCCTAAAAGATTCATCCAAGGGAGCTAGCCCTTATCTAGAGACTCTCCCCTCTAGCTTCACTGGTCCCACAGGTAAGAGGGGAGTTTCCATTGTTGTGTGTGGAAGGTAGGAGCTAGGCATCCTGCCCTGGGTGCAATCCACTGTGTTAATAGTTTTTGGCACGCCCGGTGGGACCAACTAGGACAAGTTGTGTCCAGAGAGTTGAAGAATTTTTGGTGTTTTCTTCAACCAATCATCCTTTAGAGGCTTTTACATCAACACCAATGGAGACTCTAAGTTAAATCAACTGGTTAAGCAGTTTTGGTGCCATCAAGAAATAGTATTTTGGTATGTATAATTCCATCATTCAAAGCCATGGACACTTTTTTCCTTGGCTAGCCTGGATATGATCCTTACCAGCCTTATGTTGATCCTTATTAGGTCTAATATAACCAGTCTCAGCCTTGTCATGAGCTATATCAGCCTTATACCCAATCTTCTCAATGTGTCACTTCTCCTACTCAACCTAATCTCTTTACCAATCAACCTATTTCAACCTTCAAATGAGCACTACTAGGATACAAAAAATATGCAGTAGAGCTTGACACCAGAAGGGGATGTGGCCAAGAAATTCCTAATCATGTCATCCATAAAGTGAAAAATGCACTAGATCTGGTTAAGAGGGAATGGACTCCTATTGAAAGAGCCAATTGGCAAAGGCTTACAAGTGAGATGTTGGATGTGAGTGGTTTGATTGCATCTTTGGAAGAGAAGTTGAGTATTCATGAGAGGAAGCCTTACCAAGTCTATCAACCTGCATACCCACTACCCCAAGTATCGTATTAGTCATACACAGCCCTTGCTTATGAGCCAAGTCAAGCCTATCAAAACCCTTTCCCCAATCATGTTGAGGAGAGTTCTGAAATAGTAAATCTTGTGTTTCAAGCTAATCTTGATAAACATATTGAATTTGCAAATCTTCAAATGTAGTAGTCTATTTTGGTAGCAATGGAAGTGGAATACAAACCCTCACTACCCTCTCACATTGTAGCCCCATCATCCCAAAACAGGATGCCCAATCTACATATCTTGAGCTAGAATAAAGTGGTTGAGTCATGGAACAACAAGAAGGAGAAAGACATTATCCAAGAGTGTGAGGTATAAAATGAGGATAATCTGACTAAGCAAATTGAGGAATTAGAGGCTAAGATGAGACTACTTAGAGAAAGAGAGATGGAGATTTTAGACCTTGTAGAGGAGCCTACACTAAAATATACCCCTTATACCAATCCACAAGCTAATTTCAATATTGATGAAGTGTTGGTAAAGTGGAGAGACGAAAATCAAGTGATTTTGGCCCAAGGTTTACCCCCATTTTCTCATGAGGTTTTAAAAAAATCCCCTGATTCTTTTTCCCAACCTAATTTTGATGAGCCTTGTGTGCCCCCTCCTATTCTAAAGAAATCCCCCTCTTGTGTGCCAAACCCTTTCTATCATATGTCACTTGCTCATTCTAGCTCATCTGATGCATTAATCGATCTTGCCCTTAATCCCGTGTGCCTAGCTTTCCAGCATGCCTCTCTTCAGACAACTCTTCTTGTACATGAGAAGACCCTCCCAAATCTTCCCCAACCTCCTCAAGTCTTTCAACATGATCTCCAAATTCCAAGATGGAAGAAGGAACATCATGAACCAGCCTAGGACCTTGAAGAGGATAAAGTTACTCCTTATTCACCAGGGGAAAATTCCAATCCCAAGGTCATGAGCTAGAAACAAATAGTAGAATCATGGGGTAGAAAGGAAGATGAGGAGAAAGGTTTTTATCAAAACCTTAAAGAAGATGAGGCTACTCCTACTCCCAATGATGATTGTGACCTCTAGGAAAGGCTCTTCTAAGAAGATATAGACAGGCGAATTATAGAATTGGAGTCTAGAGCGAGTTTCCTCAGCCATCGTGTGATGGACATTTCAGACCAAGTAGTAGATTCCATGTCTAAACACACTCCATCTACACAACTCTAAGAGAGCTATCAGGCCACACCTAATATAGATGAAGTGATATCCAAATGGAAAGAGGAGAATCATTCAATTATAGCTCAGGGACTGCCTCCTCTTCCACATGAGTTCATCTGTTAGCCTTCCATTTCCCCCTTCTCGAGGAGGAACCTATCTTGAAGGAAACAAGTGAAGAGGAGTATGCTCAGTTCATGACTAATCAAGGAGACTTCATGAGTGTGGATGAGGAGGAGATCACCATAAGTACCCCCTTTGATGAACAAGAAGACAAGTCACAAGATTTTGCCTCTATCTCTGATGAGGAAGAAGTGATTTTTGACCCTTTTCCCATTTTGCAAGACATCATGGAGGGGCATGGAAACTTTCTTGATCATGTTTTGAACGATTCATTTGAAGTCATTGGGGTAGGCTGCACTATTCTTCAAGGACGCTATGAGCTAGATAAGGGTGGAGAAGGCAGCATTGGGACTCAAATAGGTATGTAAAGCGGCTACAAGATTTTAGATTTATCCTTTCAAGAGGTTGGTGAATATGAAGATACTTTCTTCAAAGTCATCAAAGAGGATGATCATACCATGGAACCTAAACATGAGGTAGAAGAAAATAAGCCAATCAATGATGCATATCAAGGGGCTTATGGTAATGAGCCAGCAATGATTGATTTCTTGATGAGATGCACCAACATGAAGAACCAACAAGAGGCAAGATTTCAAGAACAAACAAAGTACATATATGTTGGAAGCATGTTTAAATCTGATCCACTTGGATACAAGCCAATCCAGGTGGTAGGCAAGAGGAGCAAGTCACCAAGCCTCCACTTCATTCAGCCACTTATCTGGCACCATAAGTTTCCTAGCCAGGGAGGGAACTTAAGAAATTTTCCCTTTAATCCAGGAGGGAAGCAAATATACCTGGTTAGTTATACATAGTAATTTGTTTTTAGTTTTCTTTCTTGCTTTCCCTAAGTGTAGTTTGCACTAGTGTTTTTAGCCTTGTGTGTGTTTTCCCTTGTGTCTAGGGTAAAATGCTTCATGATTGATTCTAGGATCCCTCAAGGTAGTGGCTAACTCTTTCAGAGCTGCATCGGACTTCATGCCCAATGGACTTAAAGGCAACTAGTCTCTAAGCATAACAGGCATGCTTCCCCTGGGAGTCACCAATTTGTTGACCATTTTTTGCCCAACAAGCCAAAAGATTTGGTCCCCCTTTTTTATGCTATTCTGAGCCAGTACTTTTGATTTTGCATGAGTCTTGCAATTTCTATGGACTCTACAGGTTTTCTACAGACTCCGCAGGTCCATTTATATGGACTCTGCAGAGCTTGGATTTCTACAGACTCAGCAGTGAAGTTTCTACAGACTCTATCGGTCCATTTCTATGGACTATGTAGGTTTTATATGGACTTCACAGGGACTTCTATGAACTCTATAGGTGTAGTCTTTCAGCAGATGAAGAACCAGTTCAGAGAGTGCAAGGTTTTACAAAGCTTCTTCAGACTCTTTTCTGAAGAAATTCATAAGGAAAGAGAGATAAAATGGTTCAAAGACACTTTTTCTTAAGGTTGGAAGAGTGATTAAATGACATAATCTTTCTAAGAGTTATCATCTTTGAACCGTTGAACCATTGAACCAGTTCAATGCTTCAGTTCAATGCCTTGGTTCAACGCTTCGGTTCAACGCTTTAGTTCAATCAGCAAAGTTCATCACTTTGGTTCAGAACTTTGGTTCAAACACTTCAGTTCACTCAGTTAGTTCATCCATCAATTTAATAGATTTTGGTTCAATCAAAGGGTTCAATGCCTCAGTTTAAAGCTTGGTTCAATTGAATGGTTCAATGAGCTTGGTTCAACACTCAGTTCAAAGCCTTGATTCAACAACCATTTGAACCATTGAACTAGTTTAATTAATTAGTTAAATGGTTGGTTTAAAGGAGTGATTCAATGTGAAAATTCAAGTGAGCCTCCCAAAGTACAAGTGCCCTTATAGAGGGCACTTGGTTGGCAAAGACACCCTTCAGAAGGGTCGATTTCAATAAACCCGAAGGGCACTTTGAAGGCATCCGAAGGAATTCAAAATGTGCAAAAGACTAAGGCATTGAATGAATTCTTTCAGACTTTTTATCTATAGGAATTCCTTCAGACAAAGAGTTTGAAGGAATTTGGAAGGCTACAGAAAGTAAGCTGAGAAACTCTAAAGAAATAACAAGTGGTCGAGACAATTCTCGCAGACTTTTTCTCTGCGAGAAAATGTCCATGCAAAAAGGCTGAAGGAAAATATCCATGTAGATTGCCCAAAGGAAAGTGGCAAAGAAGAAACCCAAAGGAATAAAAAAAGGCTAAAGTAGGAAGCCGATGGAAGGTCCAAGGGTGATGGGCTTGAGGACATCAAATTTAAACATGGCAAACTAGCCGTTTGGTATTCAAATGCAGTGACGGGTGCATGAACATCAATTTTAAGGTGGTGAATTAGCCATTTATTTTTAAGATGCCTGAGTGCCAACCATGAAAAGAGCCCAAGGAATGTAGCAACCCACCAAAAGATAGCCCCCCATAGGCTGAAGGAGCCATAAAGAGATAAAACCAAGAGAAGACAAGTATAGGAAGAGACAAAGTAGTTCAAGTGGCAAAGGGGAGGTGAGTTATTGCTAGATGGTCACCAAATGGTGCAAATAGTAAACGACATGGCTTGTCTTCCCCATTTTGAATTTATAAGGGGATAAACCATGTGAATTCCTTGAAAAGAGAAGTCTATTTGTAGAAAAGAGGTGCAACCATGTTTTGACATTAATGTGGAATGCCAAAGTCAAAGCAGAAACTGACAATCAAATAGTTCCCTCTTCCCAAGGCTCAGAGTGCACATGGGCCAGCTTGCAAAAAGAGCACCAAAATCTTTCCCAGAAAGTGTCAAGTTTCTCTCCTTCTTTATATATATTGTAAAACTTCTCATTTGAGAAAGGATTCTCTTAGCCTTAAGGCAAAACTCTACCCAAAAATCTCTCGAGCTTGTGAGGTAGAGCTCTGCCAGATTTTACCTTGAATCAAGACTTAGCATTTTTTCCTCTATTTGGAATTACACTTTAAAGTATATGTTTGTGTTATTATTTTGTGTTAAGTCATTGTATTTCATGCTTTTCATAGATTGATTACATCATGTCTAGTGCATTATGAAGCCTCTTTTTTGTAGGTCTGCTAGAAGTGTCTACAACAGGAATATAGGCGCATGTGAATAGGCTGCTAAAGTGTGTCTCAGAACACCTTTGATAGTTATTTCCTCTCTATATCTCTACAAGCCCTTGACTCATTGAAACAAAAGAGTTTCCCATGTCAGATGAAGTGTATGGGTGCTTCTTCCTGGTGAAAAGTGTATGTTTGGGCTAAGTGGGTCATCATTTTCTAGTGTATCACCTTTTCATTTTTAGGCTTAGGTTCTATTTTCAGCATCTCCCTCCCTTTTCATCCCCCCCTTTTTTACATTTGTTTGTTAGTAGTAGTAGAAACTAGGGCCTAAAAGATACATCAGAGGGAGCTAACCCTTATCTAGAGACTCTCCCCTCTAGCTTTGTTAGTCCCACAGGTGAGAGGGGAGTTCCCATTGTTGTGTGTGGAAGGCATGAGCTAGGCGTCCTACCCCAGGTGCAATCCACTACGTCAATAGCTAATTAGAGAAATGAAGGAATCATCTACCCAAACATGTCTATATGGGCATTTTAAGTCTATAATGGTCATTTTATAGTCTCATTCAATTCCTTAGAACAAAATTTATATTTGATTGAATACATCCTTTAAGATATTTTCCTCATCTTTGAGTGTGCAAATTGAGCCAAATTAAGTCATACTTTGTAGGATAATCATGAGGGCTAGAGATGAGCTATCATCTCTCACAATTGAATGTATAGTTCCTCTAAAAAATCCATGAGGGTTCTCTCTAACTAAACACTAGTGAGACATGGCAATAAGTTTTCTATCACAACCAAATCTCTCAGAATAAACCAAAAGTTAATCAGTGGGGGGAATATCTTATGGATAATTAGCCAAATTGATGAATCATCTATGTGGATAGATTAGGATGGGAATTTTAAGGCTATAAAATCCATTTTCTAGTCTTGTTCAAGCCTCAAGAAAGAAATTTGTAGTTGATTAGATGCATCCCTTAAGATATTCTCCTCATCCTTGAGTGTATAAACTAAGCCAACTTCATTTGCACGTTGTAAGAGAAATGTGAGGGATAGAAATGAGTTTTTAGTTCCCATAATTTTAAGGACAAATACTCTAATCAACCCCATGAGTATTCTCTCTAACTTGACATGAATGCAACACAACAATGAGTTTTCTCTAACATCTAAATTTATCTTAAAGGGCCAAAAGTTGTCTAGTTTGGGTATATCTTCTGACTCATTAACCCAATAAATGAACCATCTACACTAACACATCTAGATGGTAATTTTAAGACTAGAATGTCCCTTATCTAGTCTTAGTCAATTCGTGGGAGTGAAGGTTATAATTGATCAGATGCATCCCTTAAGATAATCTCCTCATCCCTGAGTGTATAAATTGAGCCAACTTCCACTACATGTTATAGGATAATCATGAGGGATAGAGATGAGTTTTTAGCTCCCACACTTGCATGGATGAGTCCTATAAGTAACCATATGAGGATTCTCTCTAACTCAACTTGAATGAGTTTTCTCTTGTAGCAAAATCTCTATTCAAGGGCCAAAAGTTGGATAGTGGGGGGCATATCTTCTAACTCATTCAAACAATCAACAAAAAATCTACATCATAACATCTAAATGGGAATTTTAAGTCTAAAACAATCCTTATCCAGTCTTGTTCAAGCCCCAAAAGTGAAAGCTATAGTTGATCAAATGCATCCCTTAAGAGAATCTCCTTATCTTTGAGTGTGAAAACTAAGTGAAATTATGTAACACATTGTAGGAGAACTATGAGGGATAGAGATAAATTGTCAGCTCCTACACTTGCAAGAATGAGTCTTATAACAAACCCAAAGAGGATTCTCTTTCAATAAACATGGGCAAGACATGAAAATGAGTTTTATCTCACAACCAAATCTCTCTTAAAGGGCCAAAAGCTTGTAAGTGGGGTGCATATATTCTAGATCGATATCCTAATTGATGAACTATCATCATGGACATATCCATATGGGTGTTTTAAGGATATTAAAAACCTTTTCCAGTCTTAGTCAGGCCTTGAGAGTGAAATTTCTAGTTGATTAGATGCATCCCTTAAGATAATCTTCTCATTTTTGAGTGTACAAATTGAGCAAACTTCCATCACACATTGTAGGATAGCCGTGAGGGTTAAATATTAACCATTAGTTCCCACACTTATATGAGAAGTTCTTATATACATCATCAGTAGGATTATCTCTAACTTGACATGGGTAAAAAATGGAAATGATTTTTCTCTCATAGCCAAATCTATCTTAAAGGGCCAAAACTTGTCAATGTCAGGCATATCTTTTAGTTTGTAATTGAAATAAATGAATTGTCTTCATAGAAACATTTGGATGGGTATTTTAAGGATATAACATCCCTTTTTTAGTCTTTATTAATCCCTAGGAGTGAAATTTATAGTTGATTAGATGCATCCCTTAAAATAATCTCCTTATCCCTGAGTGTGCAAACTGAGTGAACTTCTATCATGTGTTGTAAGATAACTATGAGGGATAGATAAAAACCATTAGATCCCAAAATTTCATAGATGATTCCTCTAAGAAACCCTAAGAGTTTTATCTCTCATTTGACATGGGAAAGACACAATAATGAGTTTTCTCTCATAACTAAATTTCTTTTAAAGGGTTAAAAGCTTGTCAATAGGGGACATATCTTCTAGCTCATTATCCCAATCGATGAACCATCTTTGTAGACATATATAAATTGGAATTTTAAGGATATAATAGCATTTTTATAGTCTTAAAAAATCTGTAAGCATTAAATTTTAAGTTTATTATATACATCCCTTAGAGAATCTCCTAATCCTTGAGTGTGCAAAATAAGCAAACTTTTGTCATACATTAAAAGAGAACTATTAGGGATAGATACACATTTTTAGATCCCACACTTACATAGATTAGTCTTCAAGTTAAAAAAAACTATTATCTCTCACTCGACATGGGTGAGAAATGGCAATGATTTTTCTCTCACATACAAATATTTCTTAAAGGGCCAAAAATTTATATGCAGGGGGCATATATTTTGGTTGATAGCCTAATAGATGAACCATATTCTCAAACACATCTAAATGGGATTTTTAAGGATAAAAATACCTTTATTTATTTTTGATAAATTCCTAAGAGTGAAATTTATATTTGACTAGATGTATCTCATAGAGAATCTTCTCTTCCTTGAGTATGCAAACTAAGCAAACTTTTATCACATGTTACATGAGAACTGTGAGGGATAGAGATGAAATTTTAGGTCTCACACTTACATGAATGAGTCTTATAAGTAAACCCATGAGTATTCTCTCTCACTCGACATGGGCCAAAAATAAAAATGAGTTTTATCTCATAGCCAAATCTTTATTACAGGGGTAAAAGTTTGCCTGTAGGGGGCATATCTTTTAGGGCTCATTAGACAAATCAATGAACTATCTTCAAGGACATATTAAGATGGATATTTTAAGGCTATAATATCCCTTGTTAGGTCTTAGTCAAGCCTTAATAGTGAAATTTCTAGTTGATTATATGCATCCCTTAATAGAATCTCCTCGTCCTTAAGTGTGAAAATTAAGCGAACATCCATCGCATGTTGTAGGAGAATTATGAGGGGTAGAGATGAACCATTAGCTCCCACACTTGTAGGGATGAGTATTATATGTAACCTCAAAATGATTCTATTTCACTAAACATAGTTAAGACATGAAAATGAGTTTTTTATTTCATCTAAATCTCTCTTAAAGGGCTAAAAGCTTGTCAGTAGGGACATATATTATGGATCATTAGCCAAATCAATGAATAATATTCATGGACATGTCTAGATGGGCATTTTAAGGATAAAATGGCCCTTATCTCATCTAGATTGATACCTAAGAGTGAAATTTTTAGTTTATCCAATGCATCCCTTAAGAGAATCTCCTCGTCCCTGAGTGTGAAAATTGAGTGAACATCCATCATGCATTGTAGTAGAACCATGAGGGTTAGATATGAATCATCAGCTCTCACACTTGCATGAACAAGTCCTATAATAAAATATAGAAGGACTATCTCTCACTCAACATGTGAGAGACATGAGAAATAGTTTTATTTTGCAGCCAAATCTCTCTTAAAGAGTCAAAAGCTTGTCAGTGGGGGGCATATATTCTAACTCATTATCCTAATCTATGAACCATCTTTGTAGACACGTTTGGATGGATGTTTTCAAGTTATAAGTAGTGTTTATGTATTTTTTAAAGGAAATAACTTAGATAAGAGTGTTAAACCTACTAGTTGAGTTAGATAACCTAAAAATGAATACAAGAAGTGTGTGTAGTGCCTTTTTTGAGTTAGATGAGTAATGACTAGATCATAGAGAGGAAAGTATTATTTTTTCACTTTTATTTATTTGAATAAGATAATATTATCTACTCATGGGAAAAGCCATGTCAAGGTGGAATATTATCTAGTGCCACTAACCTACATTAAGATTTTTATAAAAACTTTAAATAGAAATAAACACTTAATGATAAAATATTTCAAAATTAAAATATAGTAAATCAAATACATTAACTATATTAATTTGAAATACAAGATGAATTTTTCATACAAACCTCACTAAGTCAATCCAATGTACCTTCAAGATCATTTTTATTTTTAAGAGATTAAAGAATCACTTCATGATATTCATGAACTTTCCATAGACGTTTTTTTTAGGCTTTCCATGATATTTGATTATTTGAATATTTGTAACAATAACTAGATTTGAATAATGAAGAACCACCATATGTGTTTAAAATTCCTCAAATAATACTTTTTTTTTTATGATATTATATATGAAGAGAATTTCCTTTAACTAATATATATCTAATGAAATAAACTAGGTCTTTTCCATCTATGACATTATTGGTTAATATTTTTGCCTCTACACAATGACACAAGTCATAATTTGTTCTCTCATCATTATCCTTAGGTACAATGACTAAAAACACATGCCATACATTTAAATTATAATCAATTTTTAATAAAATATATGAAAAAATAAAGATATAACTAATATAACTAAGGATACATTTAAATTAGAAATAAATTATACCTAGTTGCACAAGATTTGATATGTGGTCAAAGTCAACTAATGATGTCATTTCATGATCCATCAATTGTTGGATTAAATGGATACTCTATATAGGTGTTATGGGTCTAAAATCCCATTCATTAATGCATTCTTTTAACTCACATTCATGCCAATAAATTACATACAACCTGAACAAAATCAAGTTATATCCTTAGTATAAATATTCTATGAATTAGAATTTGAGCTTTTAATGGAGTGGAAAACACATGATCCAAATATTGTACTAAAATATTCATACACTTATTTTTATTATCCTATATTAATGAAAATAATATCTTCACATGAAAATATTTGTCTAATCCATGACAAATAAATCATTACACCAAGTCACAATATTTGTAGCATTGATCAAATTAGCACCATCCTTATGCTTTCCCTGCTCTTTTTTAAGGGCTCTTTTTACACCTACATCTAAGAAATCATGTTCCCATTTTCCATGTCCATCCTCAAACAATATACAAAATTTTTGAATGCCATTATTTTTATGCATTACGTTTAACCAGTAAAACATTAAATAATTCTTAAATTGTCCTACATAATTGTCTAACCAAACGTAGTGTGTATCAAACATGATTTATCTTGTATTAATATTCCTATAAAATATATAAACATAACCTTGGAAAAATCTAGATAATTTGATCTTTCATCACTCATATAAAATTGGTATTCCATCAAAATATTTTTATTGTCATCTATACTATTAGGTGCATGCATGAATGTAATATGCAATAAAATTTCAACTTGAATTGAATTATAATATTGGGATTGAACCTCATTTTTTGGTTTTATTATGTAGTTCTTAGAAAACACCACAACCAAAAAAAGGTACCAAATGGGAAATTGTCCTTTCATATATTGAATTAGTTATCTAACCATTTGATTTATGTGTGTATCTTACATGTTGGTAGATAATAATCTTCTTAAATTTAAATATGAAATTAGATATAGAAAATTTGGTCATAACCAACTCACATATTGATGATTATTTTACATATTTTAAAACATACTTTATATATTTTTACTTCTTATAATCAACTAGTTTTTTATAAATTCATGTGAAAAATTTTCATGTATACAACTAGTCAAATTTGACAAACCACCATAACTGTTACATGTTCTATCTAAACATTGTTTGGAAAAAAAATTTCAATCAGATCTTTGACATAAAAGAGTTTGGATTAATTATCTTGATTTTTGAGGTGGGGAATCCACCATACATTCTTTTATAATCTATTTAATATGTAGAGTAAATTGTATACGATGAAAAATATCAAAATGCATAGCAAATTCAATATGTACCCTACACAAACATGTGTTACAATCTTTGTTAATTATAACATAGAAAGGCTTGCACAACTCAAATAACCTTTAGATAATTAATAATTGACCATTAAATTTTTCAATAAACTTTTTGTAAAATTTTGTTTGGGTTATGTCCAAGAAATGTTTTGCATGCGGTTTATGGTTTTCTAAACTTTTTATTCTTTTTGACAAAATAGTTTACATTAGATGAGACCCTTATGTTCTCATTAAAAAAAATTTAATAAAATGTATTTTTATTTCAACTAATACCTTATATTTTCATTGTATTCTACCACTAAAGTCCCAACAATCTGTGAATAAAGGGTTATCAAGCCTTGTTCATCTTTTTATGACACTTATCTGAGTTTTTCTATTCAAATTCAAGGATATGCTTGTTTCACTAAGAATTTGAGATTTATATTTTTTATTAATCACTATATATTTCTTTATTACTCATCTTGCCACATTATTATCTTTTTTTTTCAATGTTCTTGCATATTTGCTTAAATGCATTAAATAGATTATTTATTATTACATTATTTTTTCCATCCATATTTCTTGTTCTTAAGCCTAAATTATGCATCACAAGGCACATTATTTTCATTTTAATTAATTAAACAAATATTTAACATCATTTTGCATGACTTTTTTTCTCAAATGCATAGTCCCATATACATTGAACATGACATTAAACTATTCATTTTGACATTTTACCTTCCATAGGTTTTTATTATTTTCTCATATATTTCAACCAAATACCTTGGTTTTCATTGAATTATCCTTGGAGGTATGGGTGTAGGAGCCATATTTTTTATTAAATTGTGTGGTGTTACCACTTCAACTATAAAAGGGATATTACATGGTTGGCTAGTTGCATTAGATCATATACATTAAGTGAATTGATCTTCATTAGGGGGGACATGAATTAGGGTCATTAATTGATGTTGATTATAAACATGCTCGAAAACATCATTATGGATAGATGTTTCATTATATACACATGCTAATATCATCATATAAAAATCATATACTGAATCAAAAATGGAATTAAAATAACCAAATAAATCATTTATGATTATACTTATTAGTTAACTAAATAAATTAGTATAGTATATATTTAAAATTTATTACTTATTTATAAGGATTCAAATATGATGTAACATATTTCCCTCAAAAAAAGGTAATTGTCCCAATTATGTAAATAACAACATGTTTGAAATATATATATATATATATATATACAGTAAAAATATGATGAAACCATTTTTAAACCTCTTCAAGTTCCTCCCAAGTGGCACTTTCTATAGAATATTGGTCCTATATAGATGGAATCCAAAGTGAGTTAGATCAAGAATTAATTAGTCAAGAAAACTCAAGAAATGCATAAAGAACATAACTAACTAAGCCAACTCCCTTAATAGGGTTTTGCAAAAGGAAATTAAGATCTATTAAAAAAATATATACATCAAACCTTCCCAATAGCATCCCACCTATAAATGCAGCTCAAAATATGATTTTCCCCTTGATTTGGTGTTCAAGTCTTTGTTAATGATGAATGGAAATGCTCCTCCATCATCTCAAGTGCACCAATGAAAATAAGATCAAGATATTTGAACCATGGTATGCCTATAGTGAAGTTATCCTATTACAAATTAAGAATAATAATACTACACAAAGATGACTTATGGAGATAGTTATGCATAATAAGTTTAAACCAAAAGATATTAGAAAAGGTGGTCTTGTCCCTCTTATTTATAGGTTTTTAGAATAATCAAAATTAACCATGACCATCCATCTTGAGATCAAGATGTGTGGTCATGAATTAATTCAATTTTGGAGGATTAAATCATAAATACACTCATAAATATTTGGAAATAAGTGAATGAAAGAGGCATGAGAAGCCTTAAAATTGATATTTATTGCATTTATTGTTTATGGATGCCACTCCACAAATCATGTCACCTAATGATGCAGATATTAGAAATCAATTTACAATTAAAAGATATTCAATAACTTTCATGGATTTTCCACTTAAGCACTTTTATTTGGATTAAATTTTCCTAAGTGAGATTATTAAATTCTATTCAATTATTTAGAAATTGGTTGCACACTATTAATCAAATTGGTCCAAATGTGATATTATTGGCTTATAATTTGATTAGAGTACAATTAGAAGAAGGTGTTGGTTATGTACAGACCAATACCCCATTTAGGACATTTTTGACATGAAATAACACATGCACATGTTGTGTGCTTTCAAATTATAATATTTTAGTGGTTTAGAGCATCAAATTTCATTTTTTTTAATTTTGACTTGAAGTGACTTGAGAAAAGTTAATAATCACATAAAATGCATTGTCTCATTTAGGGATACATTAGCCTAAATCATTACTTATTTATGATAATCTCAAACCATTTAATGTGTTTAAGTGATTTTGGTTCAAATTGTGTATTTTCACAAATTTTGATTAATATTGACAATTTAAACACAATGGTGTTAAGAATTGGATGTCTACATTTTGCCCTATTTGAGAAGGTGTAGCAAGACATTCAAGTGAAGCAATATTTTTTCAAAGAAAAGAGTTGCCAAGAATAATTTGGGAGGAAATGACCCATGATGCCCCCTCGAGAGGACATACAAGGATGAAAGAGAGGGATGGACTCTCAAAAAGAGAGATAAAGTGAAAATTAACCCATGGATGAGATTAAATCCATATGGGCTAAAGCTTGCACACATTGATTCTCAGTGATTAAAATATAATCAAAATATAATAAGACCTAAAGCAGGAGGAAGTGGGATGGATACAATCCAAAAATATAAGTGACATGCTTTGAACACACCTGAAATAAGGTGCAAGCTACATGCTTAGGGAATGATTGATCCTAAGATAAGTTACACACCTTGAAATTGCCACAATGAGGGAAAAAATCTAAAAAACTTGGAATTAGAATAAAATAGGAGAGTGTTTCTATAGAGAAAGGAAATAATAATATGCCCCAATAGATCATATTTGATTGGTTGATAAAGCAATTTTCCCCTATTAGGGCTTATTTTAATCACTAATAATTAATTTTTCCCTAGTAAGGTTGATTTGATTTGACGATTGATTAAAATATTATGCCCCTGTAAAAGAAATTGTCAAGTATATCTCAAGGATATAACCTAATTCATAGATTAAATATTATCTTATGAAAACATAGATGCAATGGTCTTAATTACTAACAAAATCACAAATAACTAGGCATATGACGATGCACAAAGTGAAGAAAGAGACGAATAGAAGAATAAAGGTGGCTAAGCTGACTTGAGATATGTCATGTATCTAAGTGCTACCTACATAGTCCAGATGGACCTCAAGCCAATGTAGTCACCCAAAAGTAGGATAAAAATTGAATGAGGAATGAAGAATAGAAGAAAAATGGACCATTTATTTATTAGACTCATAATTATGCCAAGAGATGCTCATCTTGCATAAAGTTTAGTGTGTAAGCTATTGGTGATTAGTTTCATTGGTGCATTGAGAGTTGATCTTTGGAGATTTATTGATTTTAAGACTTGCATACAAATCACTTGGTGCTTACTATAGGAAAATTAAATTATGCATCATAAATATGAATAACCTAGAATGACATTGTATTTCAATCATGTTGAGCCAATTCAAGTGTGAATAAGTATAACCAAGGATAATGATTAAAAACTATCAATACTAGAGTTACAACTATTTATATTTAAACAAAAAAATAATAATACACAAATGTAACCTAACTTAAAATCTAAATATGAATAATCAAGATTTAAATAGGAACAAGAATGTAGAAAAACAAAGTAAGAAAAAATTAATAAACAACATGAAATCAAGATAGGAATAATAAAAAACCATGTGTATAATCAAGAGTACTTGGAAAAAAAAACAAAAGAACAAGACAAAATAGTAACACAAAAGACCAAGAATAAACAAGAAGAAAAATCCAAGGAATAAAATAAACACAAACATTTTAACAAAAAGAATGGGGAGAAAAGGAAGGAATCAAAATAATAATAAATATCAAATAAACACACACAAAATAAAGTTAGACATAATATTAGTGAAAGTATAAAATATTTGTCTATAAACACATAGTAGAGGTGTTACTTTTTACAAAAATGTAACAAGAATAAAGGACATAAATTTGACCCCCAAATGAAAGGGAAATAACAAGAAAACAAAATGGGGGAAAAAGAAGAAAAAGAAGGGGGTGGTTGAGCTGACTCCAAATGTACAAGACAAGTGGATGTTTCCTACACAGTTACATGGATGCAAGGTCCAACATGAAATTTAGGAAAAATATAGTTCTCCCAAGAAATTGGATAGAAAAAAAGTGATGACAAGAAAAAATGGTTGATGTTGTAGAGGAAATAAGGAAAATGGGCTCACAAAATAGTGAGAGAATTCAAATCAGTGCTTACAAAATGGCAAGAGTGTGGAATCAAAATAAACAAAAGTGAAAGACAATGTTATTTTTCATTTTTTCAATCATTTTCTAATGTTTTTGCATTTTTTGGGATAAACAAAAAAAATTAAATATTAATAAAAGTTCCATGGAACTACCTAACTAAGGAGATGCACAACCATAAGTAAGAGTTTAAACAATAACTAAACTGACTACATTAGGGATCATGAATATAAATATTGGCACAAGGAAAAAACTAATTAAGGAGATGTACATCCAATAGTATAATTTATAATAACATCTAAAGCCATTTACAATAGCCCATGCTCCTAAATCAGTGACAGTGAAGTCTTGCTAAGGAAACGATGCCTACTAAATAGTTTAAGAATAACAAAAGAGTAAAATGCAATGCTAGATGAATCTAAAGAACCACTCAATAGGAAAAAACCATGTGATTATGTATTTATGTTCACTTGTCTATAAGAAGCTACAAAATACTATTCAAATTGAACTATTGTGTAGAATTGGCATTGAATGTGTCTAAAATACCTATGAATCATAATCAAGATCATGATGGGTCAATGGATAGAACTTTATAGCTTAAAACTACTAAGGGTATAAAAAGAATGTCATTCTAAACAAAATGATCTATAATAAATAGGGTCCAAAATAGGATGGTCTAGGATGGCATAAAAAAGTCAAACTAGAATATAAATGATCTAGAGTACCAATGGTCCAAAGATTTAACTATCTAGAGTCATAAAGGAATATGGTTCTTATGAGAATGGTCCAAGGTAGGTCAAAATGAATATGGTCCAAGATAGAATGGTCCAGGATATAACAATGAGATAAACTGATTTTGACATAAGTTGCCCCTAAGTAATGGGTCTTGTAGATAATGGTTGAAAAGATATTAAGTGTAGAACCACTTAAGATGCATAATGTTCATGGGATCTAGAAGTTCTTCTACACCTAGAGTAGCTAGCTAGTATTCCCTTGATCCATAGTTTATTGTGATAACATATGGGCCTAGCCAATTGGTTGGAACTTACCCTTCTTATGTTTAACATTATTGTTATTTTGATTCTCTTTCAAAACCAAATCACCAATTTTAAACTCTCAAGTGAGAATTCACTTATTTTAGCTTTGATGTAATATATTTTGATAGGCCTTTAGGTTGTCTAGGGTACCTAAACACTTAACATCAAGGATTTTTAGTTATTTCATCTTGGAGACCCTATAATCTTCATCATATTCAATATTCTCCAAAGGTACTTGCAATGAAGGTATCTTGATCTCAATCAGGATAATAGCTTTTGTTCCATAAACAAGGAGTATGAAGTGGTTCCTAAAGGGGTTCAATGACTAGTGCAATAAGCCCAAAGGGTAAGAAAATTTTTCAAGTTTTAATTACTTCCAGCATCATTAAAAAATTTCATAAGTATGGCCACAATGGTTTTGTTTGATGCCTTGGCTTGTTTATTGCCTTGTGGGTTATATGGTATGGATTTCTTGTGCTTTATTTTGAATTTTTCACAAAGAGGTTTAACCTCTTAGTTTACAAATGATCCACCATTATCTCATATAATTTAGGATGGGATAGCATAATGATAGATGATATGGTAATGTATAAACTTGGAAATCTTCTTCCTGATGATGTAAGTGAGAGGAATGGCCTCAATCCACTTAGTAAAATATTTGGTAGTAGTTGGAATATGCTTATAGCCATCTGAACATGTTGGGTTTATTTTCCTAATGAGATTGAGGCCCCATGTAGAAAAAGGCCATGGTATAGTAATCGACTGTAGTGGTAAGGAAGTTGTGTGTATCAAATTTACATATTGTTGACAAGGAACACACTTCCTTACATAATTGCAAGCATCTGTCTCCATTTTGGGCTAATATTAACTTATTTTAAGGAGATTTTTAGTGAAGACTACACTATTGGTTTGGGCCCCACACATTCCTTCATGAACCTCCTTAAGGGCTATCTATATTCTAATGAAGGTAAATAATGAATTAGCATTCCATCATATCCGTTATAATAAAGCATGTTTCCAAGGAGGGTATAATGGGCTATGTAATGAAGGAAATTTTTTTTTATGATTATTGGAAAGGTTAGGTGGAATAATTATAAATGCCTTGAACCAAGGTAATTCAGGTGGGGGATTAAAACCAGCAATGATGCATACCCTTTCTGAATCTGGCAAGACATGAGTAGGCTAAAATAGATTTTCAATGAAAAACTGATACTATTCAGCACTACTATCAATCTATATCATGGACCCAATTATTTCCATTACATCAATAGATCTATTATTGTCTTTTGGTACTTGTTCAAACTATAGAGATTTAAAATGAGATTTAAGATTATCCATAATATGCTTATAGGGTACAAGCTTATCATCTCTAGTTTGATATTGATTTGTGGTTTGATATATAGTAAATTTGGAATCCCCATAGACCATTAGGTGATGTATATCCCACTACACTACAAGATGAAGTCTTGTAATAAGTGCCTCACACTCAGCCATATTGTTGGTATAATTAAAATTGATATGAAAGACTTTGGGAATCAAATCTCCTTATAGTTAAATCAACAAAATGTTGGCTCTAGATCCATGAGAAGTGAAGGAACAATAAAAATATAGTTTCCATTATTTAGGTTCATGTTGTATTTCTTTTATTTTCATAAGAGAATCATCTGGGAAGTTGAACCTGAGTGGTTGAGTGATTATAATAGGGGCTTATACAATTTGATTAGTAATAACCTACCCCTTGATAGCTTTCTAATTTTGATACTCAACATCAAATTCACTTAAGATAATGACCCATTTGGCCATGCGGCCTATGAGAGCTACTTTGGATAATAAAAATTTGAGATGATACACTTTAGCAATAACAATGGTTTTATTGTTCATCATATAGTGGTATAACTTTTGTGAAGAAAACACATAGCTAAACATGCCTTCTTAATAGGCATATAATTTTGCTCATAATCCATCAATGTATGGCTTAAATAATAAACTACATGTTCCTTTCCTTGATCATCATGTTGGGCCAAAATCTCCCCTAGTGCATGTTTGGTTGTTGAAATATAAAGTAGTGGTGGTTGTCTAAGTGTTGGTGGTCTCAAAACTAGTGGGTTGGCCAAATATGTTATGAGATTCAAAAATTCTAGTTGACACTCAAGATCCCATTGAAATATGACCCATTTATTCAAGAGATGTCTAAATAGGTAGCACTTGTTTTCTAGTTGAGAAATAAGCATACAAATAGACTGAATCTTTCCTTACAAGATTTAGATTTATTTAAGATTTGAAGGTGGATGCATTTAAATAATGGCCTTGACCTTAGTAGGGTCTACTTTGATCCCTATTTATGATATAATGAACCTTATAAATTTTCTTGAAGTGATACTAAAGACACTTCTTAGGATTTAGATAGACCTTGTACTAATAAAACCTCTCAAATATCCTTCATAAAACATCAAGATGTCTAGTATGTGTTCTTGATTTAGCTAGGATGTCATCAACATAGTCTTTAATAATATCATACATCATGTCATGGAATATGATAGTTATAACATGTTTATAAGTGGCTCTAGCTTTCTTAAATCCAAATGGCATGACTTGATAATAGAATGTTCCCCATAGAGTGGTGGACGTAGTATTGTGTTAGTCTTCCTAAGTTATCTTGATTTAATTGTATCCAAAATATATGTCCATAAGGGACAACATCGTATACCTACCAATAGAATAGAAAATCATGTCAATGTTGGGTAGAATAAAATTGTCTTTAGGGCATGCTTTATTGATATATTTAAAATCATTACAAATACATATACCCTGTGGCTTTTTGCTTACTATAACTATGTTTGATATCTATTCAAAATAGTCTAGTGGTCTAATGAAGCCTTCTCCTAATAAATTCTCCAGTTCTACTTTAACTAAAAGAGTGATGCATGGATGCATCTTCCTCAAAAAAATTTGACTGGATTGGCCTCTAAATGGATAATAAGTCAATGCACAACCAAGTCAGGGTCTAAGACTAGCATGTTAGAATATGCCCATGCAAAAATATCAATGAAATCCTTCAAAATGAATATAATGTGATCTTGCTCCTCCTTAGTGAGGGAAGTTCTAAGGTAAACAATTTTGGGATCATAATATATTCCTAGGTTCACTTCAATAGTATTTTATACCAAGAGTGTAGAACCATCTATAATAGTAGGTAATGTATGATCATGACCTTATTATTTTTCTATAGTTTATATTTTTCCTCCCAAATCTCTAGATAATGTGATGAATCTAAATCCACTAGTTTAGGTAATGGCCAGCTATAAAATATCTTAGGAAAGTGAAGATAAAATGCTCAAAGGCTTATTGTTCTGACATGATGCTAGTACTGGCTATAGAGTTATGACTTGATGGACCTTGCATGTCCTTTGTAGATGAACAAATTTCCTATCCAAGAATGCCTAAAACATGTTTTCACTCAAGATCTTTTCTTTTTCTTTACTATTTCCCTGACCAACGAGTGCGTCAAAGAGGTTTTCACCCAAAGATATTGATTTTTTTATCTTTTTCATGACCAATAAAGTTTACCTACTCTCTAAAGTAGGTAGAAGGATCTAAATAAAAATCAAAGACTTGTTTATGATCATTAATTATAAAACCATCTCTGAGGCCCATATATTTTTCAATATATTCTTCATTCTAGAATTCATCAAGGTGTATAATCAAAATTTTCTAGTCCCAATCAATGAGTTCAAGATGGTAAAGACAAAAGGAATAATGGGGTGTTATAGTCATAATGGAATGTGAATAAAATAATTTCGTGTCAACAAGCTCATCTAAAATATTAATGGGATTCTACATCACTTCCAAGAGTCTCATCACTAGTCAATTCAAAATAATCACTATTGAAAGTCATAAGGTCATCCCCAAGCAATATAAATTTGAGACCTTGATTCAAGTTAGGTTTACTAGCTAATCAATTTTCTAGGATTTCTTGAACTTGTGGGCTAAGGAATTTTCCTATATAATCAAAATTATCCATGATCTGATTAGGGATAGGATATTTTAGATTCTAAAAATAATTAGCAATGTCATAAGAATATAACTAGTCTCATTTAGTGAAAGTTTCTCAAATCTGATTTAGAGAAGTAGTAGGTACAAATGCCATTGATGGTTTCTATGTTTCTTTCTTATTTTACCAAATCATGTTGGGTCAGTTAGGGATTTTCAAAATTTTAGGTCTACCAAATTATTTGGGATACTTGGAAAACTTAGCAATATGGAAGGCATCTTTAAATAGTATGTGGAAATGCCTGTGTCTTCTATAATAACCAATTTTGTAAGAGTTATGGGAAATGGATTGACCAAAGTGGAATGAAGGTCACTAGGATTGATATAATTGGTTTTTTTTAGATGCAAAATTATTTCCTTATTCTTATTTGTAATAAATTCATAAGTAGGACAATAGTCATAATTACAAAATTCAACCTTTAGGTGTTTGCAATACTGATAAGGCTATAGATCGACAGGAATGGTAACCTTGATCCCATTATGGGAAAAATTAAGGCACTAATGAAAATTAGATGGGATTACCTATACTTCATTAATTCAAGGATAACCAGTAAGTATGTTATAAAGCAACTCAATATCCACAATATGTAATAAAGTGTGATGAGACATAAACCTGGCAAATAAATAGTACTAAAATATTCCCTCTTGATGTTGGTGTATGACTTTATGGTGATAATATTTGGTTGAATGTCCTTTTTATTGTAACCCAATCATTATATCATCTTAAGAGACACTATATTTAGCCCTGAACCATTATCTATAATAACTTGCTAGATTTTATGGTTTTTAATGATGACCTCAATATACAAGGGGTTATTATGGAAAGGACCATGAGTGGACATGTCTTTTTGTTCAATATAACATGTTGAAATAAATACAAATATCCTACAACTGCTTGGAACTATTCAGGGTTAATCTCTTGGGGAACAGTGGATTATTGAAGAAGGCCATTCAAAATAGTTCTATATACATCAAACATATGCAAGAGATCTAAAATAAAAAATTTCATATGGGTTTTAATTAGTTGGTTTGATAGACTATAAGGCTTTTCAATATTAGGATGAGATAGTTTATCCTTAGATAGCATAGTGTTTAACTTTGGATATGAAGGCACAATGTTCATGTAGGGTTCAGTGGTAGAAGAGGGCAAAGGGCCCTGAAGGCTAACGTAAGAGAACCTAGTTATGATTGTGAAATATAGATGTGTAAAAGAGCCATTATAATTAGAAGATGAAGGAAAAAGTACTTTTATGGTAACTCATGGGCATTTAGTTGCATTGGCACACTTTTGAGTCGATGAGGAGCCATTATAATTAGAGGAAAGATGAGGTCTATAAATAGTAACCCACACAAATTGAGGTGAAATGTAATTGATTGTACTCAAAGTGGAATTACTTGAGGGAGAGTGTGTTAACCATATAAAAATGGTTCTAATACTTTAAGAATAATGGGATGGATCACAATTTTTGACAACAGTAGTGGTAATGTGGTTCACATAAATACACCCCATGATATTATTATAATCATAATGCATGTTATTATAACCCAAGTTATTAGAATGGCTATTATGGTTCTGATTATGATCATGCATATTATGATTCTAGCCTTGATTCTACCCTTGGTTATGATTATTTCTTGCTATTTATTGATTATGTATAGGAAATGAATCTTTGTAGATGCCCATATCTTGATTAGTGTTTTATGGAGCAAGTTTGATCTCAACTTCAATGCTTTTAAGCAAATATTCAATGAGATGTTGCAATTAAACACATATTCAAGCATCATGACTAAAAATATGATGAAAGTTAAAAAATTCATTTTCTTGATACCAATCGAGTTTGGGTTGATCGTTAGGATATGTCCTTTGTATAGGCCATATAATCAAATTAGCTACCATGAGATTTTGAAACACTATCTCAATAGGTTCTCCCAATTTTCTAAAGATTTTTTGCCTATTATTAGATTCCCTTTATGGAGGGATTAAAAGTGGTTGGTGGATTAGGTGGAGCTAATTACACATTCATAGTTGACAGAGCATGTACTATTCATCCATGTCTTGATTTAATTACCCCATTTCCAACCATGTTTTTTTCTTATTAAAACCCTTGTTTTTCTCTATTGCATTAATTTAGATAAGTTATTGGGTATGATTTGATGTTTGACCCTATGAATAAATATTTAAAAGGCCCTTAGTGATAAGTACCTTCTCAATCTATACACCCTTATCTATAATTTCTTCAAATGTGTTTGTGCAAGCAAGCCATAGATTATGTATGACCTTAGGGTATATGTTTTATTCAAAAATGACAAACAACTATTTATATGGAAAATTATGTTGAAAGCATCTAATTAATGCTCTCGACTACTATACATATGCTATGAAGGTTTCTCCATCTTGTTTTTTGGCTTTACACAAGTTGGACATAGTCAATTTGTGTTCAATATTATAATATAAGTGGTTGAATTTTTTTAGATAAATCATTCCAGTATGAAATTGACCCTTGGGTAACTTAAGAAACTAGTCTAAATCTTATGCCACTAAACTTTGTGTAAACAAGCAAAGAAAATAAATTATATTGTAAGCTACCTCTTGGCATAATGCAAAAAATGCCTGAATATGTTCATGAGGGTCACCCTTCCCTTTGTATTTATCAAATTTGGGTACCTTAAAATAAGGAAGAAATGGGACTTAGAGAATACTCAAATCAAATGGATATGGGCATATCTCATCAAATTTGTACTTCTTGATTATATTTCTTGTCTCCAATCATGACACAATTTTTTTCGTCGAATTCCACTCTTGTATGTTTAGTTTATTGGTAGGTGGAATATAATTTTATTAGGATGGTATGTGCCCATATTACATGTAATTTTTAGGGATACACATCCTATGATACATAGCTTTATTTTTATTCACTCCTTGAGTTGAGTAAGTGAACCATTGACTATTGGGTTGATAAACATTTCTTGAAGTCAACCACCTTAGATTATAAGTGTTTTGTTGATTTTGGGGAGTTTGTGGTCTATTAATCAAAGTACGTGTTGGTTGAGAATAAATTTCCAATTTGTTTTAAAGGTCACCTCAATATATACTAAGTGTTTTACTCCTTGATTTTGTGAAGTAATAAGAGGTTCTTGGTGATTGAAGAAGGTGTGCTCCATGTCTAGAGAAGCATGTTGCATAACCTCTTGAGACTTGTTTTGTTCGATTGAGACATCATAATCCATTGAAAGTGTGTTTTAAAATAAAATGTGTTGTGTGTTGTATTAAAGTGGTAACTAAAGATTCAGTCAAGTCCTTGATAATTTGGTCTACATATTTGTAATCATATAAAATGTGAAAATTGGTAGCTTGAATGTGGATTGTGACACCCAACCCATAAGTCCCTCTTGTATGATCTCATGACCCTTCTAGACATATTTTTTCTTATTCCTAGTCATCCATAGGCTTTCAAGACCTGATTCTAGCTCAACCATGATGTATTTCCTATGATAATTTCATCCCCTTTGTCCCATAGATTTAAGACAATATCACCCAACTTAGACTATAGCATTGGACCCTAGGGTGTCCATTTTTGGTGCTCTTATCCAATTTCATTTTTAGCTCAAATGGTCACTTCCTTCTAGTTCCCATCCTTCTTTTTGTCATCTTAACATGAATACATTCAACCTATGATCAACAAATCTCTATAAAATCACATTCAAAGTTCATTTATAAAAGTATTGATAAATATCACAAAGCAATCAAGAATACAAGAAAGACTACTCAAGAATATTTCTCTATTCTCTATATACAACCATCCAATACAGTGACACGCTTATTCAAACCCTTAGACCAATCCCTAGCCACCTCAAGAACACCCAGTCTTAGCATTTTAAACCTTCATACACATTATTTCACAATGAACATCAAGTGGGATAACTAAATATGGTTTGATCCCTCTTCAAAGTATTTGTATGTAGGTAACACACCCATACAATGGGTGTGGATACATGTTCAGTGCATCTTACACACACTAGCCCCCCTCTTTCTCAAATGTTTTTCAAAGCATAATAGAGTCTAGGGTTTGAATACTAAATCATCTCTACAAGGAGTTCCACAAGCATCTAACATCCAAAATTTCATAGCCAAGATCACATAGAGATAGCAGGCAAAACCCAAAAAGCTTAGGCCTCTAGGACAACAATGATAGAAGAGGACTATAGTATCAAACCCTAGGGTGTCCCATTTTGGTGCCCCTATCCTTTCATAAAATGAAGTTCATATCTTGATTTATAGGATTATCCCAATCCTACACATTAAATTTTAGACCCTATCTCAACCATCTCAGTCCAATTTAAGCTAAGTTACATTTCTCCTCACTTATTACTATTTTTAGAAAGGTTTAAATTATAAATAAATTATACAAATCAATAGATTAATTATCCCAATATTATTTATTTATTTAATTAACTCAGACCCTTAACTAAATTAAGAATAGGACTAAAATATTCCGTAAATAGTTGAATCAGTTGGTGAACCTGACTTACTTCATTTATGCATAAAAACCCTAGAAACCCTAGGGAAAATTCCTTGCTAATTTTTCCAATATTTTTTTGATTTTTACTTGTATATTTAAATCAAAAATTCACTTTAAATTTTAAAATTCCAAAGTATTTTTTTTTTGAAATCTTAGTTGCATACACTAGGTCCTTTCAAATCAAGAATTTTTACAATATTTTTCTAATTTTTTACTTCCCTATTTAATTCAAAAATTTAGTTTAAATTTTAAAATTCCATAGTAATTTTAAAATATATATTTTTATTCAAAACCCTAGTCTCATATACTAGGTCCCTTTAAATCAAGAATTTTTTAATAATTTTTTGATTTTTTACCTACATGTTTCAATAAAAAATTCAACTTAAATTTTAAAATTCCATAGTATTTTTAAAAATTTATTTTGTTTCAAAACCCTAGTTGCACATATTAGATCCTATTACTTTTGAGGTATCACCTTACATGGTCGTGAGCTTCATATCCTTTTTATGCGTTTTCTAATTTGATATTTTTAGGAATTTACATTTCATATATTTAGCAATCCATAGCATTTTGCTTATTACAAATTATTGATAAAAATTCAATCCATTTTCAATTTATTTTCCTAATTTAATAATGGCCCAATACAATGGTTTTGATGAAATTAATAAAATAGAACTTCAATAACTCTTAACTAAACATCTTGATATGCAAGATGACATGCTTAAAATACTACAAAAAGAACAAAAAAGAGTGAACAATGGTTAATCTTCTTAAACCATAGAGAAACTAGTTACAAATGACACTACGAGGGTAACTATGTCTCAATAACCCCCTTTAATAGCCTAACCTCCCTTTGAGGCACCACCAGTTATAGCTAGTACATCTTTGTCTCCTGATGTGGTAGCCTTTATGCAAGAGATAAAATCTCTTCAATCCAAGGTGCTACATCTTGACCAAGGTGCTTCTAGACCTACACAGGCCTTGGATTCTTTTGATCTACTTCATACACCATTAACACATCATATTGCTTAGATGCCCTTGCCATAAGGTTTTGTTCAACCCAAGCTCACTCTATATGATGGCAAGGGTGATCCAGAGACACACTTGAGAGATTTTCATGTACGATACTTGGACTATGTGCCAAATGACTAGATATTAACCAAGCTATTTCCATGGAGTCTAAATAATTATGATTCATAATGGTTCTATAGTCTATCGAATTAGTTGATCCATCCATTCAATCATTTTAGCTGACATGTTCCTATCTCATTTCAACATTAACATTGGTGACGAAGTTTCCTATGCCCAAGTTTCATAAAGAAAAAAAGGTCAAATGAGCATCTCATAGATTATGTTCTTCGATATAAGACTATCTTGGCTAAGATGACTAGCCCCATAGCTGATCAAGAGTTACAAGATATCTTAAAATAAATTCTTCTACCAGCTTTGCATAAATAAATAATTTTCAAAAGGTTCTCTTCCTTCACTGAGTTATGTCATACACTAAAGGAAAGGGAAGTCAAACTAATTTCAACTGGCAAACTCAAGTACACAAACATATTAGAAACAAAAAACAAGAGTAACAACAAAGTCCCATATAAAGTAAAGGTCAGTGATAGCAAGAGTTAAAATCAAGCAATAGTTAATGTGACTTCAGAGCCCCTTCAATGAGTGGTTTTATCTACACCTACTCAATGAACTTTTTCCAATCTACCAGTATCTCTAGCCAGAGTCCTTTAGCATTTATTGGAATGTAATATCATATCTCTCCCTTATATTTGGGAAGTTGATCTAGTAAAGCCTCCTCTATGAGGATATGATCAAAATGTATTTTGTAATTTTCATAGGGCACCAAGCTACACAACAAAAAGATGGATCAATTTAAAACACAAGATAAAATAATTAATAGATGGAAATGTTATTGATCTTGGCACTTCAATTGAGCCTCCTCAAGCAAATCAAACACATGAGAAAACTTTGAAAATATTTTTAGATCCTTTCCCAAAACATTATAAATAAGAATCAAGGGATACATTAGGTGTTCACCATGTATATCATGCACATCCTTCACCGGATACATACAGGGAACCTTCAGTTGAGTCACATCCTTTGAGTAACATTATTGGTGTGTATAATTTTAGAGTTCTAGATAGACCTTCAATATCCTTCTCAGATTAGGAGATAGTTGAGGATGATTCAGATTATCATGCACTCTTTATTAGAGCTTACATTCATAATCATCCCATTTATAGTGTTCTCATAGACAATGGATCTAATGTGAACATGTGTACTATGACATTACTAAAAAATTTGGATTATTCAAAGTAGGATATTACCTTGATGGACATAGTTATCAAAAGATTTAGTGGGCACATATAGAGTTCATTGGGTGAGATTGTACTTCCTATACATGTTGGTCTAACACATTTGGCCACACCATTTACTATTATTCCTAGTGTAGGATTTTTCAATATGTTACTTGGTTGATCATGGATTCAAAAACTTTGAGTAGTACCTACTACAGTTCATAGATGCATGAAATTCATTCAAACTAATCAAGTTTTTATAGTTGGTGGAGTTCTATATGAGTTACCACTTCCCACTTCTGAGCCATCTACTATTTTGTAGTCACCAATTTTAGTTCCACCACTAGTTTTAATTTCTCTACTATTTTTAGTTATTCCTCTAGTTTAGATTTAGACATAGTCAAGGCATCCATTGCTAACATAGAGAGTGCATACACTTCCATAGAGGTCTATTTTAGAGCAACCATAGTTTCAAAATTTTAGATAGCTTCTAGCTATAGTGTTCACACCTAGGACAACATCATTAAGGTCTCACACCTCTACACATAAAACACATGTTCATAGACCTTCTCCTACTACTAGATGGGTCCTAAAGAGCCCTACAATTGTATCCACTTTTTAGAGTTATAGGGATACCCCATAGTCAGTTTCCATTTTAAAGATTTTAGAGCATTTATTACATATACAACTGTCAGAGTCATAGTCTCAACCATTCCATCATGCTTCAAAATCACGAATGATTCCTCTCATAGATATATGAAACCATGATAGGGAGTCTCTTATGAGACTCAATGGTTAGTATCATTTCTCCTCAGTTGATTGTACATAGCTTCTATTTAATTTTTATTACATAGTCTTTGTTTGCTTGATTGTACATAGCTTATATCAAAAAAATCCAAAAACATTCAAAAATCTCAAAATCTAAAAATAATATAACATTTCAAAAAATACAAAAAACATTAAAATCATTCAAAAATGCAAAAACATTTCAATTATATGCATTATCCATGATTTACATTTATACTACCATGATAGACTTACATTTGTTGTTCTATGTTATTGTTTGTTGATTTATCTACATTACCATACTTCACTTGATCTTCTTTGAATGTGTGAAGTGACATCTAGATCCATGATTGCTTCACTCTACCCATTGAGGGGGCATCAAAATCCTACATTTGAGACATACATCAATATTTACCCACTAGGGGCATCTTCTACATGAATACATCATCCAAGTTATGTCATTCCTACACCACACACTCTAGTTATCATGTTGATGTACATTGCTTACTAGCTTACGTAGATTACTCTATAGACACTCATTAGTATATAACACTTGTGTATTTCTTAGAATATACCTAGTCTTGTACTACATGTCCTTCATAGTTTCAATTCTTACTTTGATTGGTTATATGCAATTGTATTTCCAGTATTTACATGCTTTCCTTTCTTACTTTGCAAAGCTAGATGTGATTTCATTTCTCAATTCCTATTTTTTCTCATGGACGTGCCTTAGGACATTTTCCAATGTCCTTTGCTTTTATTCTTATGTGTGCCTTAGGACATTTTCCAATTTCCTTTGCTTTTACTCTTCCATGTGCTTGTGGCCCTCATACCAACCTTGATTTTTTCAAAATTATATGTGTATGTGGCATTTAAACATGCCTTGTATGCTTGATTTCCATTCTAAGTGACATGTACCCATGTCCCTTGTTTTCTTGTCCCCTTGGACACTTTTGTATGCTTCTTGCCTTGCATACTTGTTGCTTGTTTGCTTCTCAAATTATTCACAATGCCAGGATCCACATCATGTATTATATTTCTTTTTTGGATGCCATGATGGACATCATGTTCCATCCCTCCTTGACAACAAATAATTAAAAACTAACTAGACTCTTAGTTTTAGTTCATTATATTGCACATGATATTACATTGTTATATTTATCTAGACATACCCCTTTTGATCAACAATCTCCATTACAAACCATGATATATCTTGAGCTATCTCATAGATTATGATTATTATATCATGTATTCTCATAGCATAACACACTTTTAAGGTTATTTCTTCTGAGGATAGTCATTACAGGGTCTTCATTCCTTCCATCAAAAGAGGGGGCAACAAAAAGGGGTTTTGTCATAGAGATCATAGCTCTTGCCAATAGAAAAATAAGATTTTATAAAACCCAAAATAATATCTAGACCTTAAACTAGGAAAAATAGACTAGGAAAATAGTGATAATCATAGAATAATCATCAGAATTACCTCAAGACAATAGTGCCAAGATTGGACTATAGCACTGGATAACAAGGTGTCTAATTTTGGTGTTCCTATCCAAATAACACAAAAACTAGATTTTGAAGAAGACAAAAAGGTAAACATAGTTACAATTTTGTTAGCAAGAGTTTAGATCAAAATCAATAGTTTCAGTATAGTTTTTCTCAAAAAATATAGATATAAGGGGCATCATGTATGGCATGATGGCTCTCACCTCTAGTTTTAGATTAGGTAGTTGATATAACTTCTAGATTATAATCCATGTTTCAAACACCAGTGATTAGGGGCAATGTGTGTGGCACATTTAAATTAGTTTATTTTTGAGTTCATTACATTACCTAGGTATTCTCAGTAGTTTCATGCCTTATTCCATCTATAGGTGGTTGAAATAATTTTTGAGTGGATTCCACATAAGCCTATTGCCTAGTTTTGGAGTGGATTTCATACAAGCCTAATCTCCACCTTTTTCGAGTTGGCTAAGAGTGGCCTAGTTTTCAACACACATTCAGCTATCCACACCACATTATCTTATTAAAAAACATTCATGGGATTTAGGAGCCATATCATGTGACACACATTTAATACTGGTATCAATTTCATAGTTTCACTTCACAAGGAAATGATGGATCCAAAGGACTAGCAAGCCTTTATATTCTTGAGCTACCTACTTAGAGGGATTGGACACATAATCCAAACATTGATTAGCACAAACATGATCACATAGCTTCACTTAATGGGTGATTATTCAGCCAATGGGTTAGCCTTTACATTATTGAGCCACTCTTGGGGAATTAAACACTTAGATCCATTCCTAATATTACTCTTAGTTCAACACATATCCAACATCATCCAGTATCACTCAGCATTATAATAGGTTTTTTATTGCTCTGCATACTCGGTGAGGTGTATTCATTACTTTATCTTCTCTCTCTTACCTAGCTTTGTTTATTTTTATTTTAGATATAGCATATGTAGTAATAAATAATTTACTCTTTACTTTAATATTGTAGATTTACACTTTATAACTTTCTTTCTATGCACACCCAACATCACATAGCTTCATGAGCTTCACCCTTGCAGGTAATTTTAGTTACACTTTCTATTTTTACTTTAACCTATTATTTCACTTTACTGCATCACTAAAATAAAGGCGGGGGGGGAATTTAGTCATATAAAATGTGAAAATTGGTAAATTGAATGTGGATTGTGACACCCAACCCATAGGTCCCTCTTTCATGCGATCATGACCCTTCTAGACATATTTTCACTTATTCCCAATCATCCATAGGCTTCTAGGACCTAATTCTAGCTCAACCAAATTGCATTTCTTATGATAATTCCATCTCCCTAGGTCCCGTACCTTCAATACAATAGCACGCAACTTGGACTATAACACTAAACCCTAGGGTGTCTATTTTTAGCACTCTTATTTAATTACATGTTTAGCTCCAAAAGTAACTTCTTTGTGGTTCATGTCCTTCTTCTTATCGACCTAATGTTAATACATTCAACCCATGACCAATAGATATCTATAAAAACTAATTCAAAGTTAATTTAGAAATGGATTGGCAAATATCATAAAGCAAGCAAGAATATAGGAAAGACTACTTAGACATATTTCCCTATTCTCTACATACAACCATCCAATATAGCCACAAGATTATTCAAATCCTTACATCAATCCCTAGCCACCTCAAACACACCTAATTTTAGCATTTTACATCTTCATACACACTATTACACAAAGCACATCAAGTGGGAGAACTACATATGGCTTTCTCCCTCTTTAGAGTACTGGTATGTATGCAACATGCCCACATAAGGGGTATGGATACATGATTACTACATATTATACAAACTACCCCCCCCCCCCCCCCTCTTTCTCAAAATTTTTTCAAAGCATAATGGATTCTAGGGTTTGAAGACTAAATTAGTTATACATGGAGTTCCACAGACATCTATCATCCAAAATTTCAAAGATATGCTCACACCGAGATAACAGACAAAACCTAGAAATCTCAAGCCTCTAAAATAATAGTGTAAGAAGAGGAATATAGTGTTGGAACCTAGGGTGTCCTATTTTAGTTCTCATATAATTTCACAAAATTAAGGCTAGATCTTAATATTCAACATTGTCCTAGTCCTGCATAACAAATTCTAGACCTTATCTCAGTCGTCTCAATCTAGTTTAAGTTAAAATACATTTATCCTCACTTATTATTACTATTTTTAGAAAGGTTTAAATTGAAATTAAATTATATAAATTAGTATCTTAATTATACTATATTATTTACTAATTTATTTAACTTAGACCCTTAACTAAATTAGGAGTAGGACTCCAATATTCACAAAATAGTTAAATCAATATCATTGACTTATCTTCTTGATCTTGGTGGCAAGATCTTGATCATTAGGTATTGACTCTATGATCACTTCCTTTCCTTTGATATAAGAAGTAATGTTTTATTTTTCAATGTGAGTGAGGGATTGTTCTCATTATTTTTATTATACCCTAACCAAGGTATGTAAGTGTTCCATAGGAAATTTTGATGGTAATCTAGTACCAGATTCAATCAACTTTATGAGTGCTTCATCTTTGTCCTTTAGGGGTTGATGTTTAAAATAGTCTTCTTCAAATCCTACAATTGTGAGATTGTCTTCAAATACCATAGGATTGCCTTTTTCATCATAAAATTTCTCTTCTTAGTAACTACGGTTGTAAGAGACCCTACTATGAGTATACCTTTACGTCATGTCTAAAATATTTTTATCTATGTTTGCTAAGATTTGGAATGTGTTTTAAAAAAATTAACAAGGTGTGTTTTGATTTTATTCAAACAAGTGACAAGGATAAAAGAGACTATAATAAAGAGAAGTGGTGTAGTAACACATAATTAGAATAAATTATCATGAAATTACTCAACTTTGGTGGGTTGAAATCATCAAATTAGAAGAGGGTATGATAACTTTGAAACCTAAAGTGTAAACTAGTAAACCAAATGTAGATCAAATATATGTCAATACCATAAAATCAAAGGATAAATTTTATTAGTTGTGACTATAAAATTATAATATTTTTTTTATGAGTAAATTAACAATGTGAACTAATAAACTCAATATGTGAAAACACATGAGACTTCCTAAGTATAAAACTAAAACCAAATGGGTAACACAATGTCACCACATGTTAATAGGAAGTAAAATTGGTTATATAACTTAGAGCATGAGTGATATGATAAATAACCTAAGTTCACAATGATTAAAATGGATGATGATTATATATAATAGCCTTTAATCCAAATGGGAAATTGTATCCAAGTTGACTCAAACCAAGTGCAAATGGCAAACTGATTAACAACTTGGCCTAGAAATTAGAAAGGTGAGATCCCAAATTTGAATTAAAAATGAACTTAAAGATTTTTTTCAAAATGGTTTAGACTTAGATGGGAAGCATAACAATGTTATTTAGATAAAGATAAACATAATATTTCATTTGAGGATTTGAACAAGGCAAAATTTGATTTTGATTTGGTCAACGTAATACCTCCTTGTTCAAATAAAATGGTGGATAAAAAATGTGTTTGGTTGATGTGTTTTGATTTAAAAATAAGTTTTAGACTCAATAAGAAGAAGAAAGTAAAGGAAAATTAATAAAATACAACTAAGTATAACATCTAAAGCCCTAAATTGACAAGGTTGATTTGTATCACAAAATTCTATCTATATACATGCTCTTGGGAGGATTTTAAGTATTAATCTAAAAATAAAAGTACATAAAGTAGTACATTTTTAACACCCCCTTATCCCAAGAGATTGTATGGAAACATAGAAATTTAGGCTACTCACCCTACATGAACAATATATCCATAGCAAGTGGGGTTATTCTAAAACTAAATTTTTGAACATCTAGATGGTCCCAAGTGTGGTTAACACTAGAGATGCCTTACATCAATTGAGTTCATAGCAACTAACTTACTATGCAATGGTCTATTCCTTTTCATAATTATTCTATCTGTGTACTTATTAGTGGAATCCCCTAGTTACCCTGACCTAAATTAGGTTTTTATTATGATTGGAGAGGCTAGCTACTCAACCCCTTGGAAATTAAAGTATATAATTCATAATTTATATACCCCGCCATGAAGCAGGGTTGAAATAATTTTGAGAGATGAATTTCCAAGTCAAATCTTCCCTAAATAACTTTTGAGGAGGCTATGAACTCCCACCAACAAGACAAATTGCATAAAAATGAAAGATAAAGTGAAAAAAAATTAAAGTTTGTGTTTAGATCACCTAAACCATACATATTTAGGGAGAGCCTCAAAAATGTTCTTTTCACACCTTAGACAAGGCATAATTTATAAGGAAAGAGCACTTTTAGTCACTCAAGTTACCTAAAGGGGATAGGGGGAGATCATACACACATCTTTCATATTGAAAAAAATAAACAAGTATAAAAGATATAGCATATAAAAAACAATTATTTACTTTAATGCACCAAATAAGTGTTTGTGAAAATTTTGGCCCCTTGGCCTTAGTTGCAATTTTTTTGAAAAATAACAAAACATGAACACCTAGATTCCTTTTAAGAACCAAATGGAAGTTTTTAAGAGTTAAACATGTTCAAATTTGGGACTTTTTCTAGTGTGTGACCTAAAATTTTTAGAGGGTTTACTTCTACGTTGAAGCACAATTATCAATGAGAAAAGAAAGATTTAAAAAAATTCTCTCGCATTTCTCTATTTTTATTACATAGAGATTGGCATTGGTACACAGTGATGAATGTTGGTTACAATAAACTAATGAAGGCTAGAATATAACTAATATTGGTAGATAAAAACTGATGTTAGTTACCTATGAACCCTTAGGCAAAACATGTTTTTTTTTAAAACATTTTTTAGCCTAAAATATTATAAAAACTCTAAAAACCTCTGGATCCTAAAAAAATGATTAAACATAGACCTAAAAATATCTTAAAATACAAAATAATAACTTTCAAATTTTAAGGAAACTTAAAAACAAAGTTTTTATACCATGTTTTGCCCTACACAAGGACCGATGTTGGTTAGGATAAGACTAATGCTAGTTAGGGTAAACTGATACCAATCACTTTGTAAAACTATATGTCAATAAAAGCACAAAAACATGAGAAAAATAATGATAAAATTTTATTTTTAAATATTATTAAGTAATTTTTAGAAAGTATAAGAGTGCCAAATAATTCTCCTTGATTGTATGGGATGAGTGGTCCCACTAGTCATGCTAAGATATAGAGATGGAATCCAAAGTGAGTTAGATCAAGCATTAGTGAAGAAAAATTAATAAATGCATAAATAAATTAACTAACTCTGCCAAATCCATAAATGGGGTATTTCCAAAGGAAATTAAGACATATTGAAAGAAATCATATACATCAAACCTTCTCAAGGGCATCCCACCTCAAAATGTGGTTCAAAACATGATTTTCCCCTTGATTTGGTGTTCAAGTCTTTGTCAATGATGAATGACAATGCTCCTCCATCATCTCAATTGCACCAACGAAAATAGGCTCATGATATTTGATCTATATTATGCCTATAGTGAATCTATCCTCTTGTAAATTAGGCATAATAATGCTACACAAAGATGACTTGTGGAGAGAATTATGCATAATAAGTTTAAACCAAAAGAGCTTAAAATGGTGTTCTTGGCCCTCCTATTTATAGATTTTTGGAATGATCATAGTCAATCATGACCATCTATCTTTATATCATGATGTATGGCCATGAATTAATTCAATTTTATAGGCTTAAATCATAAATGCCCTTATAAATAATTAGAAAGAAGAGGCATTAAAGAGGCATGGGAGGCCTTAAACATGATATTTGTTGTATTTATGGCTTATGGATGCCACCCCACAAATGATGCCACATGATGATGAAGATATTAGAAATCAATGTCTAATAAAAAGATATTCAATAAATTCCATGTATTTTCCACTTAAGCACTTTGATTTGGATTAATTTGCCTAAGTGAGATTAATCAAAATCTATGCAATTCTTTATAAATTGGTTGCACACTATTAATCCAATTGGTTACAATGTCATATTACTAGGTTATAATTTTATTGAAGTATAATCATAAAAATATTTCAATTTCATATGGACCATACCCCATTTAGAACATTGTCAACACAAAATAACACATGCATGTGTCATGTGCTTCTAAATTTGAAGACTTGAGTGGTTTACATCATCAAATTGCATTTTCATCATTTGAAATAGAAGTGACTTGAGAAAAGTTAATAATCACATAAAATCCATCTCCTCATTTAGGATAAATTAGCCTAAATCATCACTTTATATGAAAATCTCAAACCATTTAATGTGTGTAATTGATTTTGGTTCAAATTGTGCATTTTCACAAATTTTGAGTAAGATCGACAATTTCAACACAATGGTGTTAGGAATTGGATGTCTACATGTCCCAATAGACCTTACATTGTGATATTTATCTATTATGAAGTTAAATATTATGTTTATCAAGAAATTTTATTAGATTTATTATTATTAGTAGTAGATCTAATGCTTTTAATGAATTTCAATTAAGAACATGAAATGGATCAGCCAAATACTCTTTTAGATAAGATACATGAAAAACATTATGAATTTGAGCTAAGTCTAGTGGAAAATAAACATTTTATGGTATAGGATTTATAACTTTAGGACCTCAAAGGGCCATTTTGTGTCCAACATGTTCCTTCTCTCAAAATAAAATAGAACCTTTGAAATACTCTAATTATAAAATTTTCAACCCCTATTAGTCCCAATCCAGTCCTTAATATTTTATGTATCTTTGATAATAACCTATTTATTCATGTCTAATTATATTTCATAGTTATTCATGCTTAATATAATAATTCACATTAAGTTATTTAAGTGTTTTAATACTTACTCTATTTTAGGGCACTAACTATTTCCTATATAAAATTCATGCACCATTTTCCTAGATTTATAGTCTTGGGATCCTCGCTAACAATTTCCCAAAGCCCTTTTACAATATATGTAAGTATTTATTTTCTTATGAGGAAATATTTGAAGTGACTTGGTCCTTATTATACCTTTTCTAGATCCTTAGGAGGATTGATGAATGAGGAGGTGCCACATGTACCCATCAATCCTAGAGGCATCAGAGCTATTATATCTCTAGGAGGCCTAATGAATGAGGAGACACCACATATACCTATCATTCCTATAGGTGTTATAGTTGTCAAAGACATATAAGGCTTAACAAATAATGAGGTGTCATGTGTATCCAACAGTCTTATAGGTATCAAAATTGTTAGATCCCTAAAAGGCTTGATGAATGAGGAGTGCCACATCTATCCAATGTTATCATAGGTATCAAAGTTATTAGATACCTAGTATACCTAATGAATGAGGAGGTTACACATGTACCTAGTGGTATTAAAGGTTTCAAATTTGTTAGAGCCCTAGGAGGCCCAAATAAGTAGAAAAGTGTGATATGAACTTTCATAGATTCAAGTGGAAAGAGGTTAAAAAATTCCCTTAAAGAGTCATAACATAGTAAAGAACAAGATATAGGATCAAATAATAAATTTCCATGTGTTTATAATACATCTAGGCTATCGACTCTAGTACACAAATATGTCAACACACAAAGATCCCTATTATGCCTAATCAATATAATACTCAATGAACCCACTAATATAAAAGTGATAGTTTTCCCACCATAGGAATGTTCATATCACCACAAGGGATAAGTATATATGTGTACCTACCATTATCCTTTCATTTATTGACTTAGATATAGGAGATTGTGATCCAAAAATTGGAGGGGTCCCATTGCCATTGATCAAATCTAAATGGGATTATGTTTAATTTTTTAAGTTATTGCCAAATTGAGAAATTGATAACTTAGAATCACACCATAAAATAAAATTTTAATTCACATAACTTGATCACACAAAATTCATTACTATTAAAAATAACTTAGAACTCCAACAGGTCCCATTGAGATCAGATTTACTATTACATGTTCTATGCTTATGAATCATTTAGAATCCCTTGCCTAAAATTCACCCCAAATCAAAGAGAATCCCATGTGCTAAAGTGATGTATGGTATTTATGCCTATAACCTCCTCATTCATTACCTTTTCTATGATTTCAAACTTAAATGCCTTCAATGGCTATGACTTGACTTACTTCATGTAGATACTTACTTGACTTAACACCCACTTGATAACTCTTCCCTTTTCTCTATAATTAAGCCTATTTGATTCAATAAGATTATTTTTTATATTTAATAACTATACCCCTTGATCATCCTCTACATTATCTCTCCTTGACACCATCATCCTCATCTCATAAACCATTTGCATAAATTCACTCTATGATCTTAGACTAAACTTGTTCATTCTTCTTAGGTTTATAGGCCTATAAAATTCATGTAAGGTTACATGGCTACTACCTTCTAAATATTTCACATATCATAATAAACCTGTTATTTTTCATCTCCCTTATAAATCTGAAAAAATAACCCAACTTCAATTATTATAACTTTCAACTTACCATTCTTCCTTTCTTGAGGCCTAAAATGCTTGTAGCCCTATTTTTACACAAACCTAGAAGTTTAAAACAATATAAAAATCCTACATGAAAAAAACACACATTTTTAGATACCCTTTATCCTCATTAAACTCCACAAAAATTTCATGCCTCAAATCTTAATTAACTACCTTTTATATAACACCCTCCTAGGTAATTAGGTCTCTTTAGGCCTAGTTCACTCCCATAGTTATGGATATCATACTGTATGAACTAGTGCCACTCTAAAAAGTATTAAATAATATATATAATATAAAAATACATATTATACCAAATTTTCATGAAATTTTACATGTTAAAACTCAAGTTATTCAATTTTCCATTACTAAAATCTTGACATAGGCCTATGTAGGCTGAAAGCATAAAAAAAGGTAAATTTTGAGTTTTAAGACACTTAAAACCTTTAAAATAAATATGTGAGGTATTATAAATATTATTTTACCTTCTCAAACCATTATATTCTCTTGAACAATCACAAAAACTTCTCAACAATCAAATATGCAGAGTTTTGGGTTCTTTTGTTAGGATTATGCTATGGAAATTTAAAGTTTTAGATGAATATTCCCATTTATAAGTATATTGATGAATATTTAAGTTATTTTAAACCTTATTCAATATCATAAAATAGATACTTGACATTTATCAATCACTAAAAGACTCCAACACCCACTTATACAGAATTTTGAGTGCACTAAATAGGATTGTGTACACTCTAAAGAAGGTTCTAGTTGAATCTTGACTCCTATATCAGTTTATAAACCTCAAAAGTGATAATTATAATCATTAATTAAATCCATATTATGTTTATACCTCATAAATTTACAAAATACTTAAATAATAATCAATCATGCCACCTTTCTTAGCATTTAGGACTGTATAAACACATAATTACCCCTTTTTTGGAATTTCCACATTGTTAATGGAATAATTATTATAATGGATAAATATAAGCATGAATAATAAAAAATAAAGAACACTTAAATTCATGGTAATCTCTAAATCTCAATAATGTATCCTCAAAACCATTTCTTTATTGCATTCCCTTAACATACGTACATGTTATGTATAGAATTTGCAAGGTAGGTAGAGTACATTCAATTTGTTTATCTTTCTTAGACTCTCCAACCCATTTTAATTAAAATTAATTATCTCATATCACCTTATAATATTATATTATAACTCACACTAACTCCTAACATGCAATTCTAACCTCTATATCATGTCAAACATGTAAATAATCTCTCTTTTTTCCAACCCCATGTAGGGTGGTAGTTAAAACTGATGTTTCTTGATTTTTCATTGTTCCATCATGATATTCACATTAATATACCCATTACACACATTCCTAATACCATCAAAACCTTTAGGAACCTTTAATTTACATGTCAAACCTCAAAATATCACTCAAAATCTTGTTTTGGTAGGAAAACCTAGATGTCTATGTAACACACACTATCAAAGACTTATAATGACTCTAATACAAACTAAGGGTACCTATAATACCTCTCATACCCTAAAATGTCCAAAATTGGTCATTATGGACTTCTTAAACATATTTACCTACTTTTCACCTTGTTATGCTCTGCATCATACTCCTTGAGTGGGAAAAGTTTGAGCTCCTACTCAAATGCATTTGTTATAGATTCTTGATTGCTTTCCCATTACTCTTATTATAATATTATAATCTCCTCCTGCTTCTTTTCCTCTTGTCCTTTAAATTTATCCTTGACTGGTTCTTATATATTTGTCTTCTTACATTACCTTTCCACTTTTCCAACTCCATGAAGTATATATCCTACTGCAACTCTTGCTCTTTTAATATTCTTTCTCCTCTATCTTTTTCTTCTCTTCCTCATACTATACCTACAAGGTCTAATTCTCATTCTTAAATATTTACCTTAACTCATATCTTTCTTCTTCATTTTTCCATGCTTGTTTCATGCACTTTTGGTTGGTCTTGCTTCTTAACCCTCCTTCATTATTTATCCTCATAATTTAATGGCTCTCTATATATATTCACATTTTTCATTATCTCAGTTGTATTATATTTGGTTTCCTTATCATGACACTACACCATCTCATGGTGAGTCTTATCATATCATTACTCATCATGTAATGATAACTCATAATCAATTTAGCTTCCACATAACACCACACTTCTTGGAAACTTATTATCTTGTTATCCTCATGCTCAATAATAATCAACTTAGCTATAGTATTACATATTGAATATGTTAACTTCTTACCTTGATTTTTATTCCTTTACTTGATTTATTGCTTACTTGTTTTTGGTTCTCTTTCCATGAGCCTTTTCTCTTCACCTCTTTGCTTACTTCTTGGACTAGTTCTTAGGCTAAGTTTTCCCTATTTTTTCTCTTTCCATGTTAATTGGTTCTCATTCCTTCTTAAATCTTCTCAGGACTGATCTTGTCCTCCTAACATTCATTATTCCTCTAATCAACTCGTTTGTGAGGATCATGGTTGTCCTCCTCTTTACTTGGCTCTATCATGAGCTCTAGTTCTTCATTTCTTCTCTTCTCCATGTGATCATGGAGTGACTCCCTCTCTTTCATCTCTATACCTGCATCATATTTCTTAATTTTTATCAAATTATACTCATGAGACTTGATAGTCTCTTCAAGGATGTCATTTTTCTTTTCACTCTCTCATATTCTTATATGCTTCTTTCAAGATTATCTAGGTTGAAATATTATCTTATTGAGTTACTTTACTTGTACTTTATACTCTTTTCTTGCATTATTATTTGTCATTTCTTGTTCTTTAACTAATTCACATAATTATATTCCATGCATACATTGGCTTACAACTTGGTTTGAGTCACCTTGTGTTAATTCTTGTCTACCTTCTTGGCTGAAATCCATGACTTGATATTGAATTTATGACCTTATATGACCTATAATTTCACCTTCAACACCTTCTATTTCATTTCCTTGATTCAAAATATTTACTAGCTCCACCTCAGCTTCTAGGATGGATTCCTCATCTCTTATGAGGTCTAATCAATCTAGTTCTTGCTTAGTTTGCTTCCACATTTTTTCTTCTTCCACTTTATACTCTATCATCTATTGTTTTACAACTTCATCTTCTTCTATACCTTGTACAATATCTTGATTTTTATTTTCATCCTTCATGATAGTCAAATTACACTCCTTTTGTTAAATACCAAGTTCTCCAAGCATTTTATGAGGTGATTCAACTTCAAATTTTATTTTTATGAGCCTATCCATAAATTACATTATTTCATTATCCAAAACATCTTCCTTAGTTGACATATAAAAAATTCATCATACAAAATAGTATTGAAAACCAAACCTTGAGACCATTTAAGCTCTTCAACTTCTCCTTGATTTAACTCTCTCTTTTATGCCTTCTATGAGGCATTCTTCTTCTTGAAAGATCTCTTATCTAAGAATTTATCCTCTTTTAGGATAACATATCACTATATCTCTATATATTTATACTCAATCATCTTCTTATTCAACATAATCATGTTACTCATTCTTGATCTCCTTCATGCTATCAACTTTGATGCCCTCAACATGGACTTCTTCCTCTTTCACTCTTGTACCTACATGTACATATGAAAATAAATATTTAGATGTAAAATATTGAGACTTTATTTCCTCCATCTTCTACTTATTAGGTTGATTTATATCCATGAATATTTCCTTTATAAGGTGTTGCTCACTTTCCTCTTGTTAATCCATCATAAAATTCTTCATCTCCTTCTTGAGATGCCTACATAAAAAATTATTTTTTCTTCTCATGGTCCCTCATGACCATCTTTCTTCTTCTCTCCATGAGTAGCCTTATAGGCCACTTAACTCTCTTATTATTTATCACCCAACCATACCATTGGATTTATTCTTCTTCCATAAGCTCCACCAAGAGATTTATCCTCTCCAACCTTTTATCTATCTCACTCATTTATTCTTCAACCACTAACCCCTTTCTCTCTGGGTCTTCTTTCCTATTTTTCTCATTATGGTACTCTAACTCAGCTAAGCCCTTCCTCTCCTTTGTCTTCTCTATATTCATCTTCTATTAAATAAATATTTTTCACCTTTCTTTGGTGTCTCAACCTCTACCTGGTCTATTGACACTCTTGTCTAAGTCATTTTGACTATTGGCCATTTTTGGCCCACATATGAAAATTTGCCTAAGTATGAAAAGGGAGCTTTCAGGCAAGAAAATGGCAAGTCTTTGGGAGGACTTTAGGTTTTCTAGAAGTGACAACATTGAGTTTCTGAGGGCACAATGTAAATCAGGTTTCTAGTAGTGCTTAACTTCTAAATGTTTTATAAATAGAAATAATTTAGGTTTACAAACCCTAATTACTCATGGATAGTGTATTTTGGGTTCTCCAAGGAGAAATACTTAATTAATTCATAAGTATTGAGTAGTCAGAAGCCTAAAATAAGTAAAAGGGCTTGACAAACCTGATTTGGTATTGAAAAATAGTGCTTCTCAGGTTCTTCAAGGGATGAGTCTTTTTCAAAAAATTCAAAGGGCATTTTTAGGGAAAAAAGGGACCAGCCAACTTTTTCAAAGGTCCTCTTCAACTTTTCTAGAGGATATTTCAAAAACTCGAAGGTATACTTCATAAAATTAAAGGGTTTTTTCCTTCTCCAAGTGGACAGTTACAAGTTTCTTGAAGGGTATGTTACCCTTCGAAAGGACCACAAGTCTAAAGGGACACACAAAAATCCTGAAGGGTCTCTTACCCTTTGGGAAAGTCCATTACAAAAAGCTCAAAATGTGATTTTTGAAAATAGATTTGAATATAAGGTTTGAAGGAATTCCTTCAAACAAATTATCTAACGAAATTCCTTCAAGAAATTTACCCAAAAAAAGGCAAAAGGAATTCCTTCAAAATAAAATCCTAAAACCAAGTGTCCACAAGAAATGATGAGCCAATGGACATCAAAATCAAGATAAATGACTGGCCATTAGAAGTAATAGGGTTTGAAAATCCCAAAGTCTTAAGGCTTGGAAATAACAAAGTAAAAATAATTCAAGATGGATAAGTTCAAATTTAGAAAGCTTAGAGAACCCAAATTACTCTACATATAGTAAATTAGGTTTCTTCAAGTACTTTACTTAAAAGCATTTATAAGTAAAGGATCTAGGAAATTCTGAAGTTAGAAAGATTAAAGACCCCAAATTATTCAGCATAGATTAAATCAAGATTCTCCAAGTGCTTGACTTAAGCTTGGTCCAACAACGTGAAAATCATGATGCAACAAATGGAAGGCTTCCACATGGTGTAAATTGAATAAAAAATGGCCAATTAGTAAAGGAAAAGTGGCACAATGATAAGCAATAAGCATGAGAGATTCCAAGAAATTGGTATCTATAAATTATGAAGGCTCTCATCTACCATAGTTCACTCCCCATAATCATCATTCGATGCTTAAATGAGTCATGCAAAAAAGAGAAATTCTAGTTGATCATAACATGGCTTCTTAGATGTGCCAAAATAAAAACTTAAAGATGGGAGGGGCTTAAGAATATTGTCGAATGATCATGATTGGCATATTTATGGAAAATAAAAAAGTGTAACATTAGAGTTCCCATCATCGGTGACTTCTTCTTTCTTCCCCTTCTCTCTTCCCCCTTTTTTTATATAAATAGAGGCCTTGGAAGCAAGCAAATCATCCTCAAATTAGTGATAGAGTTAATCTATAGAAATCACTTTGTAAAATACTCTTTTAAAGTAATACAAAGATGAATTTTCTATTTTTTGTCTAAAATAAGTATGCACATTTGGTTTCATTTGTAGAATGTATGATTTTTATTTATCACCTATGATTATTTTTTGCACCTTGCTTTTGATCCTTTCAATTTTGTGTAGGATTTCATGAAGTGTCTTTATGTTGAGCTCTCCTTGAAGTGATACAAGTTCATAGTGTCTCTTATAGACCTATTTTTGCTAGCCTGTAAAGTGCAAGCTTCCCTTCAACTTCCATGCAAAAGTTTTATGCCTATGGCCTTAAAATAGAACCAAAATAGCTTATGTATTATTTGGGTTCATTATTAGTTGGCTTTTTTCCCAAACTAAGTTGATCACTTATTTTTAGTTCATCACCTCCCTTAGCTTAGATTTTCTTTTCAGTCATCCTCTTAACCCTTTTCATTAATTGATAGTACATTTTAGTGTGAGGTCAAGAGCTAAAGTGAAGAACCTAAGTAACTAGCCTCATTAAAAATCCCAGTGGTTCAATCTCACCATAGGATACCCACATCCTGAGGTTGTTTCCATGCTTATATCTAGAAGTGAGGGAGCCTGAAGAACTCTCTTATAAGGGTATGATTCTAAGCTATAGCAGTTATGGCACACCTGATGGGATAACTACCATTTTCACTTCTAATTTTTATGGAAAATTGGTCAAATTTGATGTTATTTTGATCAATTTGTAGTAGTGGTAGCTTTCATCTTCTATCATCTGGCAACTCCAAAGAACACCCAGCTATTTGGTAGTAGAGTAGTAGTTATATTTCATGCCAAATGTGACTACAAGATCAACTTCTATAGGTATTCCTTTTCAGTTTTTTGGATTACCTTTAAAATCCAAAAAAAGGTTAAGGTTTTCCCATACTCACCCTCACATAAAGAACCCTCCTCCTAGACCAATCATAAATCATACTTACACATGGAGACCTTTGACATCCCCTCTTGATGTTATGATTCCCCAAAGAGCTTTTGTGGGCTTCAATTTCCAAATCCCTTTGAACTTACCATAGTATGATCATATGCTATTATCATAACTCAAAATTTTCTTTATTACATAGGATACCAATCTATAAGTCCTACTAAGCACATAGCAGACATAGCCAACTTTTGAAACATTCACAATATCACAATACAGAATGTGGATATTAGGATATTGGTTGTATCTCTCAAAAGAAAGGCATTAGACTGGTATAGGGTCTTAGATCCTAATTTTATCCACTCATGGGATGATATAGGAGTATCCCTATGTAAAAGGTTTATAGATAAGAGTGATCATATGTCACTTGTAGAGTAGCTAACCACAATCAAGAGAGATCCTCATGAAGTCATGCAAGACTTCAATATGAGATTTCAGAAGATATGGGATAGAATTCCAATAGCTATTAGATGATATCCAAACTTTTATTTATTGTATTAATTAGAGGCTCTCAAAAATGAGAAAGAGGAGTTATATACATCCAATCCAAAGGCTACTCCTAGTTTGGCCCATACCCTAGTCTTAGTGAACACAAGGTTCAAGAGAAGGAATATTGGTGATAATTAGGAAGCATTCAAATAACCTCTTATCATCACTCCTTCACTGATAAATCTAGTATAAATTACTCCCAAAACCCAAGTAAAGGTTGGGGGTATTCCAATCAACATTTTGGAGTAAATTAATAAATCTATCATGAGCGTACCAATGTGGGACATGCTTTCCATGCTCGACCAAGTAGACATTCTTTAGGAAGGTTTATCCAAGATGAGTGTTTATATAGCTATAAGTAAAGCAAACAAGTAATAAAGATAAAATATTCACTAATGCAACCAAGAGTCCTTTGGGAGAAATATCAAGTAGTGTGACTAATCCCCCTCCATTATAAATCTCATTAATCATCGATGACTCCTTGGTGCATAGCTGCTTGGTGGATAGTGTGGCCAGTACCTTAGTGATACCAAAATCTATTACTAACTAGCTAAACATCAAGTATGACCTGCACACCAAGGGAGTCTTGCATCTTGATGGTTATTATAAAAATCCATTAGGTATCATTAAGAATTTGAGCCTAACCTTGCATGCTTGTCCTAGCATGTTCATGATGCAAGATGTGTTGATCCTAGATGTCAGTCCTCACTTTGCATTATGTCTTTCCAGAGAGTTCATAGCCAAGATTGGGGGTTACCTTGTAGTATACTGGTCTTACATGTAATTCAAGACAAGGTATGGGACTAAGGTCTCAATCAAGGCTAAACCCATGGCACAATTCCACATTAAACCCCATCAACTAGATAACATAAACCTCAATTATTTTATCCTTTATGAGGATGAGTTTGCAATTGGCCAAGAGTTGAATACTCATCTTGAATAGGTTCCAGACTTGTTCTTGGATGAGCTATGGGGGGATAACCAATTTTTCAACCTTTTGTAAAGTGTTGAGGAAAGAGACATGGGTGTCTATCTATTGCATGAAGAGAATCAACCCATGCCTTCCCTCACTAGACCTAAAGAAGACCCTAATGGTTTATGGAAATTGTTCTTTAATGGATCAAGGAGAAAAAATGGTGTAGGTTCTGAGGCAATGTTGGTTTCCCCTTTGGGTAACAATATTTTCTCTTCCTATGAGTTCCATTTTAGCTACTTTTCAAATGTAACAGAATATGAAGGCTTGATTCGTGGCCTTCAATGGGCCAATAATAGAGGATCAAACTACTGCAATTTTATGGGGATAATGAGATCATAGTAAACCAAATTAGAGGCTTGAACATCACAAAAAAATCCTTGATGAGGTCCTAAAAAAACTAAGTGTGGGACCTAATTTAATATTTTGAGTCCTTTGACATTTAAGTTGTCCTAAGAAATTAGAACTAGCATGTTGACAAGCTAGTAGCCATGGGAGCTCAGTTTCACATTCCAAGTGAGCTGAAAGAAGTTAAGGTTTAGCCACATATCAAGGTGGTGGTGAGGCCATCAGTGTTAGATAATGAAGCTCACTAGTATGTTTTTGAAAGTGAAAATAAAATTGATTACTTCTTATAGTAGGAAGCTGAGTTGTCCTCTAACCAAGCTAAATGGTAGCATCAATATGAGGATCAGATTATTCATCTAAAGTTGAACAAACTTCCTAAGGGGTTGGTTACACTTGAGGGCATTTTTCATGAAAGATATCATATGAAGAAAGATAAGGAATTAATATCAATTGATGAAGAAAACTATGAGAGAGTCCTCATCTTCAAGGACAAGCTTCTCAAGTTTGGGAAGGTAAGCAACAAGGTTGAGAGGCATGCTTTCATAGCACTTTGCCAAGAGTATCTAGACATTTTTTATTGAGAGTACAGTGAACTAAATGGTTTTGATCCTAAGATATCTTATCATACCATAGATTTGGAGGCCAATGCCAAGCATGTGAGGCAAAATAAAAGGCCTTTTAACCCCAAGATTGAAGAGATGATGAGAAAGGAGCTAACTAAGTTTATCAAGTCTAGGATCATCTTTCCCATCAAACATTCATCATGGGTAGCCAAATTGGTGCCTATAAGAAAAAAGAGTGGGGAGATTAGGATTTGTATGGACTTCAGATATTTGAACAAAGTCTCCTTGAAATATCACTACCCTCTGCCATCTATGGAGCAACTTCTCCAAGTAGTTGCAGGATCAAAATGCTTCTCGTAATTAGATGGATTTTCTATCTAGAAAAAAGTTTGGGTGAGAGATAAAGATTGGTATAAGACCTCCTTCACCAAAAAATGGGGCATGTATGTATATCAAAAGATGATTTTTGGTCTATTAAATTCTGTTGTAACTTTCTAAAGAGTCATGGACATGGATTTCTAGGGGCTACTAAACCAAATGGTGCTGGTATACGTAGATGACATCACAGTTTTTTCTAAAAATGTGAATGAGCATATGAACACCTAAGGATGATTTTTGAAAGGTGAAGAGAGTATGGGATTTCATTTAATCCCAAGAAGTGCATGTTTTCCATGTATGAAGGCAAGTTGTTATGCCACCTCATCTCAAAGGAGGGGTTATCCATTGATCCTAAGAGAATAAGTGCCATCTTGGCCTTATACCTGCCCAAGCATAAGAATGGACTCTAAATTTTCCTTGGGAAGATAGAATTTGTGAGAAGATTTATCCTTGGTTTTATAAGTTTGGTCAGACCCATCATTTCTATGATGGAAAAGAACCAAGTGTTCACTTGGTCAAATGAAGGCAAGTCAACATAAGAGGCTATCAAATAAGCCATCGCTCAAGCACCCACACTTATGAATCATAATTTCCCATAGGATTTCATATTGTATATTTTTTCCAACATTGATAATATATCAACTATGGTAATGCAAAGGAATGGTGAAGGACTTGAGTAGCCATTATCATTTTTCAGTCAAGGGCTTTAAGAGTATGCGGTGAGGTATACCTTTATAGAAAAGCAAGTGCTTATAGCAGTAAGGATACTCAATAATTTCAAGCCAATGCTATCCAATAACAAAATCCACCTTATGGTGTCTCATATTAGGGTAATAAACTTCCTTCTTAACAAGGATTTGAGCAAAAATAGCGCTGGTTGGATTACTAAAGTCATGAAGTATGACATGGAGATAAAGGTCACTAAGCTAGTAAGAGGTAAAGGCTTATGTGAGCATATGGTTGATGACCTTCATGAAGACAAATACATCACCTTGGTAACACAATATAACCTACAAGTGGATGCACCTCCACCTCACACTAGTTGGCTCCATGATATGACACACTTTATGCTAACAACTGAGTTCCCTCAAGGTATGGACAAAGCAAAAAGGAGGTATTTTAGAATTCAATCCATACCTTATGATTTAGTTGATGGGTTTTTGTTCAAAAAAAACCTCAATGGAGTGCTCTTGAGGTACATAGATGATGATCAAGTAGCCAATATTTTAGATCATTTCTATGATGTGCCTACAGGAGGTCATTTTGTTTCAATAACTACTATAAAAAAGATCATGAGGGTTAGTTACTACTAGCTGAACCTCTTCAAGGATACATATGCATGGGTGAGGAGGTGTCAAGAATGTGCTCTCTTCATAGGTAAGTATAGGTTAGCATCTTTCCCTCTCAACTTTATTCAAGTAGAGCAACCATTCATGCAATGGGGTTTTGATTTTATTGGTGTGATCAACACCCCATCAAGTGTAGGGCATAAGTGGGTGCTTACTACAACTGATTAATTCACCAGGTGGGTGGAAGACATTACATTGAAGGAATCAAATGAAAGTGCAGTCTTAGATTTCTATGACAACATTGTGACCAAGTTTGGTGTTCTATCCACTATCATATATGATAATCCTTTGGCTTTCTTTTGTTTGAAAATAAGTGAATGGGTTCTCAAAATGGGTATATACCTCAACACTTCCTCAAATTATTATCCTAAATGAAATGGACTAGCTAAGTCCACAATAATAATTTGTTGAGGATTATCAAGAGGACTATGGAGGAGAATCAGAGGATGTGGCACACCAAGTTGAAAACAGCCTTGTGGGTTGATCGAGTAACTCGTAAAGCTACTATTGGCAATTATCCATATGTTTTAGTATATGGAAGGGAGGTCAAGTTACCCATTTCTCTTGAGATACCCACATTATAACTATCCCATTAGCTAGAGCCACTAGAAGATGAACCCATGAATGTGAGATTGGTAGAACTCATGAAGCTTGAGGATACAAGGGACCTTATAATAAAGATGCTAGAGGCACATCAAGCCCAGGTCAAAAGGGATTTTGAAAAGAGAGCTATAGTAAGGAATATCAAGGAAGGAGACTTATTTCTCAAATGGGACTCAAAGAAGGCCAAACCAGGGAACCATATCAAGTTTGACAACTTGTGGAGTGGCACTTATGTAATCTATGAACACAAACAACATAACACTTTTTAGCTTGCCTAACTAGATGGGGAGGTATTACCCATCCTAGTTAATGGGATTCATATAAAACAATGTTGTTAAAGGAGTTTTTAGTCATTATACACACACACACACACACACACACACACACACACACACACACACACACACACACACACACACACACACACAATACCTTTTGTATAGTTTTTCATGTTTTCTTCTAAGTACCTTGGGCACAATTTGTTTAATTTTGGTTATTATTTTTGCTTCAAGGGAAGTTTCTAGATAAATCCATCCTTTTACAAAAGTAGTGGCTCCATGGCCAATGGATAGAATGAAGCAAATGAGCTACGTTCTTAAGCATAACAGGCATGCTCCCCTGTGAGTCACCATAAATGTTAGCCATTTTTGGCACACATATCAAAATTTGTCTAAGTATGGAAAGGTATCTTTAAATCAATAAAATAGCATGTCTTTGGGAGGAATTATGGTTTTCTAGTAGTGACAACTTTAGGTTTCTCAGGGCACAATGAAAATCAAGTTTCTAGCAATGCTTAACTTTTAAATGTTTTATAAGTAGAAGTAATTTGGGTTTATGAACCTAAATTAATCATAGCTAGTGTATTTTGGGTTCTCCAAGGAGAACTACTTGATTACTTCATAAGTTATGAGTAGTCAGAATCCCAAAATAAGTAAAAGGGCTTGACAAACCTGATTTGGTCTTGAAAAATAGTGTTTCTTAGGCTCTTTAAGGGATGATTCTTTTTCAAAATATCTAAAGGGCATTTTCAAAATTCCAAAGGAAATTTTTAGGGAAAAAGGGACCAATAAACTTTTTATAAGGTCCTCTTCAACTTTTACAAAGGATATTTAAATAAATTGAAGGTACACTTCATAAATTCAAAGGGCTTTTTCCTTCTCCAAGTGGACAATTGCAAGTTTCTTAAAGGGTATATTACCTTTCAGAAGGACCATTTAAATTTTTTTAAGGGTATATTTACCTTCAAGAGGATCATTTGTAAAATTTTGAAGGAACACACAAAAATCTAAAAGGGTCTCTTACCCTTCAGGAAAGTCCATTATGAAAATCCTAAAAGGTATTTTCTTAAATAGATTCAGACAAAAGGTTTAAAGGAATTCCTTTAGACAAATTATTTGAATAAATTACTTTAAGAGATTTTCTCAAAATAAAAGGTTGAAATAATTCCTCTAAATGAATTACTCTAAAATAAAAGTGCGAGACTAAGTGTCTAAAGGAAATGATGGGCTAATGGATGTTAAAATCAAGATAAGTGACTGGCCATTGGAAGTAATCAGGTTTGAAAAGCTTGAAGTCTTAAGGCTTAGAAACAATAAAGTGAGAAGACTTCAATATGGACAAGTCCAAAGTAAGCAAGCTTAGAGAACCTGAATTACTTTGCATAGAGTAAATTAGGTTTCTCCAAGTACTTTACTTAAAAGGTTTTATAAGTAAAGGATTTGGGAAAGTCTAAAGTTGGAGAGATCAAATAACCCAAATTATTCTAAATAGAGTATATCATGATTTTCTAAGTTCTCAACTTAAGCTTGGTTCAAAAACACAAGAATCATGATGCAACAAATGGAAGGATACCACATGGCATAAACTAAATTAGAAAGGGCCAATCAATATAGGACAAGTAACACAAGGATGACCAATAATCATGGGGAGTATAAGCATTTGGTAGCTATAAATTATGAGGGCTCTCATCTACCATAGTTCACTCCCCAAAATCACCATTAGACACTTAAATGCATCATGTCAAGAAGAGAGATTCCAATTTCTCACAACATGGATTCTTAGATACACCAAAAGAAAAACTTAAATATGGGAGGGGCTTGAGAAGATTATTTAGTGATCTTGAGTGGTTCATTTAGGGAAAACAAGAAAGTGTAATGTTAGAGTTCTTACCATTGGTGACTTATTCTTTCTTCCCCTTATCTCTTCCCCCTTTTATATATAAATAGAGGCCTTAGATCCAAGCAAATCATCCTTAAATTGGTGATATAGTTACTCTATATAAATTGCTTTGTAAAAGACTCTTTTGAAGCAATACAAGGAAGAATTTTCTTTTTTTGGCTAAAACAAGTGTGCACATTTGGTTTTGTTTGTAGAATGTATGATTGTCATTCATCACCTATGATTGTTTTCATCACCTTGATTTTGATCCTTTTAGTTTTATGTAGGATTATGTGAAGTGTCTATGTGTTGATCTCTCCTTGAAGTGATACTAGTTCATAGTGTCTCTTATATACCTCATTTGGTTATCCTTCAAAGCACAAGCTTCCCTTCAATCTCCATGCAAAAATTCCATGCCTATGGCCTTGAGATAGAACTAGAATAGCCTATGTCAAATTTGGGTTCATCAGTAATTAGCTCTTTTCCCAGACCAAGTGGATCACTTCTTTTTGGTGCATCACTCACTTAGCTTATATTTCCTTTTCATTCATCCTCCTACCCATTTTCATTAATTGATAGTAGATTTTAGTGTAAGGTCAAGAGCTGAAGTGAAGCACCTAAGGAACTAGCCTAATAAAAAATCCTAGAGGTTTAACCTCACCATCAAATACCCACATCCTAAGGTTATCCCCATGCTTATAGATGGAAGTGAGGGAGCCTGAAGAACTCTCTCACAAGGGTGTGATTCCAAGCTATAACATTAACCTTAGAACTAAAACTCTCACTCAGAATCTCTCTTCTCTCTTTGAGCTTATGTTATCTCTCTTATTAGGGATACCCTACCACAAAATATTACATTTTTTATATCTATCTAACTCATTCCTATAGCTTAGATTCATGCAACTTCAAATAATAACTTTCAACAACCTCAAATAGAAACCTATAATACTCAAAATCATAATTTATTCTAAGACCTTACTTACTCTGATACCACTTAATGTAGGGTCTTGTTTCCTAAAACCTTTTAATTAATTACCTTGGTTTTTTTTTTAGACTTGAATGCCTTTAATGGATCTAACTTAGCTTTCTTCATGCAGGTACTTACTTGTTTTGACACCCTCTTGATCACTCTTTCCATTTTCTCTACACATAAGCCTATTTAATTCCATAATATTATTTTATATATTGAAGAAATATCACCCTGATCATACTCTTCATTCTCTCTCCTTGACACCCTCATCCTCATCTCATATACCATTTTCATAACTTCACTCTATGTTCTTGGACTAAGCTTGTTCATTCTTCTTAGGTTCATAAGCCTATAAGCTTCATGTAAGTTTCCATGGTTCTTAAATTTTCAATATGAATCATAAAATCATCCACCTATCCTTTTGGATATCCATTTTACATCCAAACAAATAATCCAACTTCAATTATTATAACTTTTAACTTACCATTCTTCCCTTTTTAAGGCCTAAAATGCTTGTAGCCTTATTTTTATAAAACTTATAAATTTAGAACAATAAAAAAAGATTAAATTATAATAAAGAATATTTTTAGATACCCCTTATCCTCTTTTAACTCCACACAAACTTTCATGTATCAACTATCAATGTAAGTACCTTTTCTCTAACACCCTCCTAGGCAATTAGGTCTCTTTAGGCCTAATTCACTCCCACAGTTATGGATACCATACTATAAATAATGGTACTAATATAAAACATTTTAAATACTATATATCATAATAAAATACATATTATCCCAAATTTTCATTTAATTATACAAGTTAAAACTCAATTCATTCAATTTTCCATTATTAAACCCTAGTTTAGTCTTGACATGGGCCTGTGTAGGCCAAAAGCATAGAAAAAGGAAAATTTATTGTTTTAAGACACTTAGAACCTTTCCAAGACCTATATTATGTACTAAAATTCTTAATTTACCTTATCTAACCATTATATACTATTGATTAATTACAAAAAGTTCTTAACAATTAAATATACAGAGTTCTTGGTTCTTTTACTAAGACTGTGTTATGAAAATTTAAAGTTTTAGATGAATATTCCAATTTATAAGTAAAATTATGAATATTTATGGTCTTATAAACCTTATTATAACTCCTTAAAGATATAATTAACCTTGATAAATCACTAAAATACTCCAACACCCACTTATACAGAATTCTAAGTACACTAAATAGGACTATGTGCATTCTAAAGAAGGTTTTAGTTGAATTCTTGCCTCATATATGGTTTTATAAACTTAAAAAGTGATAAATATCATCAATAATAAACTCCATATTATGTTTATACCTCATAAATTTCCAAAATCCTTAAAAAATTATCAATCATTCCACCTTTCTTATCATTTAGGACTATATAAACACAAAATTACCCTTTTCTTGGATTGTGTTGTAGATTTCCACATTGCTAACTGAATAATGATTATAATGGATCCATATAATCATACATAATAATATATAAAAAAAACTTACATTCATGGTGATCAATTCAACTCAATAATATATCTTCAAAACCATTTCTTTATCCCATTCTCTCAATATACATATAAGCTATGTACATAATTTGCAAGGTACATAGAGTACATTCAATTTTTGATCTTTATTGGAATATCCACCCCATATTATTCAAATTAATTGTCTATTATAACCTTATTATATTCTAATATAACTCACAATAACTCCTAAGATGCACTTCTAACCTATATAACATGCTAAAAATGCAAACAATCTCTCTTTTCTTACCAACCACACATAGGGTGGCAGTTACAACTGATGTTTCTTGATTTTTCATTATTACATCATAATATTCATGTTAACACAGCCATTAAATACCTTTTTGGGACCCTCATAACCTTCACTAACCTTTACCTTACATACGAAAACTCAAAACATCACTCAAAAGCTTATTCTAAATTCAAATTTTCAAATTAGAACTTTTGGCAAGAAAACCTAGATGGTTATGCAACACATACTATCAATGAATTATAATGACTATAACACCACCTAAGGGTCCCTATAAGACCTATAATACCCAAAAAAGATAAAAATTGGTCATTATGGACTTCTTAAACACATTTACCTACTTTACACCTTGTGATGCTCTGCATCATAAAGAATTTTAATCTTTGAGTTCACACAATCTAGTAATGGCCACCTCATCCTCAAATCCCAACCAAGAAATAGATTTCTTAGACACTATGTTTCAACAAGGTGTCACCCAATTCAATAACATCAATGAAATATTTAAAATAATCTAGGATATTTAGAAGTCAAGCTCAAATGATGAGGCCAAAGATGATGATATTGAATATGAAAATGATCTCAACACAATTAAAGTTTCATGATTGAAAAAAGCCATGAAAAAACCTAAAATATTACTATGTGATGACCTCTTTAGTAATTTATTACTCTTTTCTAGCTATATCCAAGATATCATGAGATTTTCATGGATTAGAGTCAATATTGTAGCCATATATGGGCCAATGGTCAAGTTGTATTATAACCTCATAGATTACACTATCACCTATGAAAAAGAGGTCATGGATGCCTTGAAAAAAAATCAAAACATATATGAGGTCCTCAATTACTATGCCAAAGACTAAGAAAACTAGGTTAACAAGGCAGACATCAACACATAAACAATCAGAACCTTCAAAGAAGGTGTGTGCATGGGTATGGTTTTTCTAGATCACTTGTATGGGGGAAGTGATGTGGTGCACATAAAAAAAAATTAGGTTCCCATTCTTATAATCATCATGAAAGGAGAGGTAGCCTCATATTTAGGGAGCCTTATCACATTCAACCTCACCAAGTAGGTGAATGGATTTTAGTGAGGTAGTAATTTTTACATGATGTCATACATAGTAGATGTTTTATGCACCACCTTTAACTTCTAAATCTAAGTGTTTCCTTAGTGGGTGCTGATTATATCTATAGTGCATGTATTATTCTAAAATATTTACATCCACCATTACCAAAATCACCTCTAAGATATATTTGAGTATTTTTATCCTATTGTGTATCATGTAATCATTGAAAGACCCATTCTAAGGATCTTAGATGAGATATAGGGTTCAATAAAACCCATTATAACTTATTGGTACTATAGATAGAATACCATAATCAAAGTAGAAGGTATTTAGGAGGCTCTTCTCTTGTTACTAAACATGGTCCTAAACCACCTCATAAATTAGGAGAACACCTACAACCTTATCCATGGCATAGCTGACCACTCCTTTGCCTAAAAACAAAAGGTGTATCCACCATTCCATATAGTCAGTAGGCATAATGAATATATAAATGTGTAATCACTACATGTTATTTCCTAACACAAGGACTCTTACAACTTAAGGAAAGTAGATAATAGGTAGTGGGACCCTAATGGCCCAATATAATCCCATGTTAAGAAAATTTGGGAAAGATCAACATTAATTATCACCATGAGTGTCACCCTGATGATAAACTTGACCTCAACCCTACTAATGACATGGAGGTAGTCATCAATATTGAGAAAACTCATCACCTAAAGTTTTAAACTCCATATCAACCCATTCTTGAGGAGAAACTAGTGCCTCTACTATAAGCACCTGTTCCATCAATTGTGGAGGCTCTAAAGACAACATAAAGAATATCCATGTATATATTTCAAAGCATCCAACTATTATGATTCAACTATCCTTGGAATAAACTATACCTCTACCACCTACCTAATTAATCCAACCTTAGGTCACTCATTCTATTCACTTTTATAGCATTCTTGAGTCCATCCCAAGTAGGGACTAGTCTATAACTTTTTTGGAGGCATCCACCCCAAATTTGGGTACTCCTAAGAAACTCATCATAATTCCCCTAGGTTTCTCCATAACAACTTGACCTACCCTCATATGCCTCTCTCTGCTCATGTGATGATAGGTTCTTAATTCTATTATGTTCCTTTAACTTTAACAATGTTTCGCATCCCTAATTCTTAAGTTCCCCAATTTATCCCAAAACCCAATTATGGTCCTCATTGACCCCACTAACATTGTCTATGATATATCTAACCCTCATATTTCCCACATAGGTTAGTTTAGCCCCTAATAGAGATCAAATTCTAAGTTTTCCTACATTCTCAGTGACCTTGACAAGCATAACTTCCACTATAACAATGGTCCCTCCCAGTATTATAACTACACATGTGGATCTAATGACTTTCAGTGATCTTATTTTTATATCTCTCACTACCATTACCACATCATCAAGCCCTACAATAGTCATTCATCCTATAAAAGTTTCACTTGGGATTGATTATGTATACACATAATATTTTCAAACTTTTATCAATTAATAACACTCTTTATATTGCAATAACCTATCGAGACTCAATCTCTCTTAGTGCACACATTAAGGGGTGCATTGGGAAAGGGGTGGGTAAACCATTAGTGATTCATAGGATTATTGTCCCTTTTTCCACTTGTTATCTACATACTTGTCTCCTAAAAACCATTCCCCTTATCTTGTTCTTCTATCTTGTATAATCTTCTAATCATTTTCCACCTTCATTCCCTCTTTCCCTAACCTAAACCCCTTCTTGATAGTTTACATGACTATGTCAACTATGTTGACCTTGTATTGTTATTGACAGAGCTTACTTAAAACTAAGTTAACCATGGTCAATTTATTTCGTTATTTAGTATGTTTTTTATCAATTAAAATACTAGGTCAGCCCTATTGGCCAAAATTTTTAGAAGGGATTAGGGCTAAATACACCTATATATAATATACCATTTCACCATTATTTAGAGAAGAAAAGAAGTAAGAGTTATTATGCATCTATTTATCCACCATTATACTTGAGGATAAATCTTAGGGTTTCATACTTTCTTTGGAGATACAAATATTGTCTTGTGGAGAAGTCTTTTGGATGCATTGATAGGTTGTGTAGCATATAGCTGATTTATCCTTGTCATCCTTACATATCATAACAACCTCTTGTGAATCACCTTGGCTTAGGGAGAGATTGAGGCTCAACAGGTTCATATTCAAAGGTAAGTATTCCTAAATTTATTCCTCCTTTGTAAGAGTAAATAGATATGCATTTATACTTATCTTCCATGCATTAGGATTTAGTATACATTGACGTGAGTATATTTTTCTTATGCATTTTAAATTTTATTTATTATCCCCACTTTGTGCCATAAGCTTTTATGAACACTAGATTAGACTTTACTTGTTATTAGTTTAGTGAATATGAAAACATAAAGGACTATTTTAGATAATATGGACTTATCAACAGTCTAAATTTTTGAAAACTATCAGATATAAATTATACCATATCAAGATTAAGTTGGATTTATTACAAATAAATCACATATATCTAGTTTATTTGTAATAAGTCTAAATTATTTAAAATGATTAGAAGTAATTAATAGTTGAAAAATATCATAAATTAATTAGACTTCATCAATAATTACTTGGACTTATTATAAATAAATCAAATCTATATGATATATTTGTAATAAATCCAAATTATTTAATATAGTCCAAAATAATTAAAATTAGTTGAAATTATTAAAAATAAATATCATCTATCTAAATGTGCAAAATCATCAGAAGGCCCATGGTCTTTCTAATATTTTCAATCAAATTTATGTGGCCATTCAAACTAGTTCACAAACCATGCATTTATAGATAATAAGACTTAGAAATTTATTTCTTAAGGAAAAATAATTCATACATCAATCAGACACTCAAGAGATGTGTGATTTAAATCACCTAGGATGATTGGTATGCCATGTGTTAGTAGTTTATTGGATCATAAACTATCTATTTAATCTAAATTAGGTGATGCTCTCATGATCATCAAAAGTTTATCTCATATTTTTGTATATTCCACCTATTGATCATGAGTGTTTTATTATTATATTATTAATCTAATCTCCCATATAGTCAAGTTATCGAGATTGTAATGCATGTAATAATCTCATGTGCTTACATTGTTTAAGACTTTTGTTTGGATTGGTCATACTTTCACATAGCTGAGTCATTGAGATTGTCCCACATGACACAATCTCGGGTGATTGTATGAAGTTTAATTTGAAAAACTAAAAAGCCAAATACCATTTGTTGATATGTAAATGTTGAAGAACAAATCTTGATGTGTAAGTGGGATATTTTGAGGCATAAACCTCAAATATATTTTCAAAAATATATGAATACCAAAGTGTATTTTGAAATGCACAAAATCCAAAGTGTAAATTTTTATGTGCAAACTACAAATACCATTTGTCGAAGACCTTTTTGAAGGATCTAAAATGTGAAGTTTAATTTGAGAAACTAAAAATTTGAAGTGGTTTTTATAATTTTAAAAATGTGATTTGGCTATTTGGAATACACAAAAGTCAAAGACCATTTTTAATCACAAAAATATGAAATGGAAATTACAATAGTCAAATGCCATTAAATAGATGAATAGTTACCAAAATACTAAATTATCATAGTAGAAAATATAAAACTCAAATGATGAAGTTTATTTTCCAAGACACCAAATGAAAATTTCCACTAGAAATAAATAAAAATAAATAAAACAATAAAACATTATACATTCTCAAAAAATGGAATAAATTTTATAAAAAAAAAACATTCATATTTCTCTTTCCAAAATTAAAGAAACATAATTTCAAATTTCCTAATCCTTTTATCACTATTTTTAATAGTGCTTAGTGGGATGATGCATTCAAATAGTCTATTACAATGCCTTTTAAAAAATTAGTGAGAACAGTGTATGACCTATCCAAATTTTATTTGGTTTCCAAGTGTAGATGATACTATCTATGAGTATGGATGGTAAATATGTGTCAGTAAGGTTTGGCTTCCATTTTTTTCCAAGTAGCTTGAATAAATTTTTGCTTCTTCTGCATCTTTTTTCCCTACATGAACTTGGATGAACCAAGCTACATTGACCCTTCATTCTATCTCTCCATTTCTTGTAGTATCTCAATATTTATTTTAGTTCTAATAACCCATACTATATAGTCCACTCTTTTAGAATCGTTAGGTCTAACAAATAACATATATCTGATTTGCACATCTTGAGCTAGATCAAATACATTTTTTATTCTTTTGATTTTTAGACCAACATATGTATATGTAGATTCCATTCCAAAATCAAGGACGGTCCTATCATGAACCATTTTGTGCAGATCTCTATTCAAGGGTATGTCATGGTGAGTTCTAAGCCAAAAATATCCTGTACATTCAAAAGGGAACATGTCTTCTTTCATTATGTCATCGATGTTTTGGAAGTAATATGTTAGATCCTTCCACTTTCTGATCAAACTAAGTTCTTTGAATTGTTGTACATACTTAATCAAGTTATATTTAATTTCTTTTTCACTCTTTTTATACTTCAATATGAGACTTTTGCAACAATGAAATCTTGAGACATTTCTTTATTTTTCAAGTCTTTGAAATATATTTTTGTCAGATTACCTTCTTGAACATTTGGCTCACCATTTTATTTTATTCCCCATAATGTATTCAGGGGGGGCCAATTTCTATCTCTTATAGAGGTTTTTTAATACATAATGGGTTGACCTTACTCCATGTGTAGAATAAAGTATTGACCTTTTGTCAAGCCTATTATTTCATTTATTCCCTTCAACTAGTAACTATTAACATAGTATTTGAAATCCACTACCTATTCAATCAAATATGGCATGAAGTTTCTTGTAATTGCACACATCTTATAGCTATCCATCATCTCTTCCACACTCCATACATATCTCCTCTTCATACATTCAAACAAGTTTCTAAATGTGCCATCGATGTCCTCATTAGTATGTCATATAGGGATAAATCTAACCTCAAAATCAATGGAAAACACCTTTATAGATAAGGAGAGATAAATATTACAACACATACTTGTACAAAAAACATGATTTTGTGAATTTTTAAATGTAATATTAGTTCCATATAAGGTTCAATATTTTTTAAATATAATTATAGATGGAAGTACCTATTATTATTTTCCCCATAACAATTATATAGTTGAAGGTATAACCTAAAAGGAAGTTTCTTGAAGGCACTATTTGATTGTGCTTCTTCTCTGTATTTCTTACATTTGGGGTAGCAATTGTTAGACAAAAGTGCATCATATAATGGATATTTTGAATATCAAAGTTTATATAGTAAATGTCCATAGGTATCTGGAATTATTAATTTAATATAATTATTACACTTTTTCAATGAGGTGATATAAAATTTAGACCCTCTAAGAATGTATGATAATAAAATGACCATATCCACCTGCACCATGACCATGTGTTATAATCTCTGCCATTGACAACTCTAATATTCTATCGATAACTACTTTGTTTTTTGTCACTATCATTGGCACAAATTTTTTTGACATTCCAACTTGTCATCAATGACACTAAGGCATTCTTTATGGTATTAATCTGACATTCATTTGTGTGTGTAATACATTTATCTTGCAGAAAGTATCTGATTTGAGTGCATAAAAAATTATTGATCAATACAATCTTCTTGATCTCTAGAAAGGGACCCAAAGTATTTTTTTTTGAGTAAAAAATATGCATGTTTTACACCTAGCAAATTCATCAAAAGTGGAAATGGTCACATCATGAAAATTATTTCTCTACATGTTATTGAATTTTGGTTGGGATATTGGTTCATATTCCATATCTTCTAATTGTACATTGATGTGTCACCTCATAAATTTTTGAGTGAAAGATGATGGAAGATGTTGAATACTTTATCATGAGCTATTTATATCTACCTAGCATGTTAGTCATGTAAAAACATCTACAAATCATCCACTAATTGGTCCAACAAATCTTTAGCTATCGTTATCTTCTTTTATGGCTTTTGTCAAAATCTCCCTGCATGGAATGAATTTCATTCCCCATTTTTATGACAATTTTAAATGTAAAAAAGATAATTATATTTAATCCATATAGTTTAATCCAAGCTTACAAATAGATCTATGTACCCTAAAAATCAATGGTAGTTTTCTTTTTGTTTTTCTTAAATAAACTGGTAGAAAGGGCATCCAAGAAATGTTACCTCCTATATGTTGTGTTAGACTCAAGAAAATTTATCCTTACAGTTTTAACATCTCAAATGACAATCCTAATTTAAATTTTTTTTGGTACAACATTTGTCTACATACATTTTTAAAATCTCACTATCTATGCTTTCATCAAACTCCATTTGGTTGAGTGAAGTGTTTGGATGATTTATTTTTCAGCCCAATTATATGTTGGCATGAGTTAATTATTTTGGATGCCTTTACACTAGGAATGTCAAGCAAGGAGTGACATCATTATCCACTACATCCCAATTTTTTCTAATTTCTTTCTCCTTTGGTATCATGTATGGTAAATTGATTGCTCTACAAGTCTTAGTGTCCACTATTTTGTTGGAACGCCATCTAATGATATATGTTTCAGTTACCTCTGTACTCCAAGTCTCAAAATGTTTTATAACTTGCCTTATGTAAATTTACAATTAATTTTATAACATTGGGATGGGAATGCAACTAAAAATATCCCCTAGTTGTGCAAATTCAACATAACCAAAAGTAATTTTTTCTTCATTTGCAAGAGTTGTACATTTATGCAATAAATGTATCCTTTTCCAAAGAAAAGTTTTTCTTAGGATTTGAAATGTGGTAGGATCATCACTGTATTTAAAAAATTAATCCAAGCAAGGGTTTTTTTATTTCAATGGTTGTATATGCAAAATTGGACTCAAATTATTTTATCTTTTTTCCATGTCATTATCTATAGGAATCTTGTTTATGACATGTTGCATCATTCTTGTGTTATATATATTAAGTATATCAACTACATCCCCTAAATTATCTATAAAAGCTTTAGGAAATGGAAGTGGTAGAGTCAGATCAAAATCTTTAGTCAAATTATGACTTACACATTCAATAGGTATTTCTTCATTATGGCATGTGGAAGTGAGATTTATGGTTTTTAGATATATAGCATTTGGACCTCCCACTTTGTGTATTCTTCCTTCACCAATGACCTTACCATTATTTATGAGATAAACATAGTCTCCACATTAGAAAGTGATTGACATATGATTTTTTAGCCTGGACATTTGAAAAATACATGAGAAGAGTTGTCAATTAGGTTATTTATAAAATCAATCCAATTTATAGTTGTATGTAGGAGATAAAACTATATTTATACCATAACATAAGTATGGAGATATGTTAAAACCTAAAAATGTTAAAAAGGTAATGTATAACATTTTTTTAACAACACAGTTTATGTCAATCCAAAAAAATAATAGATTTAATAATATATACTGCATAATTTAATTCTCATTTCATCCTACTTTTAAGGTATCTCCTAGGAGATATATTTCAAACATGCATAAGATCAAAATAGACGCATAAAGAAAAATAGATAATTGAGTTAATATTCAACCATGTATTTTATTAGCATACAAAATGATATTGAGCACTAGGGGTTTTCAAAAAAATTATGGAAAATGATTAGCTTCTTATAATTTGGGATCTTGTATGTGATTTGAACCTATATTATGGACCCAAAAGCTTAAAGTTATCTCTTAGATTTTACCTTTCAAACATGCATATGGGTACCCTTTAAGGTTTGAAGGTAGTATTTGGTGATACCATGAAGGGCCTTATAATAGCTTCAAGGTTACCTAAGACATTAATCTTAAGACTTCTTTTTTCAATAGTCAAGGACATGTGGCATGCACTTGTAAACCTGTGACAATTCAACACTCAAAAAATATTTCAAGTTCACTAGGTGAGTGACTCTCCATGATTATGCCAAGTTTCACCATCTTGTTTACCCAAAGATTGATATATTTAACTTAATGTATGAAATCTAGGGCAAGTGGGTAAGTGAGATCATGTTAAATGTCATCATGCCAATCATCTAGAGATTGACTCAATAAAGGCATTGTAAAAAATCTCTTAGGCTTGTGACTCAACGTGATCCTTTAAAGTGGTACCATCCTATGAGTTTGATGTGATCAAAGTGTGACCATATTATTAGTCTAACATGATCAAAGTATCACCATCCCATGAGTCAAATGTGATCAAAGTGTCACCATCCTATGAGTAAAGTGAAATTAAAATATAAAAAATAAAAGCAAGCCATTAAATCCATTGACACCATTAATTCACATGAATTAAACATCTTGATAGGTGAATCTAGTGAATCTAAAGGCAATATATGTAATTTGTAAATCCAATTACACTCATATTATGATCAAACTAACAAATTTCAAACCTAATTTTAAACCTTTGTGAACTATAAATTTTATAACTACATAATCATAGCCTCCTCATCTCAAAGTTCACCTCTTCCATATACGTATTCAATTTCAAGAATAGTAGAATATAATGACATAGTGCTTGATGAAGCTACCCTCAAACACAATTTTAGGAACTTCTTTTCTATTTGGAAAGAATTAAACAAGGCCAAACCTTATAGACTAGAGGACCAACTCTCTACATTATTATGAAGGTACTAGGGTGACCTATTGGCAGACAAGATAGTGAGTCTGTATAACACTACAAATAAACCTGAGGTTATGCCCTGCATTGATGTATTATTTGATTTATTTACAATTGGTAAATTTTTTGGTAAAATCTTGCACTTTCACCAAAATAACACACTAGTGGTCCACCTTAGTAGTAGAGCACTTGAAAGGTACTACATGATACCTACCCTTAGGATGGAATAAAACCGAACCCTAATGAATACTTGGATACATTAAAATAATATAGCCACTACAATACAAGCGGGACATTGACCCAAATACTTTTTCAATTAGTGGCCTTATTTTTGATATCCCAATAGCCACTTTCTGACCTAGAGTCAAAATTGACATGGCCCTATTAAAAAAATATATGGCTTCTCCATAATTAATTATGTGAATGTGGTATATATTCCCCTGCTTGACCTTATTCTCACCTCAAAAAGGATAATTTACATAAGTTAAATCATTAGTTCCAACATCAATAGCATAATAACTAATCTAAACAACTCCCTAGATCATAACTTCTATATGATTTCATATATGGTGGATGTTATAATCAAAACCATCCATGCATCTTTTGATGAGCCTTAGGAGCCTTCTAAAGAGTACCCTATGAGTAGGATATGTGAAACGTTCAACATCCTCTATATTCACATGTTCAGGAGGAACATGACCAAGATTATTGAGACCTTCTACCTGATGGTATACTAGGCTATCTATGACAAGGATATGCCCAGGATCTCATATCAAATTAGGAAGATCATAATCAAGATGGGGGATTATTTGCTCTATCTAGATTGAACCATAATCAAGATAGAGTGCACAAGATTTTACCCTATGTATCTACCTAGGTTGGTCCTAGATAAAGTTACAAAATAAGAAATTACTACCCAATTGGCTAACTCAGTAGATTTTCAACTAAAAAATAAGAGGTAGGGAGTTGTGCACTTGAATCCCCTTAGTATTAGAAAGATTCAATACACCAAATGGTAACATTTCCATCTAGTGGGAAAAACTCAAACCCTTTATGATTTCAAGTGGGCACCCTACAGAGAATAGAACCCTAAGGAGAATGTGAGGAAACACCTAAAGATACTCAAAGGAATGGTAAATATCATTTATGGACACATCCACACTTGGCATGATGAGGTTTTTATGAATGCCCTAAATGATTTAGAGGTTTTTTCTAGGATGAAGGTCTCCATGTTAATGGTGGCATCTAAGAACATATAGTATAATACTAAAACCACTAAGGAGTAGGCCAAGAATATTGAAAATGAGCACTAGGTTTTGGATTCTACCAAGGGGGCCCTTTAAAAAATGGGAACACAATATTAGGAACCTCCTACAACATATCCTCATGCCTTACCACCCTCCATTGTCATTGTAGCAACTACTATAGTGGCAATGATGCTTTCTCCACCCTCTATAGCACAAGGCACCATAAATGCCATGGGTAGTGGAGGAGTTTTCCTTATGTTATTTTTTCTTCCACTTACCATAGTTTGATAATTTAATCTTCCTTCCTTCCTCTCCTTAGTCAATTCTCCTCTTCCACCTTCATCTCTAATTCATGCAGTAGCCACCATTATGGGATTGGTGGATCCTTCTCTATGTTGCCCTTTCCTCTACTCACCACAGCATAGGAAGTTCATCTTCCTTCCTTCCTCACCTTAACTACTATTTTACATCCATCCACTCTCCCCTAATCTCTACCCAATATCACACTTGTTTCATTAGTTTTTGCTCCACTTCCCTCTACACAAACTTCTAACCCCCACCATAGATATTATTATATACAAAAGGAAATCAAGGACTCATCTAACCTCACCATAATGTGTACCTATCCAAGAGGCACCTAATGAGATATTAAGGGTATGCTTGAAGGGAGGGAAGGGTTATATAATAATATAACCTATAGAGGTATTAGATAGTGATGTGGAAATGAATAAATTACCCTCAGATGAAGGAGAATGGGAAGGTAAATCTGAGACATCACTCTTAGTATTATCATTGATACTACTGAGAGTGATCTTAAGGATGAATGGCTTAAATAATAAGAGGCCCATTTAGGGGGTACCTAGATTTTAGAGACTAGTTCAATTTCCATCAAGATAATTCTAAAAGAGGGAGACACCAAGGATGAAGTAGATTTGAGACCCATGGCTTCCAAAAGTGGAAAATTAGTGAGAGTGTATTTGGGTCCTTCATCCTAGTAGAAAATAATGAAAACTACCAAAATATTTCCCCAATTTCTTCTTTTGAATATGTAAGAACCGTATCCCACTATTTTATGTCCTCAACTTCTATAATCTATACTATAGTGGCAACCAATATTGTCACTCCCTCTCATTCCTTAAATTATTTAAATGAGATTCAAGTTAGTCCACTCTATAATTTTCCTACTACCACAACCACTAGGCTCATATTTACCTTAGCCATTGAGTAAAAAATTTTCCCTAGTACTCCCTCCATGTACTTCCACTTCAACACAACTAACCCTCCCTAACCATAGAAATGAGTCCCATTTAAGAGCCTAGTCTCATCCTCCATTTTTGCTTCACCTATTTCCCCATCTCAACCATCCACCCAAATTGAGATGAAAATAACTTTTCATACTCACACATATAATTTTGTGGTGACCACCCAAAAGGATCTTGAAAAGGGTAATCTAGTTCTGGATACAATGCCCCCTAAAAACGTCAAGAGTTGGAGGTGGACAATCCCACCTTTCCCAAAAATAGGACCCTCTTCCACTAATACCATGATCCCTATAATAAATCCTAAATACTCCACTCTAGAAGAGCATAAAAATTCCACTAAGTATTTAATAACCTTGAACATATCAAAATTTATACAAAAGTTAGAACATGTAGAAGAGGGTAAGGAAAACTTGGTAGCCATTGAGAAACTAGTGGTCAAGTTCCATTTTGATAAGGAGACAAAGACCATGGGGATGGTAAAAAGTAATACCCTCATTACATAAGGGTAGGAGGTGTAATTGGAACAAAGAGAAGATATTTTATCTTTTTCTAAAATGAGAAAAGTATATCCCTCTAATGTGAGCTATCTACCCTAGGAGGACCCCTATGCCTTTGTGGATTATGCAAGGGGGTGATCAAGGAAATTTTTAAAATATATGATTAAGACATAAAAAAATTATAAATAATAACCACCATACAACCCTTAGTGTAAATCATTAAAAATGTACAATGGGTGGCCAAGAATCTTACAGTATCATCCAATTAATCAAAGCTATAAAAGGGGAGTAATGGCTCCAATGGGGAGATGTATATCTAGAGGTAGAGAAGATGAAGAAAATGGAGGATAAATTATATTTTTTGATTGGATAATCTAGGACTAAAGCTAATTCCTATTTTAACTTGATATCAGCCCCTGATGTTACTTAGGTGTAGAACTACTTAGCTACCAAGAGAGATACCTTGCTTGAATGGAACCGATACATGAAGTCTTTGGTCCTGTAGTTGAATAATTAGGAGAGGTAAGCTATGGTTATTTTTGGAGAAATAAGGATTAATAATGTAGTCACTCCATATATATATTTGGTACATGGATCTATTTTTGAATACCTTCTCCATGTAGTAACTAACAACTTTAGAGCAGAGGTCAAGGGCACTATCTATAAAATAGTCAATGAAATGAAACAACTAGTGATTTTTGTTAGAATAAGGGTTTTTAGTGCAAAAAGCCTTTACGTAGAGCTTGGGTCATCACTAAAGATACATAGAAAGTTGACGGATAAGATTCCTCAAATTTTTAAAAGACTATTGTTGGACTTCAAGGTAGTTGAAATTGAATTATAGGCTATTCATACTCTCTACCTACAAATTCTTATGATCAAGTAGTCTATGACATTCATGATCATGCCACCAAGAATTGTAGTAGAAACTATTTCTCCAACTATGGCTCATATTCCAATTTTAATAGTCCCCTTAATGACATGCCACACTATGACAATGACTTTAGTTACAATTTCAATAATTTCATTTTTAATTTTAATAGCTATAGTAGTCACCAGTACACAAGTGCCACCATTTATAGTTGCTACCTCATAGGCATCCCCTACGATTATTGCAACCCTTATTTGGGAGTTTTTCTTGTTGAAACTTTTTTGTCTCTAATGATATGTTGAGTGTTACTTAAAATTTTATTGAGAGATGAGGCTATCCCCATCCAAAGCCTATAAAAAGTGTATCGCCTCTCTAATCATAGAGGAGAAATTTTGACATCAACTACAAATAAAAAATCTATTGGGTTGTTCTAAAAGTTTATGTTGTATTATGATTGCTTCCATTTCTTATTATTGATCTGGTATCTTAGTTGTTTGATATATGTAATAATAGTTTTAAAATTTCTATTGTGAGTTACTAAAGTCATGTTAATGAATAATGTGTCATAGCAGTTCTAGTTGATAGATCATAGTGACTTTTTATGGAATAAGATCTTGTTAAGATAATTTAAAATGTTGGAGATACCTTGAAGTGAATTTTAATACCTTTAAGGGTACCTTTATACATGTTTAAAAGGTATCACTTAGAAGATACATTTAATGTACCCTTGAAGGTACTACAATGCACTTCAAGGGTTCTCTTAGGAGATACATTGAACATGCATACAATTGGAATTTTCATTCAAAGTATCTCCTAGGAGATACCTTGAAGGGCCTTGTAGTACCTTTGATGGGTCTCATAGTATCTACCTTGAACATGTACATGATTGGAATTTTATTTTAAAGTATCTCGTAAGAGATACCTTGAAGGGATTTGTAATACCTTCAAGGGTAACCTTATGCATGTTTGAAATGTATATTCTATGAGATACTTTCAATGTACCCTTAAAGGTAATATAATTCCCTTCAAGGTATATTTTAGGAGATACCTTGAAGGGTATTTTAGTACCTTCAAGGTTTATCCTAGTAGATACCTTGAACATGTACACAATTGGAATTTCATTTCAAGTTATCTCCTGGGTAATACCTTGAATGGCCTTATAATACCATTAATGTTGACTGTAAAGGTTATTAAAATGGATTTGATATAACCATGGTGTGTGGGGGATAGTCTAGTTATGGCTATATGAATGAATGTGCAAAGAAATTTATAAATGATAAACAAAACACCTTCTAAAGTGGAAATGCATTTTATATTCATCAATGGTGAATTGATTATTTTAAGAGTTATTTGAATAATAATTCATAAGGCATGTCATGATTAAAATTCATGATCTAAAGATTTTAATCTATAATAGGTATTTTTATTATATGATAGCAATTTCAAATCATTTCTAGGGAAGATGCACACTAGATGGAAATGACCCTACATTATTTAAGAAGTCTCATAATAGGGTACCATTATGCTATAATATTTTTAGGGAACTATATTGCTAGTACATATAAATGGTCGTAGGCTTAAGCCTAAGCTCACATCACAACATCTAAGAATAGAAAATGTTTAAAGACCAAATCTCTTAGAATAATGTTTGAAAAAAATGTCTAAATAGATCTTCCAAACTTAAATTTCTGATATCAAAATCCCAAAAAAAACCCAAATCCTTCAGAATAATGTTCAAAAAAAAATTTTAGTGAACAAGTCCCAAACAAAAACCTTAAAGTGTAAATTTTCTAAAAAGAAGTTCTAGGAAAAAACCCCAAATCACAAAGTTTCCAAAAAAGATATTCCAAGAAAAATGTCCAATAAAGAGGTCCGAAACACTTTCCTTGATGAACAAAACTCTAAACATAATGTCCAAACAAAATAGTTTTGAATAAAACCAATCCCCAAAACCTAGATAGTAGAACTTATTAAATGCATTTAATAAGTTAGTTTGAAATGTAAAATATCATTATTTGTACTTACTAAAGAAGGAGATAACAAAGAAATATGGTAAAAAAAGCACATGAAGCTTAAATTAAGTCTAAGAAAGTGGTAGTGATAAGACATGTATGGTAGAAGGATTGCAAATGGTCATGCAACACCATTAATGATATGGTGTTTCAAAAGATTGCATCTTGTTCATAGTAAATTTAGTTGGGACATTATAGGTGGATTCATTAAACAAAGTGGCTACATGAAGTGACATAAGGTCACATCAAACACATGTTATGGGGTAATCTAAAGATTAGAGAGACAAAAAAGGTCACTATCAAAGCCAAAATATCAGATATGAGGAAGAGCACTTATGCGAAGGTAGTCAGTGCATTTAAAAAGGTTAGCAAGATCAAATTAGATGCTGAAAGACATAAAATTAAGGGGATGAACAATGTCAAAACATTACAGACTTCAATAAATAAGAGTATTCTACTATATATTCTCGATATACTCCCTAAAAAAATTAAGACCTAGATTTCAATAGAACAAATCAATTAAATAATGTAGATTATAGGTTTAATCATGAATAGGAGCAAGTTGTTAATCCCAATCACATATGCAAAAAAATCATAAATGGGGATTGGGCTAGGTCTTTGACAAACCAAAATCAATTACCTATATCCCTTCAAATTTTTATAAAAGTTTGAAGTTACTCTATTTACCCCATCAATATATCCAGGTACACAAGAAGGAACTCTTACACTTCAACATATACTTTAGGTTTCTAATGTAGACAAGCTAATCAAGTTACCTACATTCAAGCAATTAGATGAGGTCATGCATAACTTGTTAAGTAGATATAAATAGGGGCTATTCATTTGTCCTAATATATCATCATCTAGATTAATGCATAGACTATAGAGAGAGATATATGCCTCTTAAATCATGAAACTCCTTATTTCCATACAAGTCCACCACACTGCCAATTCATTCATTTGTTTGGGAAAATTTTCCCACTAGGGTAGGCAAAGGAACCCCAATTAACTCCATTAAGGATGCTAAAATGCATATTCTAGTAGAGTGTATTATAAAGAGGTTTTGGTAAACAAAAAATTAATCCAAGTAGTAATAAAAGGAGTAATTGACATTATGTATCACATGATACACCTGAATGAGAACTTTAATTGGCTTGAGTTTCTCACATTCGATCTTACCACTAATATCAACAAGGTAATTTCAAGTAGCTCACAAAATTTCCAATATCAATTTCTAGTTTTATTGTTATGCTTCACCTAATAAAAGTCCCCATTAGGCCAAGTTAATGTAACTCTAGACTTTTGGCTTGATACCACCCTCATAGGCATCACTTGGACAAAGATAGGGCAATATCATGAGAAATTGGGATGATTTAACACATGGTGGGTTGAGGATATAGCTTTGATTAGGTCATACCCTCAAATTCTATAAGATGTCATGAAATATTTGGGGTAACATGTATTGGTAACCAATTTATAAAATGGTATTCAAATCAAGGTGCATGAGTTAGCCATGTCAAATGTGACTATAATTCCCTTTTTCATCACAGTGGTTAAAGCACAAGCTGATGTATAGAGGTAGATATCCATAGTCATGAGGTTAGTAAAGCCTATTCAAACCATCCCTCTAGGTACACAATAATATGGGCAAGAGTAAGAAAAATCATATCCAGTTTCATAACCACAAGCCTCACCATCATAGTTTATAGCTCCCCCACAACAAGAAAAAGGAAAAAAATGGACTTACATAGAGAGCTTCACCACCACTATCCAGAAAGAGATCAAGGTAAATCAAGTCTTGGATGGATAACCCAAATGTTATAAGGATAGCTTGTGAGTGAAATCTTTTAATGTTAGGGTTTGGTGAATAGGAAGTTATTCAATTCCTGATTGAAGACATCAACCAAGAGGTCTATGATAAGGAGGAGGAGTTATTTTTATGGAAAGTAGTGTATGCTTACCAAATGTAGAATAAGGTAATAAGTGACCTTTTGGTAAAAATTATGTAACCCCATACCTCTATTATTATGGATATTTTAGGTTAAAAATAATCTCAACATGAACTTGCAATAGATTTTTTTTTAAATATCCAAATGTTAGTTCATTATCTATGCAAATTGTAGATCTACTAGACAAAGGGAGCCTGGTATAATAACTAATTCATAAAAAACATACTCATCATTAGGATATGCTTTTAAACACTATATAATAATGTATGGTATATTTCAAAGAGCTAACCATAACAAGTAGTACCCATCAAGTGAAGCCTAAGGGCATGAGGAGACACAAAGATACACTTGCCCCTCTAACTGAGTCAATAATATTTTCATGTGTAGAGGTGTGGTTATTGAATATGAATATTTGGAGCACTCACAATTTGATATGGAAATGGATGACATATATATAATGGATAGATCTCTAGATACCACTATACTGAATCCAACAAAATAAATGGATGCCATGCAGGATACCCCAGATCATGAGGAGGAGGCTACAAATAAAGAAGAGAGAAAAAAGAGAAAAGTAGAGAAGAAAAAAAAGAATAAATATGCCACAAAATAAGTAGTTGTATAGGAAGCCCAATATACATAATAAGAATAAGACAAACAATGCATCAAGGAGGAAGAACAACAAAAGAAGTCTAAAGAATCTAAGGTCAGGAAAAAGAATGTCAAAGAAGCTTAGGATGAGAGAAAGAAATTCAAGAAAGAATAAGATAAAAGGATGATAAGGGATCATGAAGAGGTAGTACGTAAGTATGAATAGGTGCACATTGTATAGAGAAAAAAGAAAATAGAATAAGAGGCATGAGAGAAAGATGCCAAAGAATAACAATATAAGGAGGAGGAATCCAAGAAAAGGTCAAGGTGGAAGATACTAAGGAAAATGTTGAGGCTATTACCAAAGCTAAAGTAGAGTCTAACACCAAAGCTAAGGTTGAGGCAGATGCCAAGGCCAAAATTATGGCTAGAGCTAAGGCTAAGGAGGTAACCCAAATTCATGTTGAGGTTGCAGCCAAGGCTCAAGCTATGGAAAAGGCAGAAGTAGAACACGTAGAGGCATAGACTATGAAAGAAAAGGAAGCTAAAGAAAAGGAAAAAGTAGAACATAAAGAATCCTACAAGTATGCAACCCAATTAGGTGCACCAGAGGAGACTTCACTATCAAAGTATTTCCCCTTTACCCAATAGTTATGGGATGTCCCTACCACATCATCTCATCATAATAATTTCTTTCTTCTATTGGTTTAGTCTAAACCATATCCTACCAGAGTTGGAATCACATTTGCCATGCTTTCTTCCACTTCCATGGAGATGTCTTTGGATGTTTCGTATATACCATTATTCAAGAAAATTTAAGGATCAATTGCATTCTAAAAATCCATTGCACAAAGGGCTTCAAACTTAGATCATATTATTTTGTAGATGCATGAGGAGAAAGTAGAAACACAAAATTAAATAGATAAATCTAGGAAACTCATCAATTCCACTTGTCTTATTCTAGTTATGCAAGTCCTTAGTGATCAAGTAATGTCTGAGGATAAACAACTCACTACATTGCTGACTTAGCTAACAAAGGATTGGGTGAGCAAACATAAAATATGCACCCATGGGTAGGATATCTACACTAAAATGGAAGGCATTTGTGAACTACTAGATGAATATGTATAGGTCCTAGATATTATTGTGCATCAAGCTAAGTAGATATCATAAAGAATGCTTGATTAGAGGTAACACCTTAACAAATCCTTGGCTTCTAAAAAACTAGAGTTTGTAATGATGGATAAAGATAAATCTATAATGAGTGATCAAATTACTATTGGAGAAACACTAAATAATGAATTTCAATAGTTTTTAGACACTAGTGATATTGTGATGAAGAATATCTAGTTTAGCATAATGAGATAATGCACAACACATTTACATCTATTAAAGCCCAAAGGAATATGGATAGGTTGGATGATAATCTATCAGATATCCAACTTAATTTATCAAATTCCAAATACTTCTTTATAATCACAAAAGAAGAAGATGTGCATAATTTTATGTTCATTTAGATTCTACTGTACATTTTGCTTATCATGGTGTAGGAAGTACTTGATAATTTTAAAATGCTCAAGTATGAAATCTTGTAGGCTAAACCAAATATTGTGCATATAATATATGAACCTAAGTTCATTTCATCATAAGAGCTCCAATTAATTTTTTAGAAGAGAAAGCTAGATACAAAGGCATGGTCTAGGTATCCATAACCTACATAGCCTCCTTGCCAAAATTTTGCATGACCTCCATAGTAGGTAAATGCATAGTTCAAGTTTTAAAGTTTAAGAAAAAAATATACTCTATAACATAGTCATAATAATTTAGAGTAGGGATAGGTTGGTTAAAAACCCCTAACCTAGATGGCCACCTGGTTAAACTAGTATTTGGAAAATTGTAAAGCAGGGTAGGTAAGTATGTTACTTAGTTGAAAAATTGAAAGGGTGGATAAGTAGTGTGAAAAGGGTTTAAAATGGTAAATGACACTTGGAATGATTACTACCACTTGTATGAAAGGTTAATATTTTCTAGCTTTAGCGGAGATTAGAGTTCAAATTTTGTCTTGGGATAAAACAATAATTTAAGTTCAAGAAAGTGTTGGACATGGAGTAGGGCCTCATAAAATAAAAATTATATAATTTATGGACACATGTGTGTCGGGTATCATTTTTTCATCTATATTATCTTTTAGACATCTTTGGCCTTGTTAGCCAAATGATAGATATAATAATGCCAAGACTCTTTTGTTTTTTTATGCCAAAAAACTACAATGTGAAGAGAAAGACCATTTAAAAAGCTATATATAATTATCTAATATAATGTAATATGGTTTCGATGTCTAATAGAGATTAATAGACTAGCTTTTTTATGGTTTTCCTAAGATTCTTCTATTTTTCCCTAGTGTAAAATGTTTATTCTATTTTGTCTTAGCTTATTTTATCTTGTATTATGTTGTTTATGTTTTATAATTATTAATACCATGTTAGTTTATCTTAATATTTGATTCTATGTATAAAATTAAATATTTTTTAAATTAACTCATGCTATTATGATTCTTTTCTACTTCTTACTATGTAAGTTATCCCTATAATTTGTATGTTCTAGAGAATTTCTAGGGAACTCTGATAACATTCCTTCTACATGCACACAATTGGAATTTTGTTTCAAGGTATCTCAAAGGAGATACCTTTAATGGCTTAGTATTACCTTTGAGTATACCCTAATACAAATTTGAAAGGTATAAGGTATTTCATAGGAGATACTTTCATACATGCATTAGGGTACCCTTGAAGGTACTATAATCTCCTTCAAGGTATCTTTTAAGATATACATTGAAAAAGCTTGTAGTACCTTCAATGGGTGTCCTAGTAGATACCTTGAAAATGCACATAATTGGAATTGTATTTCATGATATCTATTATGAGATACCTTGGAGGGCATTGAAATACCTTAAATGATACCTTTATGCATGTTTGAAAGGTATCCTTGATGAGATACATTCAAGGTAGCCATCAAGGTACTAAAATGCCCTTCAAGGTATATTTTAGGAGATACCTTGAAGGGTCTTTTAGTAACTTTAAGTGTTATATTAGTAGATAGAGATACCTTGGAGGGCCTTGTAATAACTTCAAGGATACCTTTATGCATGTTTGAAATGTATCTCTTAGGAGATACCTTCAAGGTATATAGAGATACCTTGGAGGGCATTGTATTACCTTCAAGGATACTTTTATCAATGTTTGAAATAAATATCTTATGATATACCTTAAAGGTAGGTAGCCTTGAAGGTACTATAATTTCCTTCAAGGTATCTTCTAAGAAATACCTTGAAGGGTCTTTAAGTACATTCAACGGTTATCCTAGTAGATAGAGATACCTTGGAGGGCCTTGTAATACCTTCAAGGATACCTTTATGCATATTTGAAAGGTATCTCTTAGTAGATACCTTTAAGGTATCCTTAAAGGTACTATAATTCCCTTCAAGGTATCTTCTAAGAGATACCTTAAAGGGTCTTTTAGTATCTTCAAGGGTTCTCCTAGTAGATACTATTGTACTCAACATCCCCCCTTTCTTCTTAAATAAATGGGGAATCACTTTTAAATTTTAGACTTATTTTTGAACCTTTATTCTATTTGTTTGAGCAAAGTTCTAATTAGATTGCTCCTTAGCCTTTACAATTAGAATAATAAGGCATGGTATTATACATCTTATGTACTAACTTTATTAATGCACATGATTGGAATTTTATTTTAGGGTATCTCCTAAGAGATACCTCGAAGGGCCATGGAATACCTTCCATGTTGATTATAAAGGCCCTTTCAATGGATTTGATATAACCATGGTGTTATTTCTTGAAATTACACAGGAGTAATTAGGCCCTTGCCTGTAAAACACCTATGTCCAAACTAGGTGAGTATCAATGTTTTAGTTGCTATCCCCAGTCATGTTTTTATATATTCCTTCAGAAGGTCAAAGTACATGTTTGCAATTTTTTATATCTATTATCTTGATTTTTTTGAATGAGAGTGTTCCTTTGCTTTTGACCTTTCAGAATTTTAACATGAACAAAATGCTTAATAAAAATGGATCTTTAAGATTTTTATCTTGAACAAAAGTTCCAAAGATTTACTTTCCTTATAAATTTTGTTCATTCTAAAAGCTCAAAAAAATCCATACCATTTAGGTTTTTAGTGTTTTAAGTTATTTGTTTCAAGCATTTTTCCTGCTCAAAGGGCCTGAAGGAGTTGTAGAGTCATTTTGCCTCTCCAAAATGTTTGAAGGATTACCCCCATTGAGTGTTTCGCCCTTACAGAACTCCTAAGGGGAACTTTTTGAATATGGAAAACATTCTCAATGATTCTAAAGGAATTGTGAAGTCTCAGCTGAAGGCTTCATGGTGAGATAATTCATAGTAAGAAGATGGAGGTGTTACCAAGCCTCTTTATGGCTAGGTTTTACTACCTTATGTTCAAAAAGGAAATCCTACGACCTCGAATGAGATTGTTAAGTTGCATATTCAACATGTTTTGATGATTAAAGTGAGGAATTTCCCAATAAACTAAATGAAGGACACGTATTCATCTTAGGGGAATTTTATGAATAGTGTTAAGGGTTAGGAGGATCTTGTACCCTTCCTTAAATGAAGAAAGCTAATACAAAGGTAAAAAATGGTTGAGTGCATAAAATTAGATATAATTTGAACATGTGGTAAGTTCTCAAGGCTTTAGATATTTTAGGCCTTACTTGAAAATTTCCCCACTCACCTTTTGGTGGGTAAGGTGCTTAAAGTCTCCAGGGTCTAAGTAATTGAACTTGTAGGAAAAGTGATGCCACATGGTAGATCCTTATGGTTTTCTTAGTTTTTGTCCCTTTTTAAATATTTACCCACTTACCTCTTGGTAGGCAAAGTCCAAAAGGTCCCTGAAGACTTGAATTCCCAAATTTATAAATCAAAATTATGACACATGGCATTCTTACATCTCATTAAGAGCTCGGGGCATATTTTACCACTACACAAAAGAAAAATAACAAGTGAAAAAGTGGAAAAGTCCTTGAAGGCCTAAAAATGTATCATAATATATTCTTAACATGTATGGTCCCACATGTTGCAAAGAGGGTCACCCTATGTACAAGAAACATTTCCACATTCCTTTCCTTTTTTTGAATGAAGCTTGAGTAATTAATGAGTGTAGTTGGTGATTATTCATTATGCTTTGAGGCATTAATGGCAACCCTAATTTCAAAATTCAAAGGATTATAACTAAGGTATTTTTTTTAATTTTGTGTTTACCCTTTGCATTTAGAGCATCCATTTATGATTTTGAGTTATTTGTGTGGCCTAGCTAAGTGCATCATGAGAATGTGACTATGACAAACTCTTCACAAATTTTTAGCTTCCATTATGTGTCACCCTTCAAATTAGTAGTAAGTGTTCTTTTGATCCTTGTGTTGTGTTCTTTTAGAGTAATTGAGAGGTATTTTAAGGTTCATTTAAGTGAAGGGTTCATAAAAATTTGAAGTGTTATACTAAAAATTTAAGGTAGAAATGGTAGCATCATCAACCTCGATGAAGGGCAATATTATCTCAGTCTTGGATGGAATTAAGGACATAGATGTTCAAGGGTTAGACTTTGTGGCCTTGTTGAATGTTTTACAATGACTAGATCCCCTTTCAATAGTATCTAATATTGGTATGAGCGACATCACCCCTATGTTAGCATTTCCCTTAGCTACCTCATATCTAGAATTGATCATTGCTTATGCTTGGGTGTACCAACCAAACACTAGAACCATTGTTGATGGTATCCTTTTAGTTGTAGGCTCTTTCACACCTCTAGCCCTTAACACCATGCTTATAATTCCCCCTAGCTATAAATCATTACACTCTCCCTGGAAGAATGTCAAGAGTACATGGAGAAGAATGAAAAGGCAATTTGGGACATTGTCAACTCCTATTGGCTAGACAAGAAGAGATAGAAGGTCTCTAGGATGTCCAAAAATCTCAATCTAGAAGAATATAATGAATCAACCTAGTATGTCATTGTCATGGCCACTAGGATTTATAGGTTGCCCACCACAAAAAAATTTGAACCATGGATGTTCCTAATCTTGATCTACATTTTGTAAAATTAGAAGAAGTTGGACTAGACAACTATCCTCAGTGATAATATACTTATTTAGATGATGTAGATCCAAGTTAAAATTCTTTCAAAAGAGGCATTTATAGGTACATTCTACATGTCCTCTTATTTGATGTATAATTTAGTGCAAAACAAGACATTCTAAGGGCTCATCAAGAACCCCAATGGAATGAGGATTTATGAGATATACCCAAAAATAACTATGGATAGTTTTAGGAAAAATTTCTATAGAGTATATAATTACTTCTTTAGCATCATAATGAGTGTCTTCTTTCCTCTGAGAAACTTTAATAGAATGTCTAGGGAGGCCAAGGAAGTATATGAAAAATATGGTACCTCTTAAATTTAATTCAAGACATTCACATATATTAGAGTGAGTGGTTATTCAGGGTGCCCACATAAAATTCCAAGTTACCTAGATGATAAATTGATAGTAATGGAGTTGAGTTGACAGATGGTGACCCCACATGAAATGATTATAGCCAAGAAAATAAATAACCCCTTAAAATTCATAGTTGTAATTAGATATTATTCATATCCTTCTATTTCCAAGGTGAAGGGGTTGGAACAATAAATGGGACAATATGCAATTGATAAGTTATTACCTAGGCCCAACTATGACATCAGGTAGTTAGTGAACATGGAAACAAATGTAAGCCTATACCAATCAAACTAAAAATACATCTAGTTCAACTATACCACTGAATAAGATGTCAAAAAATTGGAGTATATGAAGATAATGATGAAGGAGGTTATTACCTACAATATCACTCCCATTCCTAAAGACATGGCAGATGACAAAATGACACTAGCTTCAGTGTATAATATAGCCAATATTAAGGTCCAACCCATCACACAACAAAATTTTAATGCTCAATAAAATGACTCTATCCCATGGAGATCATTTCCAATTATGATAATAACCATTAGGTGGCTAAAGGAACATGTGGTTGACCTTGGTGTGTATGACACCTTTGCCCTCCAAGAACTCAATAAAATTAAGAAACTGAGAGGTTTCCTCGCAAAATATAGTGGTGATCCTATAGTTCCATAACTAGTAGTGAAAGGTAAGGGTAAGTAAAAATTAGTGATGTTGATTTCACTAAATTAGTTGATGTAGAGTCAATAACAATAGTGTAATCCAAGGTTGGAATGTCTTTTTCAAGGATAACAAGCCTCACAAAAAATTGGGACAAAATTATTATGGGGTAAGTGACATTGGATAGTGTCACCCCCATATCCATTTCAAGAGAAGGAGCCCCAATAGTTCCAACCATTCCAATGGCCATCCCCATGGCCAACCCATAATTGGTTCCACTTGCTCAACTAATACAACATGCAGTAGAGGCCCCTCCCCCAAAGATATATTCAAGAAAGAGAGGAGGTGATGATGAAGGGGAGCAACCCAAATAAAAGAGATTTAATAAGTCTCTACAAACTCCAAGTGGAGTTTTAAAAAAAAGGGAGGTTATATTTAACAACATGCCATCCAAAGAGGTCCCTATAAAAAGGAAAGAAGACTAAACCTCATATGCCTAGAGGGTAAGGGATATGAGTGATAATGAGGATTCAAATGTGGATAAGTTGATTATTGAGGTGATCAAGAAGCAACATTCTTTCACTCTTTTGAAAGTAAAAATTAAGTAGAGAAATCATAGGGAAAGACCTCAAACCCTAGTAAAGGCCCCAATGATGGGCTTATTTGTAGAAGAGGGACCCCCAATAGTAGAAAGCAAAGGTGATGAGGAAAAAATACTAACCTAAAATGATCCTTTGTCCTTTGATGATGTTGTATAGATTAGTGCTAGTGTAGCTATGCAAACTCAATCCCCTCAAGAGAAGGAAAACATTTCATTAGATACAAATACCTTTGTAGATATTGGCATCATCCAACCACTAGGTCAAGGTGATTAGGGTGGAGCTAAAGAGTTAAATAAATATAATGATGAAGATGAAGAAGACCTAAAATAGATCATTCAAGGTGACACCAATTTTGAGGTGGTGGTTGAGAAAGAGGGTTTACAAGTGGCTCTAGAGGTGTCACAAAATGTCCCTTCCCCTCTAAAATTTTCAACTCCATCACCAAAGGTGAAGGTGAGTGTGGAAAAAGGTGGGGGAGCAAACTTGATAATAGGTACCCCCACCCATACTAAAGCAAATAAGGAATTGGATGATTTTAATAAGGATGAGTAGATAGGTGCTTCAAGAGATGTTTCTTCAATTAAAGTACCATGAAGTCTCCTTCCTTCCATCAGGGTCTATGACCCTACTCATAATAAAGTTCTTGAGGACGTGATTGGTGAAGAGTTTCCAAAAGGTAACAATGATGTCACCATAGCCTTGTCTATTCTTGAATCCCAAGTGAATAAAGAAGGTGAAGTGGTTGTGTAGCCTTCTGGGTAGTTAATAGAGCAAGAAAGGTTAATTGAATTATTTCTCAAAGGGTCTCATCAACCTGAGTCAGAGTGTGGAGTTTTGGAGTATATTGAGCTAGACTTAGGATATGAACATGGAATAGGAAAGGTGACAAGGATCAAGAGAGTGATGAAGACATTTAGTAATTTTTATTGAGCCCACATCCCAAAATTATGGCACTTCCTACATCTAACACATCATTGAAACCAATTTTCACTATCTTGAGGCCATCAATAATGTCTACAACTTTAATGGAATTTCAGACCATACCCCTTCTTTGGATCAAAGAGTAGGTCAAGGAAAAGGGAGACATTATGAGTAAAATAGGGGAGATCAACGCAATGAAGATCACTCAGGCGCATAAGGCCAAGCCCTCTAAAAATTCCAAAATACATTATAGAACCACCTTCACCAATATGGTAGAAAGGAATGTCAAGATAGATATCCCTCCACCTGACACATTGAATAAGGATGCTCCCCTCAAAAGTTACACTATCTATAGTTAAAATCTATGGGATCTATCACAAAATGACATGAAGCATAGATCATAGGTTTTGCCTAACATGGTGGCACATAGGATGGATAAAGACAAAGCCACCATGGAAGTGTTGAAAGTGGAGAACTAGGCTATAATCTATTACTTGCAAAAATTATTGAGTGAGCCTAAGGTAGTGACTCCAATAGCTAACATGGCTCCAAGTTCTCTCCATATCACACTCACATCATTTGACTCTAGTTAGATCTATGATTTAAAGACTAGAGGGAAATAAATAGGATAATGGCATCAAGACTTGGGTTCTTGAGTAGAAGAAATAATCCACTTGGCATTCAAATACTTGAGTGACATAGTGGAAAATAAGAGGGAGTGTGATGCCCAGATGTTATCATATGAGGTAGACACCAAGAAATGGGAAGAAGCTCAGTGAAAGATGGATGAGATCTATAATTTGGGCACAAATATTTTGATTATAGAGAATATCATTTCCCCAAATGATTAAAAAAGGCCCAAATAATATCAATTGGAAATCAAACATCATTTGATGATGATCAAATATGACATCTTTGATCTAAAAATAGAAGAACAATCTCTTAAGATTGTAACAAAATAAATAGATGCCACACTGAGGAAGATGGTGAGCCTTGATGGTGCAAATGATTTAGGGGAGGAGGAAGTGTGCACTTCTCTGAAGAACCTCATTGATGCACCACAAAAGTCCTTCGATGCCCATAAAATAAATCAATTGGTGTCACTTGAGAAATCATGTGACCAACTTAAGGAACTCATTAGACAGAAGCAAATCATGCTTTAGTGGACTGATCCCTAGATAGAAGAATATCGAGTCAAATTAAAATACCAATCTAATCAAGACTAAGAGAGTGTCACCCCCATGCTTGAGGAATACACCAAATAAAAAACTAAGTTGGAAAAGGATTCCATCATTCAGATTGACTCTGAGACTTAATTGAATATTTTAGTTTCTTCTGAGCTAACACTACTTCACCTTTCTCTTCACTTCCATTTTTTCCTTCTCTCCCATTTTCTTTTATCATTTCCCATTAGGAAACTATTGTACTTTTATCGATAGTGGCATGTCCTTTTTGAGGTAGTTTTGTAATAATGTACATAGGAGAGGGACATCTTGTTTATTATGCAAGGTGATAAAGTTTTATTTTGTCTCTTGTAGGATCTGCCTCCATGTAGATAAATAAAAATGTTTTGCCAAGGTGGGGGATCAATTTTTCCATCATCATAGGAGCACATGCATAATCTGAGGAATCATGTTTTCTACAAGGTCTAATAGACTCCAAATCTACAAAATAATCTTCTAGCTAGAACATCTTTAGTAATATGTTAGGCTTAGCTTAATTACATAAGTAAAGGGGGTGTGTCCCTTTACAAAGGTTGGTTAAAATTTTGAGTCAAGAGCTATATCCTTGAAGATTTCTCACTGTGTAACATTCCTAGTGCTAAATTATTTTTAATTATAAAATCATTAGAAAGATTTGAGAGCATCACATATGTCTCCCTTGTTATAGGATTTTCTTGCATAGTGTACATTTGTTATGTTGTCAACTACACATTGTATGCATTTTCAGTTCAATCAATAAATGAAATTAATTGGTGGTTTCCTTTCTCTTTATATTTTTAAATTATAATGCCATGTTTTACATGCTTAGCTAATTGGTGATCTAATGTATTCATCTTTATGGTGGTCATTTAGAGAGTATATCTAGATTATAAAGTCCTTTCTATCTTTAGATTTGAAAATAGGGTGTTGATAGCCTTTTTAAGGGTAGTCTTAGGCTTATGGATTCAATTAGGAGGTATTATGGAAGGATCTCATTTATACATGGTTTCAATTTCATTTATTCAAATTTAGTGCTAAATTTTTTGGTAGAGGTGATATGGAAATTTACTTGAAATTCTTTATGTTTATATGTTAACCCTCCACTTTTAATCTATATTAACTGATAGTTTTTATCCTACCTTGTTTTACCCTATGTGCAACATATCCTCTACATAACTAAAGTGTTGTCTTCATATGAGTACATTAAAATTATGTACTTAGCATGTGCCTGCATTTTGTGCATTAAAGATCAACATTATAATCTCCTATTCAACCCTTTGTTGTTGAAGATTTCATAGAATAGAAGTTGCATTTATGTCCATATCTATATGTAGTAGATTCTATCAAACCTAGAACATTTGATCATTCCATGTGACAACCCTTGTTAGGAGGCTTAATCAAGCTTGGTTATCTTCTTGTTATATTTGTATTTCTTTTCACTAATAATCCCCATGAATATTGAATCATAAAACCCCTTCATATGAGTGAAGCTACCCATTAGTTCCTCTCACCTTGGTTCAAGTAGATCCAAAAGTAGTAGGGAACTAACCATACTCTTTGTATGTGCCTCCCAGTCATTTTTTATGTTTTTCTCTAGTCATGGTGCCAAAACCATCCCTAGATATAATGACACATTAAGTGGATTTTCCATCTTTTCTTATCACTCTCTTTAGGTGTATGAGGCCAAGTGGTAGAGGTATAATTAGGAACCAACACATGACACTTTTTAATTAGGCAAAAACCCTAATGCCAACTCAGCTTTAGGAGAAACCTTCAAGATAGCCTTGAAGGTACTATAATTTCCTTCAAGGTATATTATAGGAGATACCTTGAAGGGTCTTATAAAATGGTTATCTTAGAGATGCAGATACCTTGGAGGGCCTTGTAATACCTTTAAGGATACCTTTATGCATGTTTTAAAGGTATCTCTTAAGAGATACCTTCATGGTAACATTAAAGATACTATAATTCCCTTCAAGGTATATTCTACGAGATACCTTGAAGGGTCTTGTAGTACCTTTAAGGGTTCTCTTAGTAGATACCTTAAACATGTACATGATTGGAATTTTCTTTCAAAGTATCTCCTAGGGGATTACATTAAAGGGCCTTATAGTAATTTCAAAGGGTATCATCATAGATACCTTGAACATGCACACAATTAGAATTTTCTTTTAAGGTACTTTGTAAGAGATACCTTGAACATAAACACAACTAAATTTTTTATTTTGAGGTATCTCTTAATAGATACATTAAACATGCACGTGATTGGAATTTTTTTTAGAGGCATCTCCTAGGAGATACCTTGAATATGCACATGATAAAAAAAATTCTTTCAAGGTATCTCCTAGGATATAACTCAAATGTCCTTGTAATGGATTTGATATAATCATGGTACCTTTTTATTTGGTAAGAACACTGATGCCAGCTTAGTTTTAAGAGATACCTTTAAGGTAGCCCTGAAGATACTATAATGACCTTCAAGGTATCTTTTAGGAGATACCTTGAAGGATATTTTAATAACTTCAAAGGTTCTCCTAGTAGATAGAGATACCTTGGAGGGCCTTGTAATACCTTCAAAGATACCCTTATGCATATTTGAAAGGTATCTCTTAAGATATACCTTCAAGTTATCCTTGAAGGTACTAAAATTCCCTTCAAGGTATCTTCTAGGAGATAACTTGAATAGTCATGTAGTACCTTCAAAGGTTTTCCTAGTAGATACCTTGAACATGCACATGATTGGATTTTTCTTTCAAAGTATCTCCTAGGGGATTTCCTTGAAGGGCCTTGTAATAATTTAAAAGGGTCTCCTCATAGATACCTTTAACATGCACACAATTGGAATTTTATTTCATGGTACTTCCTAAGAGATACCTTGAACATATACACAATTGGAATTTTTATTTTGAGTTATCTCCTAAGAGATACATTGAACATGCACATGATTGGAATTTTCTTTCAAGGTATCTCCTAGGAGATACCTTAAACATGAAAATGATTGAAATTTTCTTTCAAGGTATCTCTTAGGAAATAACAAAAGCCTCAAAAGGTCATAACCAGATGCCATATAGAGTGTTCTCATTGAGTCATGTGGTTGTGAACTTTGTTACTTCATCGTAAAATAGAATGACATGACTAAGGTGACAAGTGGAAAAATCCCATTGGATCACATTATCTCTTTATTTTTTAAAGTCATAAATATATATGAAAAATTTTGAAACTCATGCAACTAAGTCACCAATGCATGTGATACTACCAAGTGTCATTTAAAGATCATATGGCATCAAGATTCTTTCCAAATAAAAAATTGCCATGGTTATATCAAATCCCTTAAAATGCCCTTTGTAATCAACATGGAAGGTATTCCAAGGTCCCCCTTCAAGGTATCTCCTAGGAGATACCTTAAACATGCAAATGATTAAAATTCTCTTTCAAGGTATCTCCTAGGAGATACCTCGAAGGGGGGCCTTGGAATACCTTCCATGTTGATTAAAAAGGTCCTTGTAAGGGATTTGATATAACCCTAGCACCTTTTTATTTGGAAATAATCATGATGCCATCTAATCTTTAAATGACACTTGGTAGTATCACATGCATTGGTGACTTAGTTGTATAAGTTTCAAAATTTGTCACATATATTTATAACTCTAAAAAATAGAGAGATAATGTGATCCAATGGGATTTTTCCACTTGTCACCTAGTCTTGTCATTCTATCTTATGAATAAGTTACAAAGTTCACAACCCCATGACTCAATCATAACACTCTATGTGGCATTTGGTTGTGACCTTTTGAGGCTTTTATTATATTCTAATTCTCATGACAATATGATCCTATCACATCATGCCACTTGGCACTTAGTCATGCCCCAGAGTCAAGATGAAATATTTTAATTTCATAATATAGATATTATATGATGAGATGAAATAGAGTAGTAAGTCACTTAATTTTATGTAATTAGATGTGACATGGAAGCCATGTGGTATTTGGGATCAATGGGAATAAGACACATGGATCCATATCTCATGACAATAATATGATCAAAGTAAGCAATGAAACCCAAAGAATGTATTATAAAATTAAAATATGACACTTGATGAAGTGGCACAACATTTGGGTCCATTGAAATTTTCATATAGTAAATCCACACAATAACATGAGCCAATAAGAACTTGCCACTTAGTAAACCAAGAAAATTTATGAGGCCACATTAGTCTAAGGATAGAAGAGGTTGATTCATGTCATAATTGAAGATAAGTGATGAAATATAAGGGTAATATGTAGTAAGGTGTTTCAATGGATGGGCCCACCAAGAGTTTCATGTAATACAACCACACGACAACATGATCCAATGAAAGCCTACCACTTGGAAAGCTAGTAGGGGTCTGAAGACCACATTGGCATAAAACAAAAAAATTGAGTTGGGAAACATTAAAAGGAGCTAAAAGCCAATCTAAAGATGCCATGTGCGAAAATATCATGTCACCCACCTAGATATCCCAATATATAAAGTAAAAAACTGGAATGTATGAGGGGACACCAAGTGTCAAGGAAATGTCAATTATGACACTTGAAAGACACATTATTATCCATGAGTGTCAATTTTTGGTATGAATTAAATGCTAATAGAGGCTCAGTTTGGTGGTTACATAAAAAGTTACCTCAAGAAAAGGTCAATCCTATGATGATAAGAAACATGTACAAACTAAGAGTGATGATTGGTCAATTCCCAAAAGTGAATTTTCAAAGTCATCAGAACAAAACTAAAGAAGCACCTAGGCTTTATGTTAAAGCAAATGAAAGATACTTACTATTTATGTCCCTTATCTTGTAATTCAAATTTTTGAGAAAAATCTAGGGTTTAAAACTTTAAAGCTTACCATTCACCATTACTATCTATTGAAAAATTAGAAGTACTCTGTATCATTTGCTAAGAAACTTCTATGCATTTTTTTGACATCTAGGAAATCCATAGGCTCATCAATAAATTATTATAATTCATGGCCAAAGTAAGAGCATCTGAAGCTGCCAAGATAGAACAAGTCTCATTTCTATATTCCTATAAAACAAACACATTCTTCTAAGACACTAGCTTCAATGTAATTACATTGGCCACATATGACAAACACTACAATGACTTATTCTACCATGTGGGGAGGATGGTAGACTATGACAATGATGATGAGGAAACTCTTAATGTTGTAGAGGAAAGGTTTAACATCTTGAAACTTAATTCTATAAGATTACATAAAGCTACATCCAATCTAGAGGTGATCTTATGTGTGGACTTAGTCTACCAAATTTTTGATCACTCTAGGTGTGTGGATTACATGATCAAATATTTTAACTTTGGAAATGATATTTATTAGATAGCTAGAATGGCCTTTCAATCCTATTATAACTTTCCCAAGCCTAAAATTGTTTATAATCTAGACAATATGACCTAATATATTGATTCACACAATATCAAATAAGTCTTAAGAAGTTGGGTAGAGAACTAGGGGAGGTTCATCTAAAAGTCTAAAATAAATTAGACTCCAATCACCCAGTTAGAAAAGGGGTGAGAATGGGGATGGCCATGATGAACAAGTTGCATTGAGTAGAATACATTGGCCATGTGGATGATAAGTGGGTTACACCACTATCTATAATTATATATGACTCCATGACCCATCACCTCAGGGAGATCATCTCGTGTAATTTGGCTACCAAAATCAAGAAGACTATGGCCAACCAAGGAAATCATTTCTATATGATGTCCTACTTGGTTGATGTTATCTATGCCACTCTTAAGTTCCCATAGTTTACCAATTAGGACCCAAACATGAGATGGACCATCACCCATGTCTTCACAAATGTTAGAATTTACAAATATAAGTAGAAGATGTAGGTTGTTGCTAAGCATTTCTACTCAATTGTATATAGAGCCATCCATGAAATAACTATGCCTAGGTTATAAATAGAGATTAAGGAAACCCTTAGCACATTGAAATCCTTTTGGTAATATCTAGATTTCACTATAATATAAGTTGAGGGAATTAAGATAGAACCATTTATATTTCCCACCACATTGTAAGACAAACTGGCTAATCAGGAGATTACCTTCCAACTACACACAAGAGTAGATGGACTATGCCAAAGCAAGAAAAGGGGGATGGTCCACCCCTAATTGGTCAACATTGGCTAATTCAAAATTGAAACTTGGAACTCATTCATATTTTCTACCAAAAATAGGTACAATTTTAATCTAGAAAAAGATACTGATAGGGAATGGGACCCTACACACTTAACATTCAATCATTGAATTAGACATAGGGTAGATCTCCATATTACATATCATATTGAGCCTAAATATGGAGACCATTTCTTCCTTAATTTAGTTGATAATGAAGAACTTAGGTAGAGGCTAAAAGATATGGGATAAAGTAGGTGAAAGGAAGATGGCATGACACTGGGTTTTTTTGGTAGCTAAGCACCAAAATACTCAAGAAAGAATATTGACATATCCTTTTAAAAATCCTAGTGTTGAAGAAGAAGGGCCAACTAACCCACAACTCAATCTTATAATACTCCAAGCATTATCTCCTACTTTGGATAAAGGAAGGATTGACACTAGGAAACAAGTTGGGTAGGCTTCCACCTTAGGGGTCCCATTTATTAGCATGTCCCAGGTGTAAATAACTAATACAATATAGGCCACACATTCAATAGGAACAATACTAGCTCTTACTCTAACAACCTCAACATTATAATCACCTACCCTTCCTCCTATTAGAGAAGGATCATGTACTGTAGGTTAGGAACATATTGCCTTACCCCACTTTTTCTTTGACAAGTATCCCTTGAGCATATTTGAACCCTCAAATCTAGGTCATGTACACTTTCAACTTTACATGCCCCTCACCAGACCAATAATCAAGCCTATAACCATGCCATTTCCTAATTTCACCCCTTTTAACATATAATATACTTCGAAGGTCTTAGTGATAGCCAATTTTCCCCTAGGCATGCTCAGGCCTATGCCTAGACCTAACCCATAATTTCCTAAGAAGAGTCCTACTATCATCCTTCCATAATTTCCCTTATTCTCACTAGTTCTTCAACTATAACTGGTGCTTATTCATCCCCTAGCTCTACATTCACATTGATCACAACGATTGATACCTCCTAGACATCTACCTTCCAAATTATGACTCTAGCTCAACCATTACATCCATCATTAGATCCCCCAAGTTTATCTTTAGATAAATCATGGATTAAGAAGATGTAGCTAACTACTAATTAGAACCCAAATTGGGTCATAATGGACCCTCCCCATTTTTCACTAAAATTTGACAAGGGTTCTAGGGTAATGAAGAGGGTGACCAAGAGGAAGGTCACCCACCCTGACCAAACAATCTTATATGAATTAGAAGAAACTTTATTTGATATTACAAAGATAAAGAAGGCCACACAAGGCTAATAGTATCAATATGAAGAGGACCCCCTCTTATCTCTCCAAACAACTATGGATGTGGCTACCATATTGGCTAAGTGTAGCAAATAATGGCTAACTTAGAGAAGCAACACAAGGCCACCTTACTAGAACAAACCATTAAAAGAGTGAAATGGGAAATGGAATAGATGTTTGATATGTTGAATACCTTGGCTTAGTATAAGGTAAAGGGAAATGAAATATATAGTAAATTCATCAAGGTATAAGCTCCATATGGAGGATACGATAATAAGATAATAAACCTAATGATGTTGATTTGAATGAAGAAATTTGAGTACCTAAACCTAATTCCTTGGAGGACTTGTGCATTTCTCAGTCCTATGTAATTGGTAGGAGAAAGTAACTAGTGGATTGAAGATATGAGATCCCTGGGGATACCCCTTATGCAACAAGGTAACAAAGTTATCACCTTACTGAAGGATGCCAAAACTATGCACTTGGATAACAAATATGGATGCATCATTATCAAGGATGTCTTTAGGGATCAACTACAAAAATTCATGGTGAACTTCTAAAAGAAAACCATGGTTATAGGGGTTACCTTTGGACAAGAGATGGTGGATTTAGGAGACTCTACCAACTAAATAATATATAAGGCTGAGGCCATTAACAAAGTTATGGGACCTCTCCTAAAAGGCATGATATAATGGTCATGCTCACAACCAAGTAGTTGAAGGATCCTATCATTGATCTGATATTAATCAATAGTGAGCATAATAAATGCTCCCAAGTATGGAAAGGGTAGGTTGAGTCCTAAAAACAAAATTCCACATCATGAGCCACCACCTTGTCATCCCCTCCTAAAATGTCTTCTTCCTCAACCAACATTAACACTCCATATTCTTCTAAATTAAGAGCTTCATCATTGAAAATACTAGTAGGATCTTGACCCATCTCCTCAAGAACAAAATATCCACCTATTGGGTTCCTTCTGAATATGAAACATGTCCCATGGTCCCTCCAATTACATTGTAAAATTTTCCCATATTTTGAATAGGGAATATTATTTAACTTTAGGACATATTAGACTTTATCTGCTAATAAGTGTCATGTTACCTAGTTCATTTTGTAAACAACTAAGGCATTTGAGTGGCATATATATATATATATATATATATATATATATATATAGGAACTTTCCCATTCATTGTAAAGCAGAGATAAAATTTTGTGAATCAATGCGAAGAGAAAGTAAATTCCAGCAATTAACTTAGTATTTCCATTATTTTCATGTGTTCATGTTTCTCAACCTATGTTAATAATATATGATATCATTTATTTAATGGTTAAAATATGGTATTAGTGTTTTTAATTCATATTGTTAATTTGTGCTTTCATCTAGGTTAATAAAATTTATTATGTATTCTCTAATTTCATCCTGATTTGCTAGTGAATGTGTTTAAGGTAATTTACTATAGGTAATATTTTAAAGCATCCTTTTCAGATATATGCATTATATTAAAATTATAATCCTCAATATAATTATGATATTATGGGTCTAATCACTATGATTTCATATCTATTAGTTTCATTTGCATTATTATTAGAAGAAATTATTGGTAATTTGGACTATCAAGGCCAAATTCTTATCCTTGTATTAAAAGAAAATTCATGGTCATCATAGTGTCTTATATTTCAAGTGAAGAGTAAGTTTCTTAGTGTTATGTTTTTATCATCAAGTGTCATTTTTAGTTTTTAATAGAGTTTTAAGTGATTATGTGATCTGAAAGTGCTCTAAATAAGATGGTGAAAAGAGGATGGTTAATGACTTGTCATGAAGTTTTCAAGCATAATTTGGTATATAGAAGGTATGAAATGAGATATAAACTCTAAAATGCGATAAAACTATATAAAAATTCTATTCGAATCTTTTTATAAGGTTATTAAATATTTATATGACATTCAGTGGTAATTATCCTTTGAAAAACTATGTTTATTTTACCTAAAAGGACAAAATTTGATCTTTAAATATAAAATATCGTAATAAAAGGATATTAAATTATTAAAAATAACATTGAACACATTTTTATATATTAATTTATATTAGTCATAAATTTTAATATTTATAAAATGTCACTTTATGCAAGTTCAAGTGTGAAAAGGGTTTTTTTAGGCTCCCACATGCCAATTTTGGCCATATAAAGGTGTAAAATGACTTAATATTTGTACTAAAATAATTTTTTACACATTTTTACCTTCTAATTCTCTAATTTTGGCTATGGAATATTAAGATATGAATAATAAGAAAAGAAAGGTCATATTTCATGCATATTTCAAGAAAAGTATGGACTTATACAGTCATTCTATATGGTGGAGCTCATGAATAGGATAAGAAGGGAATAACAGGGGTTATATAATAAATTCATGGTTAAAAATAATCAAAATATGCCCAAAACTATTCTCTTCCATTCACCTTGCTAGTTTACACACAAGAAGAGCTCTTCAGGTTTGCAGCTGTTACAAGCATGAAAGAAAAAATACGGGTCTAAAATTTTTGCTAGAGAAAGTAGAATTAAAGAGATTCCATCCAGAGAAATTGGTTTTAAAAATGGTAATCTCTACCTCATGAATCATCCATATAAATTCAAGGCATACATCAGTAGTCTTGCATCCAGGAAGGTAATTAGTTTTCTACATTTTCTCCTCATCAAAGTATCATATCAATAAAATTCAAGTTTTCAAGGATTATTAAGGACATGACTCACCCTTCCATGGTATCCATAACCTCTATTATATACATGTGAAGACCAAATAGTTCTCACTAAGGAAAAAAAAGTTTAACTCTATAGTCTACTAATAAAGGAGAAATAATTTTACGATCTAGGAGAGAGAAAGGGTTTCAAACTTTATTATTTTCTTCTTGGTAGGGATCTCCATCATATTCATATATCCCTCATGAGATTTTATCAATAGATTCTCCAAATATTTACAAAAAAATCCCATCATTGTGTTCTTAAGCTTTTCAAAATCCATATTTAGCAAATGTTAAGGTTGTTTAGCATTTGTCAAGGTACTTAGCATATTCCTAGGTTTTAAATTTAGCTTCTTATCCTCCTCCAATGACCCCCAAATTGATATATCATGTAGGTTATATGATCATGATTACATATGATGCTTCAAGGTGACTCTAAGATTTCCCTTTCATATTATTTTCTCTCCATCTTATATCTTCTCCATGATCACTATCATACACTACCATTTCTTAATGTGATCATGTTCCTTTCACCCTTAATTCATGGTTTTCATCTTTTCACTTCATCATCACCCCATCCACTCATCTCCATATCACCATTCATCACAAAGAGGATTCAAGAACAAGTTAAGTGCATCATGGTCACTTAAATAGGTTATGACCACCTTGAAATCACCACCTATAGCCAAAAAGGAAACCTACAACAATACGCAAATAATCAACACTTTTCATGAAAGTACAAAATGGAAGGATATGCTAGAAGATGTCTTTTGAAGGTCTAGGCTCAATCTCTCTCATTAGGCTACAAAATATAGGAGGAAAATGATCATATATATGGGTTATGACTTATTTAAGGCCGAAAATAGTCATATTCTATCAATGGAAATACACAACCACCTATAATGTAAGAAGGATACAGTCACCCCAAGGTTGAAATCATGGTCCAAATGTATAGGTGAAATTTGATATTATATAAAAGGGTTTTCAATCCATCTTGTTCTTTCATCCATGGTATAAGACCAATAAATAATACTTTAATAAATAAATGAAGTGTCCTTGAGACATATACAATCTTGGTTTCAAGTCAAAATATGTACAATCAGGGGTCTGGCAGTCTTAAGACCTTTTCTAGGCTTGTGGAGGTTGTTTGGACCATCAAATACATGTATTATTGAGATGAATAACCTCAATATATAACTTAATAAGGACACATGTTAGGTTTAAATAGGGATAAATAAATACAAATACACATCTACAACTAGCTTCAATAGCACTACTACAGTCAATTGGGTGAACCATGCTTAGTGGAGACTTCAAGGCTATAAACTCTCAAGTAGGGTAATGAGATTGTTAAGAGATCATAATATAGAGATCAACTCATGGGTATTTTTTTTATTGTCAAAATTCCTAAAGCATCTTTAGACCCCATCACAGTCCATACAAAGGATATCACATCATGTATAGTGGTTTATATAGGAGAGGTTTGTTTTCATAATGAAATAATGGTGAAGATGTGAAGAAGATAATAGTCTAAAAGGAATGCATTAAGTTTTAGACTTTGGATGAGATCTCAAGGAGACAAACTCTATTAAATATTAAATTCCATGAAATATTCACCTAAAACTACTTGAGGGACTTAGAAAATATGTTGACAATCAAGATACTGAAGTAATAAGGTCTTGCATATTTTCAAATTTCATAGGGTCTTGTTATGTTTGAAGAATAATTTCAGTTTATTCCTTACTCTTTTCATCCTAACATCTATTAGGTTTAGTAATTGATCCTAAATTCACATATTCAAAGGAGCTAGCCTCAAAACTATATTTTTGGTTTAGATATAGGCATCCCATAGCCTTAGATCATTCTAATGTTACTCTAGATATGAATCAAATATGAACATTCTAATTTCAACTGGGTGTTAGCTGGGTTGCTAACATAAATCAAAGGAGTTCTATTGGTCTTTATCATTATAAGGGAAATTTATTTTATACCCTACCTTACTCCCTCATTTTGAAAATTTTTAACATGAATCACTTTAGAGTAATGTTTTTTGTGTGTATCCATTTGTTTGTTTAAAATTTTAGTGATGGAAAGCTTACACAAGTGTTCCCTTTCTTGTCCTTGAATAATGAAATCTTCCTTCAAGTCTCAGGCTTAAGATTTACTTCAACATGAAAAAATATAGGTTAAAAATACTATTATAATATTTAAATATATTTATATTTATTAAAATATTCTCTAATATTTATTTATCCCCATTTAGAAACTTATCTTAAACACTTACTTGCCACTTATGCAACTCTGCTTTACAAACTACACTTCATTATAACCCTGTCTGCAATTAAAAACTCTTGTAAGGAAAAAATACCAACTATTTTGAATTGAAACTTTAATATTGTACTTTAAAATAATTTAATACAGATATGGGTCAAATTTTAGGTTTTATCTCACTCCCTAAGACTACTTTCATTCTTTTAGCCTTCTCAATTAGGCCTTCTTTAGCCTTTATCCAAGGTCACTAGCTATAAGTCTATACTACATGTATGGTATGGTATATAAAACATTTTATTTAGTTATGGGATATCAAAATACACAATATTAAAAAAAATTATAATTTTTTAGTAGTTATTTCTCTCCCAATGGACTAAACCCTAGTTAGTAGGATTTAGGGTCTCTAAACTAGCCAAGACCAAAAATAATGCCATAAAATTTGTTTAAAAAACTTTAAAAGGTTATAATAAATTTAATAATATATATCTAGATTCATCTTACCTTTCTTATTAAATTATCAAGATTCCACAAGCCATAATGCGTTCATAATCTTAATGTCCTAGTCTTTCTTGACTGTATTTAGTTAACAAAATAGGGGTAATTAGGGTTAGGTAAGGTTTTGTGTTGTTTTCTCAATGTTTAAAGTTTAAATGACCTATAAATTATTATTATCACCTTTTATGTCTATTAAAATCCCTTCACAACCTCATTTACAAATCAAAACAAGATTCTAAGTCAACAAACACAGGGTACAGACCTAGTTTTGGATGGTCTGTAGGTTTCACTAAGCAAGATACTTAACCAAAATGTATCAAGAATAATTTTGATTATAAAAAATATGGAAATTATATTATTCACCATATTTTCAATTTTATTCCATTAACAATCTCCACAAAAATAATTTTTAAAGGAATAATACTAAGATCATAACTTCAATAAGACTATATGCTCTTTGTCAACAAGACTAGTTGTCTCTATAAATGAGACTATCTACCTCTTATCACAAATTTTCCTAAATAAATTTATCAAATTTAATATATTCAAAATAAAATCAAACTCATTATCAAGGCCACTTACCACATTGAGTTATTAAACACTCCAATACTCTGTTCACAGCTATGCAATATCAAAACATGCATAATTTTAATACACAATCCATTATTCATCAACTTTGTTTGATTAAACATTCATTATATGTCATAATTTAAATGAAAAATCACCATTACATGATAAAAATTGACTCTCCTATAACTAATCCAAGAGGCATAATCATTTCTTGGAGGTATCTCACTAGAGGTGTTTAAAGTTACATTATATTTTGTATGTTTGACCATAAGGCATACTATATGACCATGCCTATAGAGAAAATAACATGTTTACAACCTTTACATAGCATTAGGACATATTAGAAACATATTTAACTTGATCTTACACCTTTCTTCCTTCAAAAAATACATATAAATCCTTCCACAAGGATCAAAAATTTAAATTTTCAAATGTGGCAGTTTCAGAGGGAAACTCCATTATTCAAATTTTATGCCACTTGTGCTAATCTAGTTCACTCTTATGACTAAATTAGGACATAATACACCTAAAAAATACAAAATATAAATTCAATCCAAAAAAGAGTTCATTTTGGGATCCAAAAGGATGCCCCTACATCATTTGGGCTTATATTGGCAAATACAATACATTTTGCATCATAACAAATTTAGGTAGATTGTGTCACTACCATATTCCTATTGTCCCTAAAATAGGGTCTAATTATAGACTAGAATGTAGTAACCACATAATCTCTCCAATAAAACTGAATGAAGCCCCAAGGTTTTCTAGGACCTACACTATAATCTGATAAATGTTATTCTTTTGTTCATATTACATCCTTGACACAAGCACACATAAACAGTCTGGAAGAATTTAAGGATGAATCTAAATATTCTTAACCTACTATTTATATTCATGAACTTTTAGGTATTAGTAATCCTCCAAATATTAAGGTGGTTGGTTTCCTCAAGAAATAGAAGGCAACTATCTTTATTTGCTCTAGGAGTACACACAAATTCATCAATAGTAAGGTACTCAATTAAACTATTTCATTTACCTAGATTCAGAATTTAAAATCCTAATTACATGGGGTATAGTCAATTATTATGGTAAATTCCATAGTATAGAGCTATGAGATACTACCTATTATTTTATCATATGTTTTTTATTATCATGGATAGGGCTAACATTTTTTTGGATTTTAATGGCTCACCACTTTATGCATAATTGACATGAATTTTGAGTAACCATTCATTCTCATTCATTTACAAGGAAGGGCATTTGAACTACATGGTTTATTGGATAAATATACACAATTGGTTATTTTCACAAGATGATGAAGATGATAAAAAAAGGTGTAGAGTAATTATTATGTGATTGTTTTCCATAAATTTGAAACCAAACAAGGAGTTTACCCATATTGAATTACAACTAGTGGAGTCTACCCATTTTTGTCTTATACACCCACTTGAATCCATTGACATCTTTTCCTTTTGTATCAAGATTTACAACATGGATCACTACTACCCAGGCCAACCCAGGGCCTTCCTGAGTTTGATACACATTTTTAAAAATTGTATTATTTTCATTAAAATTTGATTGAAGTATATAAAGGCAGAGTATACATAAAATTATATTTATTGTATTATTTTATAAAATTTTAGTGTTATAATTTTAAAACCTTGTTTTCCCAAATAATAGTTATGTGTGCACTCCTTTAGTAGAAGGATCACTAACATCACAGTTGGGCATGCTCTAGTAGGCCACAAATATTACAATAATCTAGGTAGACTATCTAAATCTTAGTGATTTCATAACATAAAGTGCTAAATAATGAATAAAAGGGCCAAGTCATCACAAATAAATCACACATTTTAGATAGATTAAAAAATATATTAAAGACCATTAAGATTAAATACCTAAAAATAAGGATTTGAAAAAATGATAGTAACAAATATGGTTAGCACTTTGAACACTCTACAACCTACTCCTTTTTGATCTATTAGCTCTATATAGTGTGTTTAGAAAAAACTAAGAATATATATGAAAATAAATATATCTAGTTAGACATGTTTGGTAGTTTTTGTTCTTATTAAAAATGTGTTAAAATTATATGGACCCCATTTTGCAAAGTAAATTTGAATTTAAAATTCAATGGGGACTCCCACCTATTTTTGAATGTAAATGCATCTCAAGAGTAGTCAATTCAAATTGAAGGCAAGTAATATATTTAATATATTAAAATGATATTTATATATATTATATTAAAATATATAATATTTATTTAAAATATATATATGAAAAATATATATTATATAACGTAATATAATAATACAATATTTCATATTATATAATATATTTTATTATTATTATTATTATTATTATTATTATTATTATTATTATATGTTAATATAGTTTATAAATCAAATTATAATTATATATTATATATTTTAGTATAATATACTTAAATTTATATTATATGAAATATATAATTTATATATAATATTACTTAGTTTAATATATAAAAATATTATGATACACACACACACACACACACACACATATCATGACATATAATATATGTATATATGTATTGGTAAGAGGGGTTATATAAAGTGAAAGATTTTAAAATTATAATTGATAGTTAAATCTAGTAATTACAAACCCTTGACAATGTCAAAATATTAAAATTTATATTTAAAGATAATTGTGGGCATAGACCAATCAGGATTTGAATCACCATGTAATGATTTAGTTTATGATGGGTTTCATTCTTCGTGTAAAGAGATATCATCTTAGAATATAATCTCTACATAAAAACTACAACTCCCTTGGTTTTGATCAGATTGTATCTATATTTGTTGGATAGGTAGATCAACTATGGTTGATCAAGTTTTGTCTTGGTTATTATAATGGAGAAATTACTTTTGTTACAATGGCACTAAAAAAATTAAAAGTGACCAAGAGGAATTTTGAGTTTAAAAATTGGATAACAAATTGAAGTGAACATATATGTTCCATAAACACCATCTATTCCATGTATGCCTATTATGCCTAGTGATGATGCATTCTCAAGTATACCACCATAGTCTTGTTTCTCTTAAAGATACTATTAATGTTACATCTTCAAAAAATGTGGATAAAACTCCACTTAATATTATGCAATAGCCTATTTATAAATCATTACCATTGGTTCCAAAGTTCCATGATGATAATTTTACTTCTATTTCCATATTTGAACATCTTTAATTTTCATTGTAAAATGGTCTTGCAGTGGATTATTGAAAATTTTCTAATTCTTATGATCCCCTGGATGTGATCCAAAACCCATGGTAGGAGACCCATCAAGTGTAATTTATTGGGACTCTTATAAGTCTTGAGGCTTATATCACAATGAAAATAATATGTTAGTAGAATGCATATGGCCCTGGTGGAAATAACAATATACATTCTCATCATTTTAATATCCCTGTGGAAGAGGTTTATTGATATCAACCTCTATACCTTAGTGTTGTTAAATATGGAGCTCATTTCACCCCTAAGGTAAAAATAAAATTACCAAGGCATTTTTAACATGAAATATTTACTTTCACAAATGGTGGGATGCATTTTTGAGTGTGTCAACCACTTTCCCCATTTATGGCACATTTTATGGAGAAGTGGGTGTGATATAAGGTGTTGAGAGAATTGGGGGATTATGTGGTTGAAACCTCCCTTATTTTTTTGCCTTATTTTGTGTGGATATGGTTATCTCTATGGTTATATTGAATTTTTTAAAGGATTATGAAAAGTGTAAATATGGGTGAGGGATAACACATTATTCATTGTGTTTTTCATCTCATTTTGAGCTCTATAATTCTCTCTTCGATCAGTGTGATCAGGTTTAAAGTGTAGCTTAGCATCTTGGGAATTCTAGTGTGAATTTGGGTTGGAGAAAGTTATCTCTATAATAGGTTTTTGTTGAGAGTTGTTTTTTACTCTTGCTTATAATATTATAGAGATCCTCTTGGTGAATGTAGCCCACATTGGGTGAACCATGTTATATTGGTGTTATGTGTGTATTTACTTAGATCTAATATTTCTTCCATATATCTCTATTATTGTGATTTTGAGGAATGAATTTCATGTTGCATTTTATTTCATAATTAATCACTTATTGCTAACAACTAGTATCAGAGCTAGCTTTAGTGGTTTTTCTAAATTGGTGAATCATAGGGAGAGATATTAGATTGAGTGGGAGCTATGGTAGATAATGGTAGATCTAGAGTTGAAAAATTTAGTGGGTATAAATTTAAATTATGGAAAATGTAGATGGAGGATTTCAGATTTTAGAAGGATTTTCATCTCCCTCTAATGGGGAAAATAGGCCAACCTTTAGGTATAAATCAAGTAGATTGGAATTTGTTCAATAGGAAAGCACTGAGAGCCATACAGTTGTACCTTACATTTTCGATTGCCTTCAATATTTTAGAGGAGATGATCATATTTGGTTTGATGAATAAATTAGGGGAGTTATATGAAAAACCCTCTGCCTTTAATAAAATATTTTTATGAAAAGGTTATTTAATATGGAAATGTTTGAAAATGGTTCTGTAAATAATCATTTGAATGATTTTAATATGATTTTGAGTATGCTAACTTTTGTTGGTATTAAATTTGAAGATGAAGTTAAGGCTTTATTGATTTTTTTCTCCTTACCTAATAGTCAGGATAACTTGGTTATGGCTACGAGTAATGCCATCCCTACTAAGGGATGTTTAAATTTTGAGGTTGTTATAGGTGTGATTCTTATTGAGGAAATGTGAAGGAAGAGCACTAGGGAATCATCTTCAAGGAATTCTTTGATGTTGGAGACTAGAGGGAGATAAAAGGATAGAAGCAAAGGAAACCATGGAAATTCAAAGGGTTGGGGAAGATCTAAATCTAGAACCAAGATGGTGTGTTGGCACTATGAGAAAAGTGGACACACCAAGAAGGAATGTTGGGAACTTTAAGATAGGAAGACCAAACATGAGTAGACCAAAGAGGTAAATATGACATGTACTATTAGTCAGTATGATTTAATTATTTACTTGGATAATGTTTTTGAATATTGGGTATTAAATTCAGAGGCTTCTTTTCATGCCACCCCACATAGGTACCATTTTACTGATTATGTTCAAGGAGATTTTGGACATGTTTATCTTGGTGATAATGAACTATGCAGTATAGTAGGGAAAGGTTGTGTTCATGTGAATATGTAGAATGGGAACACATGGCTACTAAAGGATGTCAGACATGTTCCACACTTAAGGAAAAATTTAATATGAGTGGATTAGTTAGATAGTGAGGGTTATTCGATGTTCTTCACAACATACTCTTATAAAGTTACCAAGGTTATTCTTGTGGTTGTAAGAGGTAAGTAAGTTGGCACTTTGTATTTGACTAGTATTACTAATCATTGTAATTTAGTTATTATAGATGTAAATAAAACTTTATGGCACTAAAAAATTGATCATATAAGGTAGAAGGGCATGGATATCTTGAAAGACAAGTTACCCAAATTGAAATAGGTTGATTTGGACTTCTATGATGATTGTGTGTATAAGAAGTAGAAGAAAGTTAAGTTCCTGAGGGTTAGACCTATGAATAAGGAGAATAAATTGGAGTTGGTTCACTTGGATGTATGGGGTCTAGCTTAGGTATCTTTTATTAGTGGTTCAAATTATTAGTTACATTTATTGATTATATAACTAGGAAAGTTTGGGTTTATTGCATTAAAAATAAATATGACATGTTTGAAACATTCAAAAGATGGAAAGCCTTGGTTTAGAATGAAATAGGTCTCAAGTTGAAATGTCTTAGGTCGAACAATGGAAGTGAGTATTATAACAAAGCATTTGATTATTATTGTTCACAAAATGGAATTCATAGGCAAATGATGGTTCTAGGGACACCATAAGAGAAGGGAGTGTCAAAGAGGATGAATAGGACAATCATGGAATGTGCTAGGAATAGGAGGTTGCATGTAGGGTTATCCCTAATGTTTTTGGTAAAAGCAGTTAGCATAATGGTATATCTAATTAATAGAGGACCTTCAGTGCCTTTGGATTGAGGCATACCTAAGGAATCTTAGTCTGGTAAGAAAGTTAATTATTATTTTCTTAGGGTCTTTAGATGTGAGGTATTTGTTTATGTTTCCAAGAAAGATAGGACCAAGTTAGAGGCTAAGTCTAAGAGATGTACATTTATTTTTTATGGTGAGGATGACATTGGTCTTTAGTTTTAGAGTCTAAGAGATAAGAAAATACTCTAGTCTAGAGATGGTGTCTTTAAATAAGAAGTCATGAATAAGGATTAGTTGTAGGAATAAGAACAGAAAGATTACATAGTGTTAGATGATATTATGAATGGTAAGGTATCCAAGGAGATAGTTCAAGAACCTCCTACACAAGAACCCCAAACTCTTATAATAAGAAGGTCTTCTAGGGTAAGAGAAGCTCCTAAATGTTTTCCCCATCTTTGATTAATTTGTTACTTATTAACAGTGGAGAATCAAAATGTTTTGAGGAAGTAATGTAGGTGAATGCTAGGGAAAATTGGGAGCAATCCATGGAAGAGCAACATAGTTCTCTTATGGAGAACTAGATGTGGGATTTGGTGAAGCTACCCAATGGCAAGAGAGCATTGTAGAACAAGTGGGTATATGAAATCAAAGAAGAGGATAGAGGAAGGAAAAGGTACAAGGCTCAATTGGTGGTCAAGGGGTTTTCAAAGAAGAAAGGTATTGATTTTGATGAGATTTTTTCTCCTATTGTTAAGATGACTTATATTAGAACTATGCTTGGTATAGTTATAGTAGAGGATTTACACTTATAACAATTAGATGTGAATACTTCATTCCTTCATGGTGATGTAGAGGAGGAATTATTTATAGAGTAAATCCTTGGTATGAGGATAAATTAGGATAGGAAGGAGAGAAAGTTGATCTTATCCTAGGAAGACTATGTGAAGAAAGTTATGGAGAGGTTTAGTATGCAGGATTCTAAGCTAGTTAGGACTCCTTTGGCAAGCCATTTTAGATTATCAAAGGAGCAGTGTCCTAAGATAGAAGAAGAAAAGCTAAAGATGTCCAAAGTACCATACTCATTAGTGGTTGGTATATAGATGTATGATATGGTTTGTACTAGGCTAGATATTGCCCATGCAGTGGCAGTAGTAAGTAGGTACATGAATAATCCAAGTTATGAGCATTGGAAAGCAGTGGAATGGATTCTTTGATATTTAAGAGGAACCATGAGTACAACATTGTGTTTTGTCGATTAGACACCACTTTTCATGGTTATGTGGACTTAGATATGGATGGGGATGTTGATATTAGGAGTAAAATAGGTTATGTATTTACTATCGTGGACATAGTGGTTAGTTGGATTTCCTAGATACATAAGGTTGTGGATTTATCAACCACAAAGACTGAGTATGTTGTTTCTATAGAGGCTAGCAAGGAGATTATTTAGCTACAATAATTACTTAATGAGTTGGGGTAATTTTAGGAAGTTGTTGGATTATATAGTGATAGAAAAAGTGTTATACATTTAGCCAAGAACTTTGCTTTCCACTCAAGGATGAAGCACATATAATTGTAGTATTATTTCATCAGGATAGCTTTGGAGGAAAACATGGTGAAGCTAGAAAATATACATACAAGCTAGAATCCTATGGATATGATGACCAAGGTAGTCACATTGGAGAAGTTGAGGTTATGTTCAGATTTTATTGGTCTTCATGAAGATCATTGAGGAGTGTTAAAATTTGTTCAAGGAGAAACGAACTCCAAGTGGGAGATTGTTAAATATGGAGCCTGTTTCACCCCTAAGATAAAAATAAAATTAATAGGGTATTTTTAACATGAAATATTTACTTTCACAAATGGTGGGACACATTTCTAAGTGTATCAACCACTTTCCCCATTTTTGGCATGTTTTGTGGAGAAGTGGGTGTGATCTAAGGTGTTGAGAGAATCAAGGGATTATGTGGTTGAAACCTCCCTTATTTTTTTGCCTTATTTTATGGGGATATGTTTATCTCTATGGTTATGGCACATTTTTCAAGGGATTTTGAAAAGTATAAAGAGGGGTGAGTGGTAACACATTATTCATTATTTTTTTCATCTCATTTTGAGATCTTTAATTCTCTCTTCAATCAGTGTGATCAGGTTTGAGGTGTAGCTTAGCATCTTGAGAGTTTTGGTGTGAATTTGGGTTGGAGAAATTTATCTTTGTAAGAGGTTTTTGTTGATAGTTGTTTTATACTCTTGTTAATAATATTATAGATATATTTTTGGTGGATGTATCCCACATTGAGTGAACCATGTTATATTGGTGTTATGTGTGTATTTGCTTCGATCTGAATTTTCTTCCATATGTCTATATTATTGTGATTTTGAGGAATGAGTTTTTTGTTGCATTTAATTGCATAATCAATCAATTATTCCTAGTAATTTAAGGGAGATATTTGAGCTGACACTTAGCCAACTTTGTAATAATAAGCACCAGAGGCTTTGTGAATCTAGTAATTTTTTTATGTGGTGCATTCTATAATACAACTTGATGTAGCACTGCCATCTTCATTATTTTATTGGTATCACATCTTGGTTCATTTGAATTAACTTTGTAAGATGGATTGATCTTAAATTTTGTTTTGGATGAGGCCAATGTAGTGGCCCCATATTTTAATAGCTTTTTTAATGCAAGGAGTTTCATTTATTGGTCATACTCAGGGTCACTCTTCATATTTCTTATAAGTAGGAAATTTTAGTGCCACAAAGTGTGGTGGCAAGGGTTGAAATGATACCTCTAATGCAAGAAGGTTATGTAAGACATATTGTGAATCAAGTAGGCTAGGCCATATTTGGATGCCTTTTATGTGTTTTTCTCAATGAGATAATTTTTTTCCTCCATTTCTTTAATCATGTGTAATGAGGATTGTGAAAAATACCCACCTTGTTTCAAAGTATTCATTGAAGTTGACATCAAGGGGGATGCATATGTATCCCCACTTGTTGTATGCTCAATGTTTTATGTGATTAATGGATGTGAAAGAAGAACATGCTCCATATTGGTCTCTATCATATTTGATATCTGATCATGTTAGATGTCTATTGTGTTATAATTATTTAAATTAACTGATAGAGTCACAAGTGTGAATTCAAAAAAGGTGACTTGCCATCATAGGTATTTGAATTGGTGAAATTTATCTCAAAGGTATTCCAAGGGGGATAAAAATTAAGGAGTCAAATCCCTATTAGACAATTTAATCATCTAAATTATCAAATATAAATTATCTTATTTAATAATTATTATTATAATAAATGATAAAAATCTATAATTATTTTTATATTTAAAAAATATATTTATTATTGATTTTTATTTATCATGTTTAAATCTTTAAATATTTTTAATAAATAATTTATGTTTAAATGTTTTTCCAGAGTGATTAGTTTTTGCCTCCTCATAAAATGAAACATTTTTAAATCCAATGTTATCTTAATAAATTCCTTATTCATATTCAAGTAGTGATAAATAGATGAAGTAAATCCATACTGATAAAAATATTTAAACACTATCACAATTCCATTGCATATATTTTGACTATTTTCTACAAGTCTAAATCTCTTTGAATCTAGATAATGTTTTATCCTCCAAGCATAGGAATAACAAGAATCCCTTTTCCATTTAACAAAATGAACCATGCCAATTTTTGTATACAATTCCACTTCAAAATAAATTTTAATGACTTGGAATGCATGTTAAGAGTTGTTTATATATTCCACTTAAACTATAATCAAATGTTTAGAAATACATTTCATACTTAATATAATATTGACTACTTCATGTGCCCTTGATATTGAATTAAACAACCAAAAACCATTCAAATAGTGGTATTTATATAGTTTTCATCTAAGAATTTCTGAAAGTGTAGATCTTTAACTATGGCTTGTAAATATGAGTTGTTTCATTTGACTAAGATTCAAAATAACAACTGCCAGATGGTTATGTAGCATTGACTAATTAATATTTTTAATAAACCTCATCCATATGCATATTATAATATAATGAACTAATACATCACATAATATAATTATCATAGTGTCACTCCATGGTGCATCCATCCATTTTCCATGCCTCTCCATAAATACAAACACAAGAAATTAACACACCTATAAGTATATGAAGTACAATATCACTAGTTATTTAAAATTATGATAGGAAGCCATTAGTTGGGCATTGAAAATATTACTATAGATACTCAATACTACTACAAGAAGATATGGTGGACATATTATGAATCTAGTAATTTTTTTGCGTGGTGCATTCTATAATACAACTCAATGTGGCACTATCATGTTCATTGTTTAATTGGTATCATATTTTGGTTCATTCATATTAACTTTATAAAATGGATTGATCTTAAATTTTTTATTAGATGAAGCCAATGTAGTGGCCCCATAATTTAGCTTTTTTAATTCAAAGATTTTCATTTATTAATCATGTTCAGGGTCACCCTTCATGTTTCTCATAATTAGGAAATTTTAGTGCCACAAAGTGTGGTGGCAAAGGTTGAAATTATACCTCTAATTCAAGAGGGTTATGCAAGACTTATTGTGAATCAAGCGGGCCATATTTGGATGCCTTTTAAGTGTTATTCTAAATGAGATAATTTTTTCCTCCAATGCTTTAATCATTTGTAATGAGAAATGTGAAAAAGCCCCACCTTGGTTTAAAGTATTCATTGAAGTTGACATCAAGGGAGATGAATATATATTCCCACTCAATGTATGTTCAATGTTTGATGTTATTAATGGACATGAAAGAGGAAAATATTTATTCATATTCAATTGGTGATAAATAGAAGAAATAAATCCATACTGATAAAAATATTTAAACACTATCACAATTTCATTGCAAATATTTTGATTATATTATAGAAGTCTAAATCTCTCTAAATCTAGATAAAGTTTTATCCTCCAACCAAAGGAATAAAAATAATCCCCCTACCATTTAACAAAATGAACCATGCCAATTTTTTATACAAGTCCACCTGTAAATCCATTTTAATAACTTGTCATGCATGTTCAAATTTATTTATTTATTCCACTTGAACTACAATTAAATGTTCAGAAACACATTTCATAATTAATATTAAATTTTTACTACTTCATGTGCCTTTGATATTGAATTAAACAACCACAAACCATTGATAGTGGTAGTTATCTAGGTTTTCATCCAAGAATTCTTGAAAGTGTATATCTCTAACTATGGCTTGTAAATTTGAGTTTTTTCATTTAACTAAAACTCAAAATTACAACAACTATCAGATGGTTGTCTAGTATTGATTAATTAATTTTTTTAGTAAACGTCATCCATATGCATTATTATTATAATACAATGAACTAATACATCACATAATATAATGAATAATCATAGTGTCACTCCATGGTGCATCCAACCAATTTCTATGCCTCTCCATGAATACGAATATAAGAAATTAACATACTTATAAGTATATGAAGTACAACATCACTAGTTATTTAAAAGAATGATAGGAATCCCTTAGTTGGGCATTGAAAATCTTGCTATAGATGCTCAATAATACCACAAGAAGATATAGTGGACATATGTGACCCATAAAAATTATCCATAATCAACTAAAGGCCAACAATATTCTATATGATTAGTGAGATAGTGAGATAGAAATATTGAAGGATGTGATCAGATTCTTTTGATGACATGTGCATTATGATCAAATAATTTTAGGCTACTATTATATCTATGTGTAGAGTTTCAATAAAATAATGAAATCTGAATAATAATATGTACAAAATAATTACAACAAGGTCAAATGTATGTATATAATTCTTAAAGGAATATAAAATTTGAACATGGGGGTTCTTATGTCAAGTAATTTATTAAAATAAATCCATATTTATTCTTAAACATAATTTACAAGTTCAACTCACACCTTAGTAATTTATTGAACAAATGAAATCACATTAGAAAATCCCATGTCTACTCCTACCCATATAGATGGAGGAGTCTCAAATGAGATCAACAATGAAACAAACAAAATATCATCATTAGTTGATGATATATATAAAACTTCATGAATCTACATAAATGACAAATTATAACATTCAAAATTACCTTTGTATATATAAACATCTACCAAGTAGTTGTAGCAATATATGAGCTACAAGACAATTTATAATCTATCTAGGAAAAATGTGGTATTACCTCCTATTAAAATCTAAAAAATTACATATATATTATTGTAATTTATTACTATGTAAAATAATTATTATCTTTTAAACACTATTTATAATTTAACAAGTCCAACAAAAAAAAAATTACATGTCAAATTTAAAAGATACTTGCAAAGTTGTAGGTAATATTTCCAAACCAAATGTATGTTTCAAAAAATAAAAAATGAGAAATGCAGAAATGTGTCCAAAGTGGAAACACAACAAGAAATGAGATTATAAAATGTTGTGCATAAGAAATGGTTTTCATACATATAAAAATATATACATTTTCCCTAAATATAACAGTATTTAAATTTTTTTTTTTTTTATTGTTAATATTTTTAATATAATTTTTTTAAATATTAAAACATCAAGAAAGGACCTCAACATGTTATCATTAGCATTAATTTAAATTAATATATGGAAACCACCAAAATTTAGGTTATGTAAAATGAGTAGCAAAGGAAATTATACTAAAAATTACTCCCATTTAAAATTATGGTCAATATAAGGCTTACGATACTGATTAAGTCCCATATATCTACCATTACTAAATACTAAAAATTATAGAAGTTGAGCTTATGATACTAGGTGTTGTGTTAATGCAATTTTGACTGACATCCCAAAAATAATGTATGAGTGATTAACCCTAAAAAAATGGCCCCAAAATGTAGTTTTAGTAATAAATTTATCAAAGATGGCCCCAAAACACCATTTTTGTGGCATCCATATTTCACACTATGAAAACATGAAATGATAGTTAGTCATTACATTTATTGTAATAAAAATTAAAACCATATCATCTATCCAATTAGAAACACCACCATAATTGGTTTACATCAAATCCTTCTCCTCATCTAATTTAAGTTTCAGTGCATAGATCACCATAGGACATACATTAGTGTGGTCGAGTAGCAATAGTAGTTGGACCATCTTCATGTCCACTCTTATAAACATCAGTATGTGAAAATTGGTTCATATGTTAGATGAGGGTGTTAGTAAGTGCATGTAAATTGTCGATCTCTATAACATCCTTCAATGTAGAGGGGATTGTCTCATGCTAAATTGGTTATTTGATAGAGACTATCACAAGCTGATTAGGCACACGATATGCACCCAACCAATCCTATTGAAAGCCTTTTTATTGGCCCTAAAACTTTTAATAATAAAATTAATAAATAATTCCATTTAGGATATTAAACTTGCATTAAATTTTCCTAAAAAATATGAAAGAACCTCCTTATTTTTAGATTATGTGAACCAGGTAGATCCATGTACAATTCTATTTTTCAAAAGTCTTCAAATTCTATTCAAATCATTTTCACATTGTATTACTCATCGAGATATTTTTATCACTTTTTGTGGTTTGAAAAATGAAGTCCCGATGCTCAAGATATGGCTAGTTGAAGAAATCTTGCGACAAGGGGTGTTGAAAGTGATGTGGCACTGTTGAAAACATGCCAAGTGGACCAATAGCCACTTGACACATGGAAATATAATTTAGTGTAAAAAAAATGTTGGTTTGTTATTTTTATTCACATGTTATTTGAAATTTTCAAACTTTGAAACAAAGGCGCTAAAGAAACAGCCACATCACCCATCCCACCAACCAAGCATGAACCAAGTCAAATCAATAGCCTAAGTGGGCACCTTTATCTTAGGCATTTGAAGAGGGGTTAAAAATTTCTATTAAATGTGTTGAAAATTGAATTCCCAGCAAATGTGGGACAAAACCAAGTCCATAGGCACCAAAAAAGGAGGGAAATCATTTCAAATTTCATGTTGAGCACACCCTTCCTCATGCCAAGGCACCTAGAAAGGTGGGAGGAGGTTTTGGACTCCTGACCTATCCTCTAAAAGATTAATTCCTTGACCAATTCAGCCATGGGGGTTGAAGTGTTATAAAAGGGACTAATTTATACTTGAATAGATATGAAAAGCAGACTGTGTAAAGAGATTTAAGAAGGTTAGAAACTTGTTATTGCTTTCTACAGCCTTGGGCCATTATTTTCAGGTTTGAGAGATATTTTTATAGGCAAAAAAAGATTAGAGAAGGTGAATTAAAGACTTTTATTTATTTTGGAAGCCATTTGTTGCACAAAATTAATGAGAATGGTCCTCACTTTGAATGGACCTAGAGACGTAGGCTATTGAAGTCAAACTCTATTATCATTTTGCTAGTGAATTCTTTGAATTTTCTCTGATTTTTATTTAGTTTTGATCTTCATTTTATATTTGGTTTTAATTTCTTTATACAAAATTAAACAAAAAAATCAAGAAATTGAAGGATGTTTTAAATGTGAATAAGTGATTTTCGAATATGCTACACTTGTATTTTTAGTTTACAAATCAAATTTTTGGTATCAGAGCAGTTGTTATTTAACAATGATTGCTAGTGTATTTTGACAAGGTCTTCATCCCAAAAGGGTGAAGGAGAACTCATTGAGTATAATCCAGAGATTGGTTCAAGGTGTGCTTTAAGGATGGTCGAAGAAGAGATGGAATCCAAACAAGCTTTCCATCGAGCCCTCATGGACATGAGAAACATGGTTGAGGAACTATACCATGGTAAATAAAGGAAATCTGAGAATGAAAAAGAAGGTGATTCATGAGAATCAAAAGGTAAAGAAACCAAAAAATCTTCTCCATCGGATGACAGTAAAAAAATTGTGGAATCTCTCCCTTCACTAAAATTGGATATTAATTTTGAATTACCAATGTTTAATGGCAAAGTTAATGCTAAAAAGTTGGATAATTGGGTCAAGTAGATTGAAGTTTATTGTAGGGTCCAAAAGATTGTAGGGGATGAGTCAAAAATTCATTTGGCTACTCTTCGTATCGGAGGCACAGCTCTCATTTGGTGGGAGAGTAAGTTGAAGGAAATTGAGCTTCAAAAAGGTAACTCAATTTCTACTTGGAATCAATTTATTAAAGAACTCAGAAAGTAATTCTATCATTTAGGCTATATGCAACAAGCCATGATGGATTGGAAAATTTTTAGACAAGGAAAAGGCCAAAGTATTCAAGATTATACATAAGCTTTTAGGAAAAAATATTTACTTTTGAATGTTCCTCTATACACACAAGAAACACTGCTAAAATATATAGGTGGGTTGCATAGTTACTTAAGACATATGATTCTTATGTTCAATCCCACTAATTTAGATGTAGTATGTGTTCAAACCACTCATTTAGAGGCTAGAGGAAAATAATCAAAAGAATCTTTTCCTAAAGTAAAAAGTAAGCAATCTAATGTTAAGCAATCCAAAGGGGAAAGTTCATCAGGAAAGGGTAAACAAAAATCCACTTATACTGTTAAAAAAGAAGGAAAACCATTTTGTAATCATTGCAAGAAAAATCATGATGAGTGTAAGTGTTGGAAACTACATCCTAAGTTAAGGCCTAAGAGGTATCAAAAGAAAGAAAAGAAGGCTAATGCTATGGTTCAGGACTTAGGTTCAGATTTAGGTAATGAAACTAAGATTATAGCTATGGGATTACATAATGATTTTTCTCTTTCAGTTTCTAGCACTAATGCTGCATCTTCTTCTAAACATAATTATGTGCATGTTGATAAGAAAAGAAATGAATTATTCCACATTAGAGTTGTTTCAAAGCATACTAAGATTTACACTCTATTTGATAGTGGTTCACAAGAAAATTTAATTTTTGAAGAGGTTGTTAAGAAGCTAGGATTACAAACCAATCCCCATCCAAAGCCTTATCCACTAGGTTGGGTGTGTGACAATGTGAATCTACAAGTCTCACAAACTTGTAGACTAAGGTTTTCCATCACATCCAAGTTCGTAGATGAGGTTGAGTTGGATGTTGTTCCATTGGACATATGTGGGATTGTTTTGGGAAGCCCATATCTTTATGATAAAAAATCAATCTTCTATAGAGAAGAGAATAAGTACTTGCTTATTAAGGATGGAATTGAATATATAGTTAGATCACATCACATTAGAACAAGTCTTTCCTTGGTTACAGTAGGGCAAATGAAAAGACTAGTTAATTCAAGCAAGAATTTTTGTCTCATGTTGATTAAGTCTAAGGAAAAAGAATATTCTCAAGCTTTGAAAAGTGTGATCCTAGACACAATAATGAATTGGTTGAAATCATTTATACTTATAATGATGTATTTCAAGATCCTAAGGGCTCACCTCTTAAAAGGGGAGTTCAACATGAAATTCAGCTATTGCAAGATTCTCCTCTCCCTAACGTTGGCATGTATAGGTTATCAGTGGTGGAAAATGAGGAAATCAATAAATAAGTAATGGATCTATTGGATAGAGGTGTTATTCATGATGAAAGTGTATCCATTCCTTCCATTGATGATTTTTCTTCTGAATATCTAACAAAATTATAGGAAGATACTATACTTGAAGGAATATGTAGACTTCATGAAGAGGTAATGTTGAATATCTTCGTGTTGGTCTCAAAGGGATGCACCCAAGCAAGGCTAGATGGATGGAAGTCGAAAAGGTGAGGGAAAAATACCCTCACCTCATTACCAATTAATTTTAGCTTTCAGAGGTCCAAAAGTTTTTAGTGGGGAGGAATGATCCAAGTGGATCCATGTACCGTTATATTTTTAGAAAATCTTCAAATTCTATTCAAATCATTTTCACATTATAGTACTCATCGAGAGCTTTCTATAACTTTTCATGGTTTGAAAAATGGAGTCCTGATGCTCAAGATATGGCTAGTTGAAGAAATCTTAAGATAGGGGGTGTCGAAAGTGACGTGGCACTATTGAAAACATGCCAAGTGGACCAATAACCACTTGAAATGTGGCAAGATAATTTGGTGAAAAAAATGTTCGTTTGTTATTTTTATTCACATATTATTTGAAATTTGCAAACTTTGAAACAAAGGTGCCAAAGAAACTGCCACATCACCCATCCCACCAACCAAGCATGAACCAAGTCAAATCAATGGCCTAAGTGAGAACCTTTATCTTAGGAATTTGAAGAGGGGTCAAAAATTTCTATTTAAGGCATTGAAAACTAAATTCCCAGCAAATGTGGGACAAAACCAAGTCCATAGGCACCAAAAAAGGAGGGAAATCATTTCAAATTTCATGCTGAGCGCACCCTTCCTCATGCCAAGGCACTTAGAATTATGGGAGGAGGTTTTGAACTCCTGACCTATCCTATAAAATATTAATGCCTTGACCACTTCAGCCATAGGGGTCAAAGTGTTATAAAAGGGACTAATTTATACTTGAATAGACATGAAAAGTAGACTGTGTAAAGAGATTTAAGAAGGTTAGAAACTTGTTATTGCTTTGTATAGCCTTAGGCCATTATTTTCAGGTCTGAGAGATATTTTTATAGGAAAAAAAAGATCAGAGAAGGTGAATTTAAGACTTTTATTTATTTTGGAAGCCATTTGTTGCACAAAATTAATGAGAAGGGTCCTCACTTTGAATGGACCTGGAGACGTAGGCTATTGAAGCCAAACTATGTTATCATTTTGCTGGTGAATTCTTTGAATTTTCTTTGATTTTTATTTAGTTATGATCTTCATTTTATATCTGGTTTTAATTTCTTTATACAAAATTAAGAAAAAAAATCAAGAAATTGAAGGATCTCTTAAACGTGAACAAGTGATTTTCAAATATACTACACTTGTATTTTCAATTTACAGATCATTGTGGGGCATCATAACCATCCACCCTTAGTCCCAAAATTATTTCTCATCAATGAATGATGGCAGTAGTTGATTGGTAAATGTTTGAACTACATTAGAAGTGACACATTGGTTTTTGGATTAGTGAATAATGAGCAATTTTTTTTTTAAATCTCTCAAACTAACTGCTAACAATTTGACATTATCATAGTAGGTATTACATCTCTCTCTATAAAATTCTCATCTATCAATTTGACATGTTACCATTTAATCAAATCCACCTATAGTAAGGTAAGGGCCCCGTGCTAGGGGATTATTGATATTCTTTGTGGGTGTGCCACTGAAAAATTATAGGATTGTTTTTCCTAATTTGTAGTCCTACATTATTTAAGTATTTGTATAATATATGCTTCTTAGAAAATTTATAAGTATTTTAATTTAAAAATATATATTCAAAAATAAATAAATATGATTGGATACAAAACTACAATTGGAAACCAAAAAACTAGGAGCAACCATGCAAATATTTATCTCCTTATTGCTTCCCACCCCTCAAAATCTTCTTCCTAAACAATAGTTGCTCCTTATTTTAAGGTGCATATATTTTGTACGTAGTTTTTTTACTTTTGATGATGCATGGGACCACTCTACCTAGAATTATAGAGGCAATATCCCCCAATATGGAATCCCTCTATAACGACTCTAATATATTTTTCAAAGGATTATGGTAGGGGTTGGTTGAATGAAGATCCCTCATTGGCCTATTTAATTCCTCAATCTTTATTTTTTCTATTATATGTGCAACCAAAGCCTCTTGATTACATGGGGGCTCTTATAGAATTATAGGAAGGTTAAAAGGTTTTATGATTTTCTATCTTCATCTTCACTTCCCACATTTTATTCTACATTTTAGTCAATACTACGCAACCATATGGTATTTTTTGCCATTTTGAGTATTATTCAAATAGAACAACTAATATTTACAAGCCATAGTTAGATATCTATACTTCCAATAATTTTTGGATGAAACTAAGTTACATAGGAAAATAAAATAATATACTATTTTTTATCATAAATGAGTGAAAAACAAAGAAAGAAAACATACTTCCTTAATATTGAAATTGAATGTTCATCCCATACTAAAAAAATGAATTCATAATATAAAATAAAGGGTTTCTAACATCTATAAGAATAAAAAATTGTAGATGATTGCAGGTGCACAAATACATGCATCTTATTATGCATTAAAAAAAACTATCAATAAGGATGCAGTATACATGAGTCAAAAAAGAACCTGTCTTGTCCATGGAAACTGATGAACCATTCTCTAGCTCACTTTTTGGCACCTAAATCTACAAAAATATCTACCAATGAACACATCTCACAATCAAACTTCAAAATTGAATTTAGCAAGCAATCATTGTGGTCTTAATAAACTAGAGAGATAAACCAAAGGATTTGAATGGAGAAATAAACTCATCTTTAAAACTAGAATAGAGATTCATTAGCCATAAATAACTTTTATCTTAATTTTAATCATTTCAATATAAAAATTACGTATGACTAACTAAAATTACAATTACAAATACCTCATGGTTAACCAAAATTTGATTGTCATTTGTAAAGTAGAACATATATTCCTTTGTATAATTTATATGTAATTTAATAGTTCATATATTTTTTATAACCAAGTTTGAAAGGATACAAAATTAATTATTTAAATTACTTGAAATTTGATTGTCCATCTACTTTACTTTCCACTATCCTGTGCCAAGTGTCATCTATAACACTAAATTTAATGCTTTGTGATAAATGACTGCAACTTCATGATACATGATTGCAACTTTTAATTTAATTCCTACCAAATATTAATGTTTTATATATTTGGTATTTGAAGTAATTGACCTCATCTAATGTGCACATGATGAAGCACCTTAGAGTTTTAAATCCATACATGTGAGTGCATTTTTAACCCCCTCTCGTACATGAATGTTAAATGAAGTAGAAAATCGGTCCATTTTCATGTTACATGGCATTATATAATACATTAAAGACATAAAAATTCATTTAATATTGTTAAAAATTTAATATCATTTATGTACTATTAAAAATATATAGATGTATTAAAATATATTATACTGAAATATATAATATATACTATTGATTTATAACTTATATTAACATATATATTATATGATATAATAATATTAATTAATATTAAAATATATTTTACAAAATATAATATTAATATTTAATTAATTATTTTAATACATAAAAATATTATGATATATATTATATGTAGATATTTATATAATGACTATATAATTTGTGTGTACATGTGTTGGTAAGAGGGGTTATGTGAAGTGAAAGAGTGTAAATTGAAAATTAAACCTACTAGTTACTCCAAACCCATGATAGCGTCAAAATAATTTCATTTAGATTAATTATGGGTGTAAACCTATCAAGATCTGAATCACCATGTAATTCTTTAGTCTATGATTGCTTGCATTCTTTGTGTGAAGAGATAGTCTCTTAGCACAATCTCTACATCAAAATTGCAACTCCCTTAGTTTCGATCAGGGTGCACCTACTTTCAATGGATAAGGAACTTAGTTGTGGGTGATCTAGTTTTATCTTAGTGATTTTAATGGAAATTTTTCTTTTATTACAATGGCATTAAAAAAATTAAAATCAACCAAGGGGAATTTTGGGTTTAGAAATATGATAAAAATTTGAAGTGGACATATATGTTCTAAAGACATGATCTATTCCAATGTGTATACCTACTATTATACCACCACCACTTGTTTATTTTAAAGATATTATTAATAATGTTACATATTCAAAAAAAGTGAATGAAACTCCACTTATTATGCAAGAGCCAATATTATTTCTAAATCATTACCATCAATTCCAAAGTTCCACGATGATAATTTTTATTTGAAATTCTATAATTTTCATTATACTATGGTATTTTAGTGGATTATTTAATATTTTATAATCTAATGATCCCCTAAATGTGATCGAAAACCCATGGTAGGAGATCCATCAAGTGTAATTTGTTGTGACAAGTCTATTGCTATTTTATTAGAATGAAATTCCCAAATTATACAAATCTACATTTAGATGCAATCTATATATGGAAAGTCTATAATAATATATGGAAATACTATTATATATAGTAAGTGTTCTAAGATAGTTGAAAATTATGTTGATAATCTTGGGATTTACCAATTAATGATCAAAATGGCCTTGAAAAGCTTCTCAGGAGATATAATTAAATCTTATGTTTCATCTATAATTTATATAATCTTGATAAATGAAGTTTTTGTGATTCTTGTATTGAAATATTTTTTTCAAGAGGAGTAAAGTTAATTTGCTTACTTTCCTATTTAAATTTAATTTATTTTACATGGATGTGATTTGGCCACATATTTTTGACCCCATTATTGGGCTTCAAAGTTGAAATGTTTAACCTTGACTCTGCATTGGGATATCAAACCTTGTTGTCATGACTAAAAAATTAATGTTTATAGATTGGTATGGTACAGACTAATTATGCCCTCACATAACCATAATTTAGATAAGCACACAAAATCCTTTCCCAAGAGATATTTGAGTTACTAGATACATTTTGTGTCACTTATTTTAAATATTTGAGTTACTAGATACATTTTGTGTCACTTATTTTAATTACCTTTTTAGGCTTGAATTCATCTTCAAATATTAGTTTATAAATTCAAAAAAGGTTAATCACTCTCACAGATATTTGAATTGGTGAATTAAATTATCTCAAAGGTATTTTAGGAGGGCTAAAAATTAAGGAGTCAAATCCCTATTAGACAATTTACTTATGTTACATCTTAAAAAAATGTGGATGAAACTTCACTTATTATGTAAGAGCCTATTATTTATAAATAATTACCATTAGTTCCAAAGTTTCATGATGATAATTTTACTTCTATTTTCATATTTTAACTTCTGTAATTTTTATTATATGTCTTGTAGTAGATTATTGAACATTTTCTAATTATGATGATCTATTAAATGTGATCCAAAACCCATGGTAGGAGACCCACCAAGTGTAATTTTTTGGCACTCATATAAGTTTGAGGTTGAATAAATATTCTCAAGGGTTGTTGATAGATATAGGGAGAGATATGAGTTGACACTTAGCCAACTTTCTAATAAGAAGCATCAAAGGCTTTGTGAATCTAGTAATTTTTTTGCATGATGCATTTTATAATATAACTCTTTGTAGTACCACCATGTTCACTCCCTGATTGATATCACATTTTGGTTCATTTGGATTAAATTTGTAATATATATTGATCTTAAATTTTCATGTGTTGGATGAGGCCAATATAGTGGCCCCAAACTTTAACTTGTTTAATGCAGAGTTTCATTTCTTTGTCATGTTGAGGATTACCTAGTTATTTATCATAACTAAGAAATTTCTATACCACAAAGTGTGGTGGCAAGGGATGAAATGATACCTCTAATGCAATATGGTTATTCAAGACATATTGTAAATCAAACACAATTTGGATGCCTTTTAGGTTTTTTTCTCAATGATAGAATTTATTTCCTCTAATGCTTTAACCATTTATAATGAGGATTGTGAAAAATCCCTACCTTGATTATTTTACCTTGATTTACATGATTTTTTCTCAAATAAAAATACATATCTAAATACATCTATAAAAATAAAGTCTATATAATAATATATGGAAATCTATTTATAGACATACTATATAAATAAGAAGTGTGTTACATATAAGAAATACTGAGAGGGGGGTTGAATCAATATATCATATATATTATAACATTCTACTTAATAAAATTCCACTTAACCATTCATACGTCATATGCAATAAAATTGAAACAATAATCACCACACGAGAGAGAGAGAGAGAGAGAGAGAGAGACACCAGATTTTTACATGGAAACCCAAAGTGGGAAAAACCACAGAGAATAATCTTAAATATATGAAAAAGCACCAACTCAAATTACAAATTTTGTAAGCACCAACTTGTAGGAGAACCCACCCCTTTACTGAGAACTAACACAATAACTATTTATGAGCAATAACCCACAAGAGCACCAACCCATTGGAGCACCAACCCCTCTTGTGTATAAAACACAACTATCTCTCAATGTTGATTTCTCAAAAAATGATAGAAATCTATAATTATCTCTTTTTATTCTCTCCTCTTTTCTTATATAAAATAATTAAAAAACCATGCACTCTCTTGCATATTAAAAATGGCTTCTCAAGCCTTTATTTATAGCTTTCCAAATGGCCTTTTGGCATTCAACCTTTGTGACTCTTCACTCCTAATTGAAAATGGCACCAAACTTGCATGACCCTTCGAATCCTTGTATTTGAAGTCATATGGTGACCCTTCATAAGAAAATGCATGCTTTCCTCTTTTGTCTTTATCTTGGTGACCTTTCAAATTCCTTAAGGTGACTCTTCATGGAAAAATGTGCCATACCCTCTTTTATATTCACTTGGTAACTCTTTGAATTCCTCAAGATGACTCTTCATGGGAAAATATGTTCCATTTCTCTTTCGTCTTTACCCTGTGACTCTTTGACTTCTCCATGGGCCCTGTTTTGACTTTTATGCAATCAAAAATATATTTTTAATATTAAATAAATGTCAACACATTTTAGCCAAATTATGAACATTAAAAACACCTTTAGGGAATATATGTTATGGGGCTTTTATCACCAATGCTAGACCTTTTACATCAATGATAATATTCATAACAATATCCCACTTTATCATTGATGGCAACCTCAAAATATAACTACCAAAACTTGAAATATGTATTGCACATGCCAACCTACACATACTACCATGTGAAAAACATATAGTAACTCCCACTTACTATAACATCATGTACATGTTCTCTATGCCTATTTCTATACATGTTCCCTACACCTGTTCTTGTACCTATTTCATGTACCTGCTTCTATTCTTCTCTTCCTTTGACATCAATGACAAAGGGCCTATCTTGGAGATAAAACTTAGCTCCCCCTCAATTGATACTGATCCTCAATGGTAAGAAGTAAAATAGATTACTCCCAACTTCTCTCATAGATACTCAAATATGTCTTTTGGTAGTGCCTTTGTGAAAACATCTACAATCTATTATTTAGTACTGATATATTCCATCTTAACCTAATGATATATAACCTACTCTCTCAAGACGTGATATCTAATAGGAATATGTTTTGTTCTTGAATGCATCACTAGATTCTTAGAAATATTAATAGTACATGTGTTGTCACAAAAAATAGAAATAGATTCATCATATTTTACCTTGATATCTTAAAAAGTTTGCTTCATCCAAAGCACTTGAGTAAAACATAATACCACTACAATATATTATGATTTAACTATAGAAAATGATACTGAATTATGTTTTTTGCTTAGCCATGATAGTAAGCTATCACCAAGGAAGAAAGCTCCTCCACTTGTACTCTTTTTGTCATCCAAGCAAGCTGCCCAATCTAAATCTGTATAAGTAAGCAAAGTGAAATATCTACTTGTGGTATACCATAATCCATAATCCAATGTCCCCTTGACATATTTAAATATTCTCTTCACCAACTCAACATGACTCTCTTTCAAGGCTACTTGATATCTCTCAACCATGCCTACTACGTGCATGACATCTGGCCTTGATGCTATCAAATATAAAAGACTTCCAATCATAGATCTATAAAAAGATTGATCTTTAATAGGTGAATCTTCATCCTTACTCATATTGTTCCCTATACCCATTGGTGTACCAACTGGTGCACAATTCTCAAAACCAATTTTTTTCAACACTTCCTTGGCATACTTACTTTGAGATATGAAAATTCCTTTATCTAACTAAAATATTTACAAACCTAAGAAAAATGACAATTCTCCAAGCATAGACATCTCAAATTCTTTTTGCATATTATCAAAAAATTATTTTGCCATCTTTTAAATGTTTCCTCCAAAAATTATGTCATCAACATATACCATAAAAATCAATTGATGCTCACCTTCTATTTTGATGTAGAAATTACTATCAACAAAACCTCTCTTAAAACCTTGATCTTACAGGTACTTATCAAGTCTTGAATACCAAGCTCTAGAAGAATGTTTTAATCCATACAGTGTTTTTTTCAATCTACATACATGGATACTATCATTTAAGAGAATAAATCCCTTAGGCTGCTCAATGTAAACCTCCTCTTCTAGATTCTCATTCAACAAGGTAGACTTGACATCCATCTGAAACACTTTGAAATTTGTAATCACTGCATATGCAAGAAATATTTTAATAGCCTCTACCCTTTCCACTGGTGCAAAATTTTCTTCAAAATCTATTCCCTTAATCTAAGCATATCCTTTACATACTAAACTTGCTTTATTCCTGGTAACTTCACCATTTTCATTCAAATTATTTCTATATAGCCATTTTGTTCCTATCACATTATGATCTTTTGGTCTAGACACTAATTCCAAAGTATCATTCTTTTCTATTTGATTTAATTTTTTATCCATTGCCTTAACCTAATGCTCATCATGTCTAGCTTCTAATAAAGTTCTAGGCTAAATTTTAGATAACAAAAAGAAATTAACTTGCTTAGATTCACTTACCATCATTCTTCTGATGATAACTCCTTCATTTATGTACTCGATGATGTCACTTTCATTATAATTTATCTAGACATATTTGGCTAGGGTTTTGGTGTCCTTTTTCTCCTTTATCTCATCTTTATTTGATTCTTCATAATCTTCTTCTTCAATGATTTCTAGAGTGTCTACTAGATCACTACCTCTTTGTGCTACATCTTCATCTATCTTGACACTTGCACTTTCAACAATCTTCTTGGTTCTTTTGTTATCATATTTATAAGCTTTACTTTTACAAGAATATCCAAGAAATATACCTTCATCAAATCTAGATTCAAACTTACCAAGTTTTTCATTGGTTATCTTTATGAAGCATTTGCTACCAAAAATTCTAAAATAATCAATTGTAGCTAGTTTGTCTTTCCATAGCTCATAGGGAGTCTTATCACTATTGACTCTAAATAATGATCTATTATGGATATGCACTATTATACATACTACCTGTCTCCAATATTTATCTAGTATATTTTGGATTCATTTAGCATTGTCCTCACCATTTATTAAACTATTCTATTTATCTACTCCACTACTCCATTTTGTTGCGGAGTTCTATCTGCTAAATAATGTCTCTTTATCCCATGGTCTTCACAATAATCAATAAAATGATTTGATATGAACTCTCTTCCTCGATCTGATCTCAGGCACTTAATTTTTAATCCAGTTTCATTCTCAACTAAATGTTTGAATGCTTTGAAACATCTAAATTTTTTTGATTGTTTCTTCAAAAACATAACCCAAGTCATAGGTGTAAAATCATCAATAAGCAACATGAAATATTTCTCACCTTGAGTAATTTGAGTTCTCATAGGTCTACATAGATCAGTGTGAACAAGCTCTAACATCTAAGTAGTTGAGTATTCCTTTATCTTGAACTGTCTTCTAGCCTGCTTCCCATGCTGACAAGGTTCACAAAACATGTTGGAGGGCTTTGTAATCTTTGGAAGATCTCTAACTGCTTGTTTTTTATTGATGTTAATAATATCATCAAAATGTATGTGTCCCATTCTACTGTACCATAGCCAACTTTCCTCAACTTGACTTAAATATCATTTTTGACCTTTGATATTTGATAATATATACAAATTTTTGCCTTTCCTTTGAGCATCTGTAATCAACACATCTAAATCTTTTCTCCTGATTTCAAAACCTTCTACATAAAACTTTGGTGTGTGTCTTTGATCACAAATTTGAATTACACTCAAAATATTATGCTTAAGACTTCTACATATAGAACATTTTTAGTCTTAGTTATACTATTATCTAAACTTACTGTACCTTTTTTAGTAATTTTGTTAGTAGTATTGTCTCCAAATTTTATGTGCCACCATTGATCTTATTTAAGGTTATAAACTTTCTCTTGTCTCTTGTCATGTACCTCAAATATCCACTATTAATGAACCATGGCTTTTCTTCATTTCTTGCATGCAAATCTATCTGGACCAACATATACTTTTTAGGTTGTTTCTTCTACCATGAACCTATTTGAACTTTCTTCTTGATGAATGGAGCCTTAAAAATCTGGTCCTTCTTGACTAAATCAAATATGATTCTATAGTACAAGGCTATGTATCTAAATTTATTACACTTGTAACATATTATGACTTCTTCATTAAAGCTTGATAGAGGAGAAAAAGAGTTGTGACTTTTGCTTGACTCTGTATGAGTTTCCTTCTCCTTGTTTCTAAAATTATTAGCCATTTTCTAACATTCTATTTTCTTATGACCATATCCATTATAATAAAAATAGTAACCATAAAAATAAAACCTATTTGTGTATCTTTGACCTAATTGCCTTTTGTATCTCTGATCCTTCTAGCCTTCTTTGTTTGAGATGTCCTTTGTATTCTTAACTTCTTCCCTTTTCATTTCCTTTTTTATAAGAGCTTCAACATAGCTCTTTCCTTTTTCTATGTTAACATTGTCTGTGAAAGTAGTGGTCTCCCTTTTCTCTTTTTCAAATTCGATACCTATCTTATTTGACATTGATCTTTGACTTTCTAATATCTTTTTCAACATATTAGTGATATTCTCAGATTTTGATTCATTGGATGCTCTATCATTGACTACTTTATTTTTTTTCTCAAGATCTAATTTTAAAGAGGTAATTTCAACAACATACCTTACATTATTTACTTACTTTTTGTAACTAAGTTGTTAGATATTCTTTAGTCTTTTTGGTTTCATCAATATGTGCTTGTAAATCTTCAATTTTTTTTGACTCTTTTTCATTTTTATCAATCTAGAGCTTCAATATTTAATTTTTTTTCAAGATATTTTAATTATTCCAAGGCACAAATGAGTTATCTTTATAGATTCACTTTGAATTCATCCTGTACTTATTCTTGATCATTTGTACTTTTACTTGTGGAGGCATCTTCATGTATGGCCATGAATATAATCTCTTCTTCTTCTGAATCACTAACTCTACTATATTCAGCTAAGCTAGGATCTTTAGATTATGAACTCTTCTTCTTGAATCCCTTCTTGAATTTTCCTTTGAAATTATTGTTTTATGTAAACTTTCCTTATTCATTATCACCATTAGCCTTATCTAGGCACTTCGCTACAAAATGTTTAATATTTCCACAATTAAAACATTTGAAAGTCAATTTTCCTTGATATTTACCTGTGCCCCTTTTTGGATTATGAATAAAAAGAGTTATCTTGTCATCTTCATCATCACTGGAGCTATCACTTGATTCTTGACTCTTAGCCTTGTCTTTATTTGATATCTTGAAATCAAATTCCTTTTTTGATTTTTTCTCTTATTTTGTCTACATCTCATATGTTGTGAGAATACGATGTAGTTCATCCATCTTTAGTTTGGCTAGATCCTTCATCTCCTTGATTATCGAAACCTTTGCATCATATCTCATTGGTAGGGATCTCAAAACATTTTTCACCACCCTTGATTATTATAACTTTTCTCCAAGGCCTTTAATATGATTAACTATTTGATCAACCTATAAAAGATAACTCACTATATTTTCTTCTTCTTCCATTTTCAAACTCTCAAACTATCTTCTGAAAGTTTGGAGCTTAGCTTGTTGAACCTTTCCATCACCTTTGTAAATAAATTAAAGCTTTACCCAAGTCCCATGAGAATATTTTCATTTCATAACTTTAACAAATTATATCTCACATAAACCACATAAAATAGCATTTAAAGCTTTAGCATTATTTTCACTTGCCTTCTTTTCTACCTAGTAGTCACAAATATTTGTGGCTCTTCATATTTCTCCACAACTACTTATCAAATGTCAAATCCAAGAGATATCAAATAAGTCCTCATCCTTATGCTCTAAAAAGCATAATTTGTCCCATCAAATAAAGGTACCTTATTTATAGAAAAACCTTCATGTGATCTAGCCATCGTGCTTTCCCTAGTCTACCTTAAAGCTATTAAAATCTTTCCAAAAGAACTTGATCTAATACCAATTGTTAAGCATGGGATATATAGAGAGGAGGGGTGAATCAGTATATCATATATTTTATAATCATTTACTTAATCAAATTCCACTTAACCATTCATACAAGATATACAATAAAAATGAAACAATAATCATGACACAAGAGAGAGAGACACCATATTTTTACATGGAAACACAAAGTGGTAAAAACCATGGAGAATAATCTCAAGTATATGAAAGAGTACCAACTCAAATTATAAAGTTTTCAAGCACCAACACAGTAACAATTTATGAGTATCAACCCATAATAGAACTAACTCCTTACAAAGATTTATGAACACCAACCCATAGGAACACCAACCCCTCTTTTTTATAAAACACAACTATCTCTCAATGTTACTTTCTCAACAAATGATATAACTTTACAATTATCTCTTTCTATTCTCTCCTCTTTTATTATATAAAACAATTACAAAACCATGCACTCTCTTGCATATTAAAAATGGATTCACAAGCATTTATTTATAGCTTTACAAATGACCTTTGAAATTCACCCTTTGTGACTCTTCACTCTTCATGAAAAATGGTGCCAATCTTACATGACCCTTCGAATCCTTGTATTTGAAAATTCATATGGTAACCCTTCATAATAAAATATGCCATTTCCTCTTTTATATTTATCTTGGTGACCTTTCAAATTCCTTAAGGTGACTCTTCATGTAAAAATGTGCCATACCCTCTTTTGTCTTCACTTGGTGACTTTTGGAATTCCTCAAGATGACTCTTCATGGGAAAATCCATTCCATTATTCTTTTGTCTTTACCCCATGACTCTTTGACTTCTCCATGGGCCCTCTTTTGAATTTTATGCAATCAAAAATATATTCATTAATATTAAATAAATATCAACACATTTTAGCTAAAATATGAAAAATACCTTTAGATAATAAATGTTATGGGGCCTTTATCACCAATGCTCGACCTTTTACATCAATGACAATATTTATAATAAAGAGTTCTAGTAATAGCTGGAAATGATCTTGGTCATCATAGAATGGACCAATCAGTCATTAGAATGCCTTAGAAATCCTTTCCAAATGAGTCCATATCTTAAAATATAATTGATCATCTTAGGATGTACTAGTTTATTATCAAAATGCCCTTGCAAAGCTTCCCAAATGAGTTTGTTGCTATTTTATTCGAATGAAATTCCTTAAATTATAAAAATGTACATTTAAATACAATCTATAAATGGAGAGTCTATTATTATATAGAAATACTATATATAGTAAGTATTTTTAAGTAGCTGAAAATGATGTTGATCATCTTGGGATGTACTAGTTAATTATCAAAATGTCCTTGAAAAGCTTCCCAACAAATATAATTAAATCTTGTGCTTCATCAGAATTATAATTTATATAATCTTGATAAATGAAGTTTTTGTGATTCTTGTATTGAAATATTTTTTTCAAGAGTAAAGTTTCTTGGCTTATAGTTTCTTTTTTAAATTTAATTGATTTTGCATGGATGTGATTTGGCCATGTATTTTTTAATTATCATTTTGTAAAGTACAACACAGATTCATTTATATAATTTATATGAAATTTAAAAGTTCATAGACTTTTTATAACCATTTTCAAAGGGGTGAAAAATTAATCATTCACATTACTTGAAATTAATTGATTGTCCATCTGCTTTATTGCCCATTATCCCATGCCAAGTGTCATCTATAAAACCAAATTTAATGCTTTGTGATGCATGATTTAACCTTCATGATACATGATTGTAACTTTTAATTTAATGTCCATTACCTACCAAACATTATTAATGTTTGATAGCTTTGTTATTCAAAGTAAAGTACCTCATATATTTCACACATGGTGAAGCATTACAGATTTTTAAATCCATACCTGTGAGTGCATTTTTGACTCCCTCCTACACATGAATTTTAAATGAAGTAGAAACTCATCCCATTTTCATATTATGTGGCATTATAAAATATGTTAAAGGCATAAAAATTTGTTTAATTTTGTTTAAAATATAATATAATTTTTTTACTATTAATAATATATAGATGTATTGAAATATATTATACTAAAATATATAATATATAATATTCATTTATAACCTATATTAACATATATATTATATGATACAATAATATTTATTAATATTAAAATATATTTTACAAAATATATAATTTATATATAATATTAATATATAATTAATCATTTTAATATATAAAAATATTATGATATATATTATATGTCAATATTTATTTTACAACTAATATAATTTGTGTGTGTGTTAGTAAGAGGGGTTATGTGAAGTGAAAGAGTGTAAAGAGACAATTAAAAATAATAGTTAATCCAAACCCATGATAATATAAAAATAAGTTCATCTAAAGTAATTATAGGTGCAAACTTATTAGGATCTAAATCACCATGCAATGCTTTAGTCTATGATGGCTTGCATTCTTCATGTGAAGAGATAGCCTCTTAGCACAATCTCTATGTAAATATGTCAACTCCCTTGGCTTTGATCAAGGGGCATATATATTCACTAAATATGGAGTTTAGTTGTGGGTGGTCAAGTTTTGTCTTATTTATTATAATGGAGAAATTGCTTTTATTATAATGACGCTAAAAAATTAGAAGAAACCAAGAAGAATTTCAAGTTTAAAAATATGATAAAAGTTTGAAGTGGATATATATGTTCAAAATACACTATCTATTCTAATGTGTATGTCTACTATTATACCACCACCACTTTTTTTCCTAAGGATATTATTAATAATTTTACATCTTCAAAAATTGGGGATGAAACTCCACTTATTACGTAAGATTCTATTATTTATAAATCATTACCATTGGTTCTAAAGTTCCATGATGATAATTTTACTTCTATTTTCATATTTGAACTTTGATAATTTTAATTATATGGTCTTGTAGTGGATTATTGAACATTTTATAATTTTGATGATCCCTTAGATGTGATCTAAAACCCATGGTAAGAGTACCATAAAGTGTAATTTGTTGTGATGAGTCTGTTGTTATTTTATTAGAATGAGATTCCTTAGATTATACAAATCTACATTTAGATAGAATCTATAAATAGAAAGTCTATATATATAAATACTATATATAGTAAGTGTTTTGAGGTAGCTAAAAATGGAATTGATCATTTTGGGATGTACTAGTTAATTATAAAAATGCCCTTGAAAAGCTTCCCAAGAGATATAATTAAATATTGTGTTTTATCTATAATTTCGATAATCCTTATAAATGAAGTTTTTATGATTGATGTATTGAAATATTTTTTTCAAGAGGAGTAATTAAGTTTCTTAGCTTACTTTCCTACTTAAATTTGATTGATTTTACATGGATGTGATGAGGCCATGCATTTTCCAGACCAGTATGTTAAGCAAAGAATATTTTGAGAGGGGGGGTGAATCAGTATATTATATATCTTATAAAACTTTCCCTTTATCAAATTCCACTTAATCAAACATTCAAGATATGCAATAAAACTTAAACAATAAACATCACACAAGAGAGAGACACCAGATATAACATGGAAACCCAATGTGGGAAAAACCACAAAGAATCAATCTCAAATATATTCATGAGAACAAACCCATAGGAGCACCATACCCCTTTGCCAAGTACAAACCTCAACTACAATTCGTGAGCACCAACCCACAAGAGCTTCAAACCCCTTTGCCAAGCACCAACCCAGCTACTATTTGTGAGCACCAACCCACAGGAGCACCAACCCCTTTGCCGAGCACCAACCTAGCAACAATTTGTGAGAACCAACCCCTTTGCCAAGCACCAAATTAGAAACAATTCGTGAGCACCAACCCATAGGAGCACCAACCCCTTTGTGTATACCACACACCTATCTCTCAATGTTGCTATCTCAACAAATGATAGATCAATACAACATGTCTTTCCTCTCTCTCACTTTTGCTCTTCTAAGATAGATATAACAAATACAAATCATATTCATCTCTCACAATTACTCTTCTAAGCTAGATATTACAATATCAAATCAACCTCTCACTTCCATGTTACAAATGGCTACTCAAGCTTTTATTTATAGCTTTCCAAATGACCTTTGGCCTTCCCCCTTTGTGACCTTTCAATCCTCATGGAAAATGGTGCCAATCTTGGATGACCCTTCATATCCAAGCATTTGAAAAGTCATGTGGTGACCCTTCATGACCAAAAATGTCCTTCCCACTTTTGTCCTTATCTTTGGTGACTCTTCGTATTCCTCAAAGTGTCCCTTCATGAGAAATTATGCCTTTACTCTTTTGTCTTCACTTGGTGACTCTTGGTATTCCCCAAGATGACTCTTCATGGGAAAATGCATCCCATCCTTCTTTTGTCTTTATCCCATGGCTCTTCGACTTCTCCATGGGCCCTTCTTTTGTCTCATATGCAACCAAAAATATATTTGTTAATATTAAATAAATATTAACTAATATTAGCTAAGATATATTTATTTCCAACAACATTAAATGTAATGGGGCCTTTATCACCAATAATGCTAAACCTTTGACATCAATGACAATATTTCCAACAATCTCCCCTTTTTTCATTGATGGCAACCTCAATCCTGAAACTGCCACATCCTATCACTTACACATACCATCATCTAAAAACATACAGTAACTCCCCCTTACTTTATCAACCTGTACCTATTCCCTATACCTATTTTTTGCACCTATACCTGTACCTATTATTCTCCCCCTTTGACATCAATGGCAAAGGGCCTACCTGGAGCTAACACTTAGCTCCCCCTCACTTGATGCTAAACATCAATGGCAAGAAGTAATAGAGATTACTCCCAACTCCTCTCGCTGATCTTTGAATGTATCCTTTGATCATGCCTTTGAGAAGATATCTAACAAAACATATACATTGTTCCCTATCCTTTGAGCATCTGCAATCAACTCATTTGAATCTTTTCTTCTAATCTCACAACCTTCAGCATGAAACCTTAATGTGTATCCTTGATCACAAATTTGACTAACACTCAACAGATTATGCTTAAGACCTTTTACATACAAAACATTTTTAGTCTTAGTTCTACCATAATCCAAAATCAAAGTACCTTTTCCGGCTATCTTGATAGTGGTTTTATCTCCAAACCTCACTGTACCACCATTGATCTTCTTTAGAGATATGAATTTACTTTTATCTCCTATCATATGCCTTGAACATCCACTATTAATTAACCATGGCTAATCTTTACCTCCCACATGCAGAGCTATCTGCACCATCATAGAATCGTCATGTTGTTTCTTCTACCATGTACATGTCTGAACCTTCTCCCTGATGAATGGATCTTTGCCACTCTATTTCTTTTTCTTGATTAATGGAGCTTTGAAACTCTGATCCTTCTTGACTGACTTGAACACACTTCTGCAATACCAAGCTATGTGTTCGAAGTTGTTGCACTTGTAGCATACTATGGTCTCTTCATCAAAGCTTGATAGAGGAGCAAAAGAGTTGTGGCTTCTGCTTGACTCTACTTGACTTACCTTATCCTTATTTCTAAAACTGTTAGCTCTTTTTCTACATTCTACTTTCTTGTGACCATATCTATTATAATAAAAATAATAGCCATAAAAATAAGAGATGTCTGTATATCTTTGACCTGATTGCCTTTTGTAGCTTTGTTCTTTCAAGCCTTCTTTGTTTAGAATGTCCTCTGTATTCTTCACTTCTCCCCTTTTTGTTTCCTCTTGTGTAAGAGCTTCAGCATAACTCTTTTTATTTTCAAAACCAATCCCTATCTTAACTGAATATGCTTCTTGACTTTCCAATATCTTATTTAGCATGTTAGTATTATCTTCAAATTTTGAATCACTGACTACTTTATCACTGATTGCTTTCTTAATATCTTCTTTTAAAGAGGAAATTTCAATAACATACCTTTCACAATTTTTTCTTGCTATTTCCAATTGTGCTGTGAGATCGTCTTCATTCTTCTTGGCTTCTTTAAAGTGTGATTGTAGATATTCAATCATTTCCTTTGACTCTTGTTCATTTTTCTCAATCTAGCACTTTAATCTTCAATTCTTCTTCTGAACAGCTTCTAACTCTTCTAGGGCACAATTGAGTTATCCTTCCATATCTACTTCAGCTTCCTCCTCTTCTTCTTCTTGATCATCTTCATGTATAGCCATGAATATAATCTCTTCTTCTTCTGAATCATTGACTCCACTATCTTCAACTGATCTAGGATCCTTAGAATATAGGCTCTTCTTCTCGAATTCCTTCTTGGATTTGCCTTTGAAATTCTTCTTGTATGTAGGCTTTATTTCTTCATCATCATTAAACTTATCTGGGCATCTAGCTAAAAAATGTTCAATCTTTCCACAATTAAAACATTTAAAAGGTAATTTTCCTTGATATTTACATGTTCCTCTTTTTGGCCTACAAATGAAAAGTGCTTCATTGTCATCTTCATCATCACTGGAACTATCACTTGACTATTTAATCTTAGCTTTTTCCTTCTTTGATGTCTTTAAATCCACTTCTCTCTTTGAGGGTTTATCTTATTCTGTTCGCATCTCATATGCCGCGAGAATACCATGAAGCTCATCCATCTTTAGCTTGGCTAAATTCTTCATCTCTTCAATTGTTGAAACCTTTGCATCATATCTCATTGGTAGAGATCTCAAAACCTTTTGCACCATCGTTGACTCTTCCAATGTTTCTCCAAGACCTTAAATCTGATTTACTATCTGATCAACTCACAAGAGATAACTTGTTATATCTTCTTCTTCTCCCATCTTCAAACTTTCAAAATGCCTTCTAAAAGTCTGCAACTTAGCTTGCTGAACCTCTCCATCACCTTTGTAAATATTCTCAAGTTTTACCCAAGTTTCATGAGTAGATTTACATTGCATAACTTTAACAAATTTAGATTCACATAAACCACATAAAATAGCATTTAAAGCTTTAGCATTACATTCACTTGCCTTCTTTTCTATTGGAGTAAGTGTAGACATCTGTGGCTCTTCATATTCCTCCACCACTGATTTCCATATGTCAAATCTAAGGGCCATCAAATAAACCTTCATTCTCATGCTCCAAAAAGCATAATTCATCCCATCAAACAAAGGTGCCTTATTTGTAGAAAATCCTTCCTGTGACCCAGCCATCGTGCTTTCCCGATCTACCTTCAAGTTGTAAAACTTTTTAAAAAGGAACCTACTCTGATACCAATTGTTAAGCACAAAATATACGAAGAGGGGGGGTGAATCAGTATATTATATATCTTATAAAACTTTCCCTTTATCAAATTCCACTTAATCAAACATTCAAGATATGCAATAAAACTTAAACAATAAACATCACATAAGAGAGAAACACCAGATATAACATGGAAACCCAATGTGGGAAAAACCATAGAGAATCAATCTCAAATATATTCATGAGAACAAACCCACAAGAGCACCATACCCCTTTGCCAAGTACAAACCTCAGCTACAATTCATGATCACCAACCCACATGAGCTTCAAACCCCTTTGTCGAGCACCAACCCAGCTACTATTCATGAGCACCAACCCACATGAGCACCAAACCCTTTATCAAGTACCAACCCAGCAACAATTCATGAGCACCAACCCACAGGAGCACCAACCCCTTTGCCAAGCACTAACTCAACAACAATTTGTGAGCACCAACCCACAGGAGCACCAACCCCTTTGTGTATACCACACACCTATCTCTTAATGTTGTTATCTCAACAAATGATAGATCAATACAACATCTCTTTCCTCTCTCTCACTTTTGCTCTTCTAAGATAGATATAACAAATACAAATCATATTCATCTCTCATAATTACTCTTCTAAGCTAGATATTACAATATCAAATCAACCTCTCACTTCCATGTTACAAATAGCTACTCAAGCCTTTATTTATAGCTTTCCAAATGACCTTTGGCCTTCCCCCTTTGTGACCTTTCAATCCTCATGGAAAATGGTGCCAATCTTGGATGACCCTTCATATCCAAGCATTTGAAAAGTCATGTGGTGACCCTTCATGACCAAAAATGTCCTTCCCACTTTTGTCCTTATCTTTGGTGACTCTTCGTATTCCTCAAAGTGTCCCTTTATGAGAAATTATGCCTTTGCTCTTTTGTCTTCACTTGGTGACTCTTGGTATTCCCCAAGATGACTCTTCATGGGAAAATGTGTCCCATCCTTCTTTTGTCTTTATCCCGTGGCTCTTCGACTTCTCCATGGGCCCTTCTTTTGTCTCATATGCAACCAAAAATATATTCATTAATATTAAATAAATATTAACTCATATTAGCCAAGATATATTTATTACCAAAAACATTAAATGCAATGGGAACTTTATCACCAATAATGCTAAACCTTTGACATCAATGATAATATTTCCAACTTAGTATTGGGCTTCAAAATTGAAGTACTTATTTATTGGCCAAAATGTAAAACCCTGACTCTACATTGAGATATCACACCTTATTGTCATGAATGAAAATTTAATGTTTATATATTGGTATGGTGTAGACTACTTATGCCCTCACATAACCATAATTTAGATAATTATATAAAATCCTTTCCTAAGAGGTCTTTGAGTTACTAGGTATGATTTTGTGTCACTTATTTTAATTACCATTTTAGGTTCGAATTCATCTCCAAATATTAGTTTGTATATTCAAGAAAGATGACTCACCCGCACAAGTGTTTTAATTTTTAAATTAAATTATCTCAAAGGTATTCTAGGAGGGATAAAAATTAAGTAGTCAAATCGCTTTTAGACAATTTTCTTATGTTACATCTTCAAAAAATGTGGATGAAAATCCACTTATTATTTAAGAGCCTATTATTTATAAATCATTACCATCAACTCCAAATTTCCATGATTATAATTTTACTTATATTTCTTTATTTGAACTTATATAATTTTCATTGTATGTCTTATAGTGTATTATTGAACATTTTTTAATTTTGATGATCCCTTGGATGTGATCCGAAACCCATGGTAAGAGACCCATCAAGTGTAATTTTTTGAGACTAGTATAAGTTAGGGATTGACCAAATATACTCAAGGTTTGATTATAGGTGTAGGGAGAGATATGATTTGACACTCAACAAACTTTGTAATAAGGAGCACCTGGGGCTTTGTGAAGCTTATTGTGGCACCACTATATTCACTATTTGATTGGTATCACATTTTAGTTCATTCAGATTAACTTTGTAAGATGGTTTGATCTTAAATTTTCATGTAGTAGATGAGGATAATTTAATTGCCCCAAACTTTATATTTTTTAATGCAAGTATTTTTATTTCTTGATCATGCTTAAGGTCACCTAGTTATTTCTCATAAGTAGGAAATTTCAATGCCACAAAGTGTGGTAGCAAGGGATGAAATTATACTTATAATGAAAGAAGGTTATGCAAGATATATTATTAATCAAGCACATAATTTGGATGCCTTTTAGGTGTTCTTCTCAATGAGAGAATTTATTTTCTCTAATGCTTTAATCATTTGTAATGAAGATTGTGAAAAATCCCCATTTTGGTTTCTTTACCTTCATTTACAAGATTTTATCTCAAATACAAATCTATATCTAAAGACATCTATAAAAATATTAAATTTTGGTATATAATAATATATGGAAGTTTATTTATATACATACTATATAAATAAAAAGTGTTCTTATGATAGCTGGAAATGATCGTGGTCATCATATAATTGATCAATCAGTCATCAAAATGCCTTAGAAATTCTTTCTAAATGAATCAATAGTTGAAAATGGAATTAATCATCTTGGGATGTACTATAATCATCAAAATTCCCTTTAAAAGATTCCAAAATGAGTCTATTTATATTTTATTAGAATGAAATTGCCTAGATCATACAAATCTACATTTAGATATAATCTATAAGTTGAAAGTCAATATATAGAAATAATATATATAGTAAGTGTTCTAAGGTAGCTTAAAATGGTGTTGATCATCTTGGGATGTACTAGTTAATGGTAAAAATACCCTTGAAAATCTTTCCAAAAGATATAATTAAATCTTGTGTTTCATCAGTAATATAATTTATATAATCTTGATAAATGAAGTTATTGTGATTCTTGTGTTGAAATATTTTTTTCAAGATGAATAAATTTGTTTGGCTTATAGTTTCTTGTTTAAATTTAATTAATTTTACATGGATGTGATTTGGCCACATATTTTTTACCCCAATATTGGGATTCAAAGTTTAAGTACTTATGTTGTTGGTTAAAATGTTTAACCCTGACTCGGCATTGAGATATCACACCTTGTTATCATGAATGAAAATTTAATGTTTATAAATTGGTATGGTGTAGATTGATTATGCCTTAACATAAACATAATATAATATAACCCTAAAAAATCCTTTCCCAAGTATAGGTCTTTGAGTTACTAGGTACAATTTTGTGTCACTTATTTTAATTACCATTTTGGGGTTGAATTAATTTATAAATATTAGTGTGTAAATTAAAGAAAGGTGACTTGCTCTCATAGGTATTTGAATTGGTGAATTATATTATCTAAAAGTTATTATATGGGGGCTAAAAATTAAGAATTCAAATCCTTATTAGACAATTCAATGAACAAATAAAATATTTTTAAATAAGAATAAATATAATAAATAATAAAAAAATTAAATATTTTTATACTCAAAAATTATCTGAGTTTATTATTTATTTTTATTTGTGTTTAAATCTTTAAATATTTTTATTAAATAATTTACATTGTTTAAATGTTTAATATGTTTAAATATATAAACATTTTTTAAAATATTTTTATGTTACAATTTTTTATATAAACTTTTAAATTATTATAGAATATAAAATTCCCACGTGCTTCAAAATTAGGGTTAATTTTATATTTTAATCTTTTCATTATTTTATCTTAGTTTTTCTCTCTCCCTTTATAAGGCCAAAAATCATTGTTTTATTGAATGTTAGATTAACTATGGCATTATTGGTGGAAGCATTGACCCCATTTTTCACTGTCATTTTTGTAGGTCCTTATCAGGGATTTAATCTATTTAATGTATTATTTTAATATATCTAAAATGTGTGATTTTTTTGGCTTGACATGACCCTTTTATTCATTGTTTATCATTTATATTTTTGAAATCATTGAGACTCGGATAGACCTAGATTTTTGTTATGAAATGGCCGAGATAATGAAATGGTAGAGATTAGGATTTTTTAGTGCTTACTTGTGTTCAATAGGGACCCAAATGGTGAATGTAAGAGGAAATAAAAAAAACTATTAATTGTAAGAATATAATCATAGTAAACAAGTGTCATGATGCAAAAGGGTTTCAATGGTTCCACCTTGTCACTATCTCCTCACATTGTTCGTCAGTTAGCTTTATTTGGGATAATGTGAATTGTTTCCATTTTAGACTGAGTTGAAAAGTCATGTTTTTGCCTATTCCAAGTTATTATTATTTGAATTGAATTTTTTCCATTTTAGACTGAGTTGCAAAGTTATTTTTTTGGGTGGTGAACATTTCCCTCATGTCGTGTCATAAAATTTAATGAATGAATGATTGAATAACACCTAAGATTATTAATTAGGGTGGAAAACATTTCCCTCATGCTTTGATATTCTTGGGTAGAGGGGTCCCATACATAATTATATATCAAAAATTACTTATAAAATATATGAACCTTAAAAATAGGATCATCTATTATTTAAGGAGAATTTTTTGAGGGGTGGGAAGCAATAGGGGGCTGAAGATTTGAATGACTACTCCATTTTTTTGGTTGCCAGCTATCATTTGCATCCAATCATTTTTTTTTCAAAAAAAATGTTTTGTGGTAAAATTCTCCTATTTCTCTTAGCAACATGTATTACACAATTTTAGAAGTCTTCAGAGCACATCAAGGTATCTTCAGAGTATCTTGTATAGGTCTTTGAAGCACCCTGTACAGGTCTTCAGAGCATTCCTAGACTTATTTAGATCATCCTCTGTATGTCCTTGAAGCACACCTAGAGCATCTTCAGATCAATTCCAGAGTGTTTTTGGAGTGTCTTTGGATTATTCAATCTTCAGAGCTCACTTGTCAAATCCTCAAAATTTTAGATGAAAGAGATGTCAAAAATGTGAGTTGCCTTTTCAAAATTACCTCATCATTGGGATGTGTTGCTGTACTAAAAATGTCCCCATTATTGGGATATACTACCATACTCAAAATTATGCTATTCATCTAATTTAGATACAATAACAAGGTAAATAATTGGCAATAAATTATATAGAAACAAAGAAAAAATTGCATTCATTTCCTACTTAGATCAGACTTTAACTATTAAATGCAATACAATATATAACCAAAGGTAATACTTTATGGATAGTTTATATAACTATGATGTGTTATATAAAATGCTCATCATTTCTCCCCCACACATTAACTTTTGAAATTTATCTTGTAAAGAAGTGGGATAACTGATCTCTAATCCAAATTTCTTGGGTCACACCTCTGACTCAGATCATAAACTTAAAAATGATGGGCCTAGTCATGGTGGCCTCTTGGGAAGAATCCAAGATCTCTAACAACAATATGCAACTAGGCCTGAAATTCAAATTCTACTTGATAAATTCAATACTACCATGGAGATAGGGGACATATAATGATAGGAGGCCTAAACCTTATCCCAATCTAGATATTTGAACCTCTTTCCTCTAAGATCTGAGTGATTATCTTGTAAATTGCTTTGGCTCTTCTTAGACTCCATCTAATATTGGTGGGGCTGAGGACTTTCTTATGATTAAACTCAATAGGTAATGTCTCCCACATGATAAGAATTGTATTTATAAAATTGACTTGAAAGTATCAAAATCATGAAAACTTCCTAGTGCATATATTTATGTGTTTGTAGGTGCCAAATTAGCCTATAAAACACTTTTCAAACACCATTGTGTAAGACCAAATCAAGTCCAATCACCTTAAAGTTTCACATGATGGTATCCAAATGTGAGAATAATGTGAGGGTCAAATAGGTCTCATAAATTTCATCTCACATGTGAAATATGTAACTATGAAAATTGGCATTCAAGCTGATTTACTTGGTCAATTTTTTGTGTTTCTAGTTTTCAGATCTGACTAATGTGCATGTTTTAAAATCATTTTCTTAGTGATAAATGAGGTCAAATATTATTAGAATTTATAGTTTTGATAATTAAATATCATTAGAGTGTAATGGGAAATGTAGTGCACACATATTAGATATAATGTGTGGAATTCATAGCTATGAAAATTAGCTTTTAAACTAATTTTTACTTTGTCATTTTCTACATCTCCTAGTTTCTAAATCTGCCCAGTGAGCACTTTTAAATCACATTTACATAGGATAAAATGGAGTCTAAATTATATGAAAATTTGTATGATTATATCCTGATGGTATGAGAAGTTAATGCATTTTGTTTTGTATCTATGTGAGCTTCCAGTGAAAAGTTATGATGGTGTGAAGTGACCTTTTTCGGAAGGTTTATCACTAAACCAACTTTTCACTAGAAAACACTAAGAGGGAAGGTCACAGGGGTTATTTTGATCTTTTCAAAAAACTAAAAATACCTTTTTCATCATATTTATAAAATATTTATATAAATATAAGATATGATAGGTTTTGATCATATATTGCTCTATGATTTTCCATTTTTTCATGTTTTAAAGGTGTTGATGAGACTGTGTGAGACTGTGTTGGTTTTTTAACCATATCTTTTGATCCATAGATCAATTTTTTATACTATTTATTTTATTGAAAATAATAAGTCTCCCTATTTATAATTATGTTGATTTCAAATTGGATAAATGTATGATCAAAATTAGATAATATTATAACTGTAATAGTGTGTTGATTTGACAAGTCTTCACAAAGTATCTAGAGGCTTCTAGAAGACCAAGTGGAAGATGTAATGAATTTGGAAAGTGGGAGAGGTTAAGTGGAAAGAGGAAACAACTCAAAACATTTAATAATCCTTCTATAATAATGAATACTTTTTCCATGTAGGATGACATCACTCAAGTCATCATCCATTTTTCCCACTTCTATCTTCCATTTTCTTCTATATATCTAACATTTTTATCATTGTAAGAAACTACTTGATCTTATGGTATGGATTAGTCCTACCTATTTTATAATAAAACACTTCTTTATAGTAATATAAGAGTTCATTTACCTTTATATATGCTTTAATCTTGTGTTTAGTTGAGTTTATGCATGAATACTTTGTGAAGGATCTTTATTTTTTGGTGTTTGCCCTCTCTCTCTTGTTTCTATGCAAGATAGTTTTATCTTTGTAGGTCTTAATATGTGCTATATCAAACATGAGGTGAAGATAGGATATGTATATAATCATCCCTTTATCCTTTATCTTATTTCATTGATCCTTATTAAGAAATAACTATGCAATGAGCTAGTTATGTAGTTTGTGTGAGTGTATGAGTTCTTGGCTATCATATGTGTGTGTCTCAGAGAAATGAAGAGTGTCAAAGATTGGTGTATCATCATTTTTTGTTTTAATTCATCCCTTTATCCTCTTTCTAACCCTTTTATTTATTAATAATTAGTTTATAGTAGTTTTCTAAGATCCTAATTGATATACCTAGTGATAGGTTATTGTTATACCTCTCATTTAACCAATCAATAGATTGGTGTCATTTTTAACTATGGTAGTGTATGATGGCTATTTTAAATGAGACCATTTTGTATTGGAGTTATAAAGTTCACAGTTTAGGGGGTTTTACTTTTGTTTTGCTTTCTAAATCTTAAAAATAGTAAATGGAACTCTAACTCTAATTTTCAAGAAAGTAAATATAAATTATTTGTTAATTATTCACACTATCAACATCCAAAACTTCAACATCCATAACTTTGAACTAGGAACCTAAAAACTCCCTGGAATGAGAGGGAGATGTGTATTTAAACTCATCTCAACATTTATTCATAAGATACAAAATATTGGTAAACTTAATGCCCAAATCTGTTTATTCAAAATATAGATAATTTAGGAGTCAAATCCCACGGTTCTAAGAAGGCATTGAAACCAACTCAACTAATCATAGATAATAAATAACTAATATAAATTGAATATACTTATCCAATTTACAAAATAAAGATATAAATATATCTAGACTATTTTAATCCATTACGATGAATGGTAATGTCTAAAATAAGACATCTAAATATAGTAAGTTTGTTTATAGATATTCATAGAATTACTATTTTGAGTAGTAAGATTAGTTGATCTTTGGAGCACATATAGGTATCTTCAAAGAATCTTGTATAGGTCTTCAAAGCACCTTGTACAGGTCTTTAGAGCATTCCTAAAATTCTTTGAATCATCTTGTGTATGCCTTCAAAGTACACCTAGAACATATTCAGAGTAATTCTACAGTGTCTTCAGATCTTTTAATCTTTAGAGCTTGATTATTGAATCCTCAAAATTGTATGAAAGAGTTATCAAAATTATGTGTTTCCTTCTCAGAATTACCCCATCATTGGGATGTGTTGATGAACTCAAAATTAACCCATCCTTGGGATGTTTTCTTGTACTCAAAACTATACTATTCATCTAAGTTAAACACAATAACAAGGTAAAAAATTAGTAATAAATTAAATACAAATAAATAACAAATTGAATTCATATCCTACTTAGATCAGAATTTAAATATTAAATGCAATACAATATATGACCAAAGGAAACACTTTATGGATGATTTATATAACTCTGATGAGCTATATAAAATGATCATCATTTCTCCCTCACACTTTACCTTTTGCAAGTACTCCGGTAAAGAAGTGGGATGATTGATCTTTAATTTAAATTTCCTGAGTCAAACCTTTGACTCAGATCATAAACTTCAAAATGATAACCCTAGTCATAGTGGCCCCTTGGTAAGAATCCAAAATCTCTAAAAATTGTATGCAATTAGGCTTTAAATTCAACTTCTACTCGAGAACTCCAACACTGCCATTGATATATAGGAAACAAAATGATAGGATTCCTAAAACTCATCCAAATCTAGACATTTTAACCCCTTTCCTCTAAGAGCTGAGTGATTATTTGACAAACTACTTTAGCTCTTCTTAGACTCCATCTAATATTGGTGGGGTTGAGGACTTCCTTACGCTTCAATTCAATAGATAATGTCTCCAACCTAGCAAGACTTGTATTGATAAAATTAGCTTAAAAATATCATAGTCTTAAAAACTTCCTAGTGCATAGATTTGTGTGTTTCTAAGCGCCAAATAAATATGCACAACACTTTTCAAACACCATTATGCAGGATCAAATAAGGTCTAATCACTTTCAAATTTCATATTATGGTAGCCAAATGTGAGGGTCAAATAAATCTATTTTTTTCTCTCATGTGAAAAATGTAGAGCTATGGAAATAAACTTCTCCTTTGAGAAAAATGGAGAGGAAGGGTGAGCGTTGCAGTTCACTGAGAAGCTAGGGCAGCCATGCCCTAGCTTTGAATCACCTTGGTTGCTATTGCGTGGAGGTAGAGAAGGACTGGAACACAAGAAGGAAGTGTTGGGAAGCTGTAGCTTTCAAAGAATCTATGTGGGCAGCTGGAACATATTTGCATAAGGGGGAGAGAAGCGGCAGGAGGAGTTGCAATGGAATAGGTGGAACAAGGTAAACTGAAGGGAGATAGAAGTTTTAGAGATGTGGTAGGAAAAGGACCTCAAGGGAAGGAAGCTAGACTAAAGGAGGTTGTAAATGCCATTTAGTTTATAGGGGTGCAGGGCAGTGGCTCGACTGGTTGTTCAAGAATTAATAAGGTGAATGGATGTCTGGAACACTACAATGAAAGTCCAAAGCTAGTCATTCCTTTTGACATGATTGCAGAAGATGTGGAGTATTACTCCAAACACTCTTTATATTGCAAATTCCTAGGGATGAAAGTATCTCTCCCTTTCTTAGAGAATTGGGGCAGGAGGGTATGGGAGCCGGTAGGAGAGATGGAAATGATGTTGTTGGCAAACAACTTTTTTATGGTGACTTTCAATTGTTTGGAGGATAGAAACCAGGTGTTCGAAGGAGGTCCATATTTTTATAACCAGGCTGGTCTCTTCATGAAACCATGGCAAGTTGGTTTTAATCCCATAGAAGAGTTACCTAGTAGGGTTCCAGTGTGGGTGCGCCTACCACGAATGTTGATTGAATGTTGCCGAGAGGATGTTCTGCTTATGATTACTTCAATAATAGGAAAGTTGGTGGGAGCATCTATGCAAACACTTGGGAAGAGAATCATGACATATGCAAGAATTTGTGTAGAATTTGATCTGACCAAACTGCTACCTGATGCGGTAGAAATGTGTGCAAGATCATACTTGTGGTTACAGCAACTAGATTATGAGACCTTACCTTGTAGATGTCATCTATGTCACGAGTATGGACATTTGGTTAAAAGGTGCCCGAAGAACAAAATGGAGGACCAAAAACCTTCTCCTGTGCCTCCCTTGAATAGAGCTGTGGCTGAGGATAAAGGAAAGAAGATGGGAAATGGAGGCAGAAAGGATTCAGAGGGCTTCATGCAAGTGAAATCCAGGGGTAGAAACAAAGGACTTAAGAGAAAATTTATGGAGCAACAAGGGGAGGATTCCTACAATATATTTGAGATGCTAGAGGAATTAGGGCAGCAAGAGGTATTTTTGGGTCTAATTATTAGAGAAGAATGGATGGAGGAGTGTGAAGGGGATATAAACGTCACGCCACTTTCTCCATGGAAAATAGCTGAAGTGCCTTCTCTAATGATTTTGGATAGACAGGGGGAAGAGCTGAATTTAGTGGTAGGTATAGAGGAAAGGATACAAGGAGCAAAAGTTGGGGAGAAGGCTTCACAGGCAGGGGAGGAAAAGGCAAAAAAGTAAGGGAAATCTTTGCCATGCTTGGGGATTCTTCAAAAGGACATCAAGAAAGGAGCTACAAACAAAAATGTCAAGGTAGGAAGAAGAAAGGATTTGGATAGAATCAAAATGATTGGAGAGAATTTAGTTGAATTGGGGTTGGTAAGGACCTTAGATGCACATTTTCTTCCTCCCTCGAAATGATTGTGTTATCATGGAACGTGAGGGGCCTAAATAGCGGGCCTAGACAAAAAGCTATTTGTGAATTAGTCAAAAGTCAACATCCAAATATTTTTTTCTTCAAGAAACCAAGGTGATAGTGGAATACATGATGGACATTACCCCAAGGATATGGGGACAAGGGTCATGCCAAGTTATTGGGGCCTAGGGGACAATAGGAGGTTTAGCGTGCCTATGGAATCCAAGAAAGGTCAAACCAGTGGCGTGGATGGCATTCAAGTCAGTATTATCATTGGTTGCCTTATGTATGGATTCAGGAGAGTATGCTCTACTTTCAAATGTCTATGCCCCCAGTGATATGCAAGGTAAGATTTTTGTTTGGAATAACATTAAGCTGGTCTGTAAAGAGTTTCCTTATTTACCATGGATTGTTGTAGGAGATTTCAATGCGATTCTGGACAACTCAGAAAAAATGGGTGGGAACACCAGATTGGAGCCATCTTCTCGTCTCCTCAAGGACAAGATCTCAAAATTAAATTTGGTGGACATCAAACCGAGTAATGGTAGATTCACTTGGAATAATAGAAGGCCGGGTAACAGCTACATTGCTGAGCATATAGATAGATTTTTGGTGTCCTATTTTTGGGTGGGTGGTAGATGGACGCTTAGCTTTGAGATTTTGGATTGGTGGAGTTCAGATCATTGGCTGATCAAACTAAATATTTCTTCTACTTTTTGGCAACAAAAGCCACCATTCAAATTCTAGATGATGTGGTTGCGGGACCAAGAATTATATGGCTAGATCACTGAATGGTGGAGGAAAGGCCGACTAGTGGCTGGGACAGCCATGTATGTGTTTGCTAAACTCCTCTAATTCATCAAATACCAGCTTCAGAGATGGAACAGGAATAGCTTCGGGAACATCTTCCAAGAGAAGAAGAGGGCATAAGAAGAGTTAAATGACATTACCAAATTAATTAGGGAGGAGGGACTTACAGGGTCTTTACTGAATGAAGAAGCAAGGGCAGTAAAAACCTTGGAGGAGTGGGAGTTGAGAGAGGAAATTTTTTGGAAACAGAAATCCAAGATCGACTGGCTGCAAGAAGGGGATAGAAATACTACATTCTTCTTCAATTCAGTCAAAGCCAAGTGCCATGGAAATGTTATTAATTCTTTGGTTATGAAAAGAGGGGAGATTGTCTCTTCAAAGAAATCTGTGATGAGGCTAAATAGTATTTTAGCACGTTCTTCCAGGAATAAGGGATGAGGGATGAGGAGGTGGAGGATTCAATTTTATCCTGTATTCCCTCCATTATGACTCAAGACATGAAGGATAAATTGAGAAGACCTATTTCAGAGGAAGAACTAAAGAAAGTAGTCTTTATGATGAAGAAAGGTAAGGCTTCAGGACCGGACAGATTTCTGATAGAGTTCTATTAGGAGTTCTGGGAAATTATTAAAGGTGAGTTGCTAGCAGTGAAGCAGGAGTCCCAGACCAATAGGCAGATGTTGAGGGCACTAAATTCTACCTTTTTAGCCCTCATCCTGAAGGGGGAGGGGGCTGATCACTTCAGATAATTTTGACCCATATCTCTTTGTAATGTCATCTACAAAATTCTTTCAAAGCTAATTACTGAAAGGTTGAAGAAGTGCTTGAAGGAGCTGATTTCAGAGGAGCAAAGTGGTTTTGTGGAGGGAAGGCAGATCTTGGATGGTATTGTGATCGCTACAAAAGTGGTTCATTCGATGTCCAGATCTAAAGAGAAGGCAATGTTCATGAAGTTTGACATGTCCAAGGCATATGATAGGGTTTGGTGGACCTTCTTGCATAAAGTGTTGGAGGCTTTTGGCTTTGAGAAGGGTTGGATTGAGTGGGTCATGCACTGTGTTACCTCGACCTCTTTCTTCGTGCTGGTCAATGAGAAACATTCCAACCTTTTTGGGGCAACTAGGGGATTGTGATAGGGAGACCCATTATCCCCTTATTTGTTTCTTCTCCTTGCAGAGGGTTTAGGGTGGAAGATCAGAGAAAATACTAAAAGTGGGGAGATTCAAGGATGGAATTGGGGTGGAGGCCTACCGGTTCTCTCTCACCTTTAGTTTGTTAATGACGTGGCTATGGTGGGAGCGGCCTCCATGAGAGAAGTGAACAATGTCCATAGGTACCTAGATACCTACTTAGCGACCTCTAGATAGGTTATCAATGAGGAGAAATCTTCCATTTTTTTCTACAATACACCTCAGGCTATTCAAAGGAGAGTGTCTGATGTTCTCTGGTTCCAAATTGGCAGCCTTTCAGTTATGAATCTGGGAATGCCTGTTACTTCAGGTAGACACTCTAAAGAGTCTTGGAAGGGGATTCTGAACAAGTTTATAATCAAGGTTAGCCATTGGACTCATAGGTGGTTATCATTTGTGGGAAGGGTTTAACTAATCCAATCTATGGTCCAAGCCCTGCCCCTTTATAGATGTATGTTGTAGGTGGCACCAGCTAGTTTTGTGAAGGAGCTGGACTCTCTAGCAAGACAATTCTTGTGGGTTGGTAATTTATCAGCTACAAAGTGGAGTCTTATCAGATGGGAGGTGGTGTGTAGATTGAAGAAACTCAGAGGATTGGGATTGAGACAATCCATGATGGCTGGTATGGCTCTAGCGGCCAAGCTATATTGGAGATTGTGCACTAAGCAGGACTAGATCTGGGCTAAAATTGTGGCACATAAGTATTTTCTAGGGAACAATCATAAGGATATTCCTAGATTTGGCCTGGTGGGAAGTAGCTCAGTGATTTGGGAAACGCTGAAGAAGGGGGCAGATTTAATAAAAAGAGGCTTGTTCTGGATTTGCAAAAGTGGGATGGAGGCACAATTTTGGTATGATTCTTGGGATGGATTTCCACCCGTTATGTTACAGCACCCTCACTTACATAATCTAGCACAAGGATTCTGTGAGGCCGGCTGGTGGAAAGTAAGTGACTTTAAAACTTTCGGTTACCAAAATCAGCTTTTGGAAGCAAGTTGGAAAAGTCAGGAAGAATGGCCAATCAGGGGAATGGAGGTGGAGTGTACGGAGCTAAAGGAGATTTTGGTTGGGCACACCTATTGCACCCTTGTTGGTGCAGATGAGCTGGCTTGGTTCCCACACCCCAAAGGGAAATACCCTATCTTGGTGGGGTACCAGGAACTTGTAGCGTAGAAGTTCAGGGAAGATAGGGAGGTGACTTGGTGGAAACGGACATGGAGTAGCTTTTCGTGGCCTAAGTGCAACTATTTTGTATGGACACTTGTGTGGAATCACTACTTAACATGGGAAAACATCAAGAAAAGAGGATTTGAGGGACCATCCCGGTGTGTTTTATGTGGCGCTCAGGAGGAGAGTTCGTCTCACATTTTTTTTAGCTGCCAATATACTAGCAGACTGTGGCACACTTGGTGGGGCATGTGGGGTGGTATCTATATACACACCCCCACACTAGTAGATTTTTGGAGGAAAATTGAAAGGCCAGCCCCTGCTATACGCTTCTTATAGGAAGTCTAGTTCGTTGGGCCAATCTTTTTGCTCTGACAGGTGTGGTTGGAGTGAAATAGATGCATTTTTAAGGAGGAAAGGATTGAAGTTAACCAAGTTTGGAATTGAATCATCAGGATGATTTAGGAATCGGTTGAAGCCAAATGTGAGGTTGCTTTGCCGATGGATAGGAGGGATGTTGAGCTGGCTGACAGATTGGGAATGAAAGATTTGTCTCTAGGTGCATCGTGTGTGAGGAGTGGAGAAAGAAGGTAGAGAGTGTAGAGAGATGGGAGGTGGACGCCTCCTCCTAGAGATTTTTTAAGATCAATACTGATGGATCTTCTAGAGGTAACCCAGGTCTAACAGGTATTGGAGGGATTGTGAGGATGCCTTGAATTTGGTTATTTTTTTGTTTTTAGCTCACAGGGGAGTACAGACAGTTAACACGATGGAAGACATGGCTATTTTATTTGCTTTACAGAGAGCTTACAAGCTCAGATGGCGTAAAGTGATATGTTAGGTAGATTCACTTATAATGATTAATATGGTCTAGGAAGGACAAACTACTGAGGTGAGCTAGCAATTATCTTTGATTGTTTAGCAAATTTTGTAGATTAGTATGCTCATGGAGATGGTGATTTTTGCCCATGTTCCGAGAGAGTGGAACCGGGCGGCAGGCTGCCTAGATAGGTGGGCTTCGGAAGGGATTGGAGAGTGGACGGTGGTGGAGGACACTATATTACTATCGGAGGTTAAAGAAAATTTGGAGAGAATTTTATATGAGGATAGGTATGGTATAGAGGAGTGATGGAGGTTCTGTGATTGGTGTTTGATGTATTTGTTGTTTTCCAGACTTTGGCTCTTTTGAGCCTCGTACTTTGTTTTTCAAAGTTTTTAATAAAGTTTTTACCCCTGTTTTTTTTTTATTTTAAAAATGTAGAGCTATGAAAATTGGCTTTTGAGAAGATTTTTATTTGGTTAATTTTTTGTGTTTCTAGTTTTTAGATCTGACCAGTGCACATATTTCAAGCTCATTTTTTATATGGCAAAGGAGGTCAAATCTTATTCAAATTTATCATGGTGATAGATAAATGTCATTATAGTGAAATGGAAAAGATAGTGTGGACATATTATATATAATGTGTGGAATTCATAGCTATGAAAATTAGCTTTTGTACTAATTTTTACTTAGTCATTTTCTACATCTCCTAGTTACTAAATCTACCCAGTGAGCACTTTTGAATCCCATTTATGTAGGATCAAATGGAGTCTAAATTCCATGAAATGTTTTATTATTTTACCCTAATGGTATGAGAAGGTCATTCATTTTTTTTAGATGCATGAGCTTCTAGTGAAAAGTTATGATGGTGAAAAGTGACCCTTCTGGGAAGGTTTATCATTAAGCCAACTTTTCACCAAAAAACACTCAAAGGGAAGTTTGTAGGGGTTATTTTGATCTTTTCAAGAAAATAAAAATACCCTTTTGAGAATATTTAAAAGATATTTATGGAAATATAAGATATGATGGGGTTTTCTCATATATTGATCTATGATTTTCCATTTTTCATGTTCTAAAGGTGTTGATGTAACTATGTGTTGGTTTTTTAGCCATATATTTTGATCTACAGCTCCATTTTTGATACCATTTATTGTGTTGAAAATCTAACTTCTACCTCTTTACAATTATATTGTTTTTAAATTGGAGAATATATGATCAAAATTGGTTAATATCATAGCTTCAATGTTGTGTTGATTTTAGAAGCCTTCACAATGTGTCTAAAGGCTTCTAAAAGACCAAGTGGAAGATGTGATGAATTTGGCAAGTGAGAGAGGTTAAGCAGAAAGAGGAGAAAATCAAACCATTTAATAATCCTTCTAGAAGAATGAATACTTTCTCCATGTAGGATGACATCACTCAAGTCATTATCCATTTTCCCCTCTTTTGTCTTGCATTTTCCCCTCTTTTGTCTTCCATTTTGTTCTATATATCTTTCATTTTTCTCATTATAAGAGACTACTTGCTCTTATGGTATGGCTTAGCCCTACCCATTTTGTAATGAAAAATCCTCTTGATAACAATATAAGATTTCATTTACCTTTCTATATATTTTCATCTTGTGTTTAGTTGAGTTTGTGCATGAATAATTTGTGAAATATCTCTCTTTCTTGGTATTTGTACTCTCTTTCTTGCCTCTATGAAAGATATTTTTATGTTTCCAAGTATTAGGATGTGTTATATCAGTCATGAGGTGAAGAGAAGCTATGGATATGATCATCCATTCCTCCTTTGTCTTATTTCCTTGAGCCTTCTTAAGAAACACTTATGCAATGAGTTAGTTATAGAGTTTATGTGAGTGTACGAATTTTTGGCTATCATATGTGTGTGTCTTAGAGCAATGAGGAGTGTTAAATATTGGTGTATCATAATTTTTTATTTTTAGTCATCCGTTTATCCTCTTTCTTATTGGAACACAACTAGATACTGAGAGGTGGGGGTGAATCAATATATTAACTAAAACTAGTCCTTTAAGTAATTTTAATGCAAATTAAAAGATATATGTGGATCAAATCAAATATACATATATCACAAAAACTTATATACACGTGAAAATATATTTATACGTGGAAAATTAAAAGGGAAAAACCATGATGAGAATAGCTCCTAAAATCTATTGTTCTAATCTAGCCTCATAATTCAAAGCCTCGCTAGAAAATCTCATTGGTTACAATGTTTAAGGACACCAATCCTAAAGAGACATCAATCCCCTAATTTAAGAGCACCAACTCTAAGGAATCACCCACTCCATAATATGAGCACCCACTTAGTTTATCTAATGGTAATAACCTATCAAACTTTTATATAGAGCTTTAACTCCAATTTACAAATTAGATTCTTACCTAAATCTAGATATATGTTCTTTGTTACAAGTCTAATATGCAACTAGTCATACTCTACACATTTTCTTGTGCCTTTCTTCCTCTATACTATTTTCTCTACCTCTGGTCCTATGTCTAAATATGTCTTTATTTGTAACACTTCATTACCTTCACCAACCACTTTGCTCTTCTCTAATCCCTCTAGTTATATATATTTATATTTTTCTATTTGGCATACCTCATTGGCTTTTGTTCTCTACCTCTATCTATATTCAATTTGGATCAATAGAAAAATAAATTATTCCAAAAACATTTTATTTATCCTATATATCACATATATAAATAAATTATCTAGGGTTCTAAATCTTATATGCATTCACACTTGGACTACAAACACATCATATCAATTCTAGACTTTAGTTCATTAAGACTTGAACTATTAGTTCCCACATCTCGATTCCATGTATCACACCATAATTTTAGATCTCTTTACTATCTATAGAATCTATTATACTTAAGTTTGATGCACATGATCTTTAATGTATATTTGATTGTATGGATCGATCAATATCATTGTCTGTGTCAAGATATAGAGCTTATACACAAGTTTCTACATGTTTCTCCAACTAACCATTTGTCTAGACATGATTTTAAATGTTAATCATTGATCTTACCTTTGGTACCATGATTCAATGGTCTTTATTTAATTGGCTCAACTTTAAAACACATCCATTTGATCAATCTATGATAATATCATGATATCTATTAGATTTTTGTAAGCTTTCAAACTTTAGCTTTGTCAACATTAAAATGCATCTATTGATCTTTATCATCCAATCTTCTGCATGTCATTGGATATTCAAAGATTCATGACTTTTGCCTTGACTTGGTCATTAAACTTTGACATTTTAACCCCATCTCATTTATTCTTATATCTTTGGATCACTTTCATTCTGTTGATCTTCTCTAATCTGCTCGATCTTTAACTTGTCACTATGTCGATAAATACTAAGCACTTTATAGCATTTGATTCCATTCACTCCATTAGATCTCCTTTGTATGATCACCTGTACACTATCAGATCTTTTGACAAGCTTGATCATTAACTCTAACAAGCTTACCCTCAATGGGTTTTTTTCTGACAAGCTCTATGAATGTGACACTTGTCACTTACACACTTACTCAAAGATCTTTTTGACAATTAGACTTCATCGTACTCTATTGGATCATCTACATATGATGAATCATGGGTCATTGATCAAGCTTGGAAATAATCTAAATTCTAAGACTTAGGAAATATTAAGTCCTTTAAACATTTCTTGAGCTAGTAATTCTTAGGTTGAGGGACCAGTTTCTTAACGATGATATGGACTTAAGTTGTAACTTAAGTTACCATTTCCCAATTATAGCCAATCACCATTATAATATAAAGTGCCTATTAACACCATGACTTAAACCCTTAGGGTTTTATTGAGAAAACCTATCTAGTATGAAAGCAAAGATAATTCAATTATGAGCTCATTCATTCTTAATTGAACCTATAGTCCACATATTCAAGATGTTCATGAAAAACCCATAACAAATTTACCATCTATTTATTTTGAAAATATCCATAGATGAGCTTTGTAAAATCATGATAACTTTGCATGACCTTTTGTAGATTTTGTCTAAGTATGGATACCATTTCATTTTGCTAGAAGGCTAACTGTGCACTTGCATAACTCCTATTGCACTTAGTCAGATGACCTACAAATTAGTGCATATGATCCTCTTAGATAGGAAATTCAATCATATATTTATTTTCTCCTAAATCTTTCATACATAAAAGATATAACATCATAAAAATGTCTTCTCAAATTTTTATTGCAACCTACAAATTTTACTAAGTGTTTTAAAACACTGTCAAAATGCCTTGGAACCCTACTTTGATCAAGCATATCTTTTATCATTCTATATTCTGTGACCTAAGATTTAGCACATATAAACAAAGCAAAAAAAAATTCAATACCCATGTGATCATTTTGTCCTAATACCTCCATGTTTGAAAACACTAATCTCATCAATATACTTACTTGGATCTATTTAACCCTTTTTGCAAATTTGGTTAAGTGTTGGAACTTAGTGAATTATATCCAAGTAGCCAACTTTGCATCCCCATATCTTCAATTGCACTTCATCTCATGCCTTAAAATTTGGTACATAACAACTAGGGGAAAATGTGATCACAACTGTGTGACCATATCCCCCATACTCATTCACACATAGCAATGGTGATGCCAAAAAAATGCCTTCTCGTCTTTTCTATCATAGACCCAAAATGTCTAGATGAACAATATGAAAATCTAGATGAATTCCATTCATGCACACAAGAATTCTAATCATCCTTGACCTCTGATAGGATCACCATATTCATCCTTGAGAATTAATGACATGCTCATAATTTTCCCTTTGACATAAATGACAATCATATTTCTAAAAATCTCCCCCTTTGTCATTGATGAAAAAATAAATGCTCTAATCTTCTAATATTTTGCTCATTCTCTCTCATTACTTGCATTGGCTTATGATGAGTATGAACTGAAGTTATTCATACTAAACTTATTCCCCCTTAGGCAATGGCACATTTTCCTAATACTCAACTTGGACACTTTCTCTTCTTCTTTCACATTTGCACTTTTTCATAGAACATTTTGCTCTTTCTCCTATAGAGATCATTTGTACCTTTTTCTCCCCATTTTACATCAATGGCAAAGGTATTCTAGCTGAATTTTTGTCCAAATATTTCTCCCCCTTTCGTAGATAAAGGAGTTTATCTAAAAAATTGCAACTTTCAACTCATTGGTAATTTTCATAAGTATACATAACTAAGTTGACTTTTTCTCTTCTTCTAAGGATTAATAAAGATTCCATGATACTCCCCCTCGACTCATGTCCTATCACTAGTGATTTAGTGATGTGGTGTATGAGCCACTACTCTCAAATTCTATCTTATATATTCAAATTATTCCTTGGGAAGAGGTTTGGTGAATATATCTACATCTAGTCCTTAGTTGGTATATATTCCATTATGACCTCTTGATCTGTAACCCTTTCTCTTAAGAAGTGATGATTGATATGTGCTTGGTTCTTGAATGCATCACTAGATTATTTGATATATTTATATCACTTGAATTATCACAAATAATATAAATAGGTGATGTGTACTCAACCTTGATGGCCTTGAGTGTTTTCTTCATCCATAAGATTTGAGTGAAACATGCCACTACTACTACATACTTTGCTTCTATTATAGAAAGATTAGCTGACTCTTTCTTTTTACTCAACCATGAAACAAGTCTATTTCCAAGGAAAAATTCACCACCACTAGTGCTTCTTCTATCATCCACACTTCCTACCCAATTAACATTTGTATATGTTGTCAAAGTGAAATCTTCACTTGTATGGTACCATAAGCCATAATCAATTATGCTCTTGATGTATCTAAAGATTATTTTCACTACACTATCATGTGACTCTTTATGAGTAGCCTAAAATATATTAACCATGCACATTGCTTGCATGATATCTAGTCTTGATCTAGTTAGGTATAGCAAGCTACCTATCATCAATCTATACATAGTTTGATTTGTGTCAAGTGACTCATCTTCTTTGCTCAACTTGCATCTAGTTATCATGGTAATACTAATTAGTTTAATTTATTCCATTCTAAATTTCTTGAGCATCTCCTTTGTACACTTAGTTTGGGATATGAATATCCCTTCATTAGATTATGCTATTTATAGACCAAAGAAGAAGGAAAGTTTTCCTAGCATAGACATCTCAAATTCACTTTGCATTTATGTAGCAAATTATTTACATATTTTGTTATTACTACCACCAAAGATGATGTCATCTACATAAACAATCATAATCAACATATGCTCACATTCTAATTTGAAGTATAGAATACTATCTACACATCCTTTGTTGAAACCTTGTTGTTGTAGGTATTGGTCCAATCTTTAATACCATGCTCTAAGTGATTATTTTAGACCATACAATGTTTTCTTCAGTCTGAACACATAATATTCTTCATCTAACAACTAAAGACATTTTGGTTATTTAATATAGACTTCATCTTATAGGTTTCCATTCAATAAATCAAACTTTACATCCATTTGATAGACTTTGAACTTATTGTAAATAGAGAATGCTAGAAACATTCTTATATATTCCAATCTAACTGGAAAAAATGTTTCCCCAAATTATATGCCTTCTAATTTTGCATATCCTTTGCACACCAATCTCACTTTATTTATTATAACAACTCCATCCTCATTGAACTTATTTCTATAAACCCATTTTGTTCCTATCACACTCTTGTTTGAGGGTCTTGGAACTAATTTCCAAGTTTTTTTTTTTTATTTGGCTCAGTTTTTCTTCCATGGCTTTTATCCAATTCTCATCCTTGTTGGCTTCAACATAGCTCTTAGGCTCAATTTTAGACATTAAATCAAACTTAGTTACTCCTTATTCATTACAGCTCCTCTCCTTGTCTAAACTCCTTCATTTTTATTGCCAATTATATAATTTTTAGGATGATCCTTTCAAACAAATATTAGAGGTGATTTTTCATTCTTTACCTCAACATCTTCACTATATGCTTCTTCTTCAAGATCTACCTCTGCATTACTAGTTTCCTTTTCAGGTTCCACATGTTTTATGCCTTCTTCAACCTTGACATTTATGCTCTGCACCATCTTGTGTAGACTCTTATTGTAACATACATAGGATTTATTTTGAGTGAAATAACCAAAAAATATTCCTTCATCACATCTTAATTCAAAGCAACCCAATTTGTCTTCCTTTTTTTTATGTAGCTTTTGCTTCTAAACACTCCAAATTACTTAATAGAGGAATTATTTCCATACCATAACTCATAGGGAGTTTTTTCACTATTTAACCTCAGTTGCACTCTATTCAAGATGTATTCTACTATCTGGACTACTTCTCTCCAATATCTAGTGAGTAAATTAGCCTCTTTTAACATTGTTCTAGCCATCTCCTTGACTATTCTATTCTTTATTTGAATAACTCTATTTTTATATGGAGTCCTTGTTGTAGAGTAGTGCCTTTTGATCCCATACTTTTCATAATACTTCATGAATTAATTTGAGGTGAATTCTCCACCTTTATCAAATCTTAAGCATTTGATTTTTATTCAAATGTCATTTTCAACCATAGCTCTAAAGATCTTCAATCTCTCAAAATCTTGAGATTTATCCTTCAAAAAGGTTACCCATGTCATTCTTGAGTAGTCATGTACAAATAACATGAAGTAACACTCTCCTTTAGATCCTCTTATCTTGGTAGGACCACAAAGATCATTATGAATTAATTGTAGAAGATTTGTAGTTACATACTCCTTTTTTCGAAATTTGACCCTTGTCTACTTGCCAAGTTGACATTCCTTGCAAGTAGTATATGTAGATTTGGTTATCTTAGGTATGTGTCTTACACACTTCTTTGAGTTCACTTTGAATATATTATCAATATTGACAAGACCCATTCTCCTATGCCACATCCAGCTCTCATCAATCTTTCCCATCAATAAACTATTACCATTCACTTCAACAAGATTATATATATTACTCTCATTCCTTTTCCCTTTTTCAACTATTCTTCCAAAACTCTTTAACTTACAACCTTATGAATCAAATATGACCTTGTATCCATTATCACACATTTAGATAACACTTAGTAGATTATTATTTAATCCTTCAACATAAAAGACATCATGTGTAGGAAGTTTACCATTTATGTTCAAGTTTTCTTTGCCTTTGATCTTTACTGTTATGTTGTATCTGAAGCTGAGAGATCATTCCTTACATTTTCTCAATTTGGTGAACTTTATCTTATCACCAGTCATATTCTTTGAGAAACCATTGTCTATCAATTATAAATTCTACTCCTTAGCATGGAGTGTATTTTGAATAATCATGGATTGAATTTTCACTTTCCACACTTCATTAGGTTTCTTATTTGTTCTCCTCTTCTCTTTATTAGAGACTTGTGAAACTTTGTTCACACTAAGAGACATGAATTTATTTACATTGTGTAATTTTGATGTTATAAAGCTAGTTCTATAGTGTTTAGCTATGTGACCAAAATTATTACAATTATAACACATTACATTTGTATATAATAAAGGAGCTAATGAGTTTTTACTTAAAAAACTTATTCTCCTTATAGATACAACTATACAATCAATAGCCATATGACCAAATTGATTACAACTATAACAATAACCATAAAAAGATGAGGAATACTTGGTTATAGAATTTCTTAGTGCAGCATGAGGAATTCTTTTAAGTTATTGATTCTTCAAGTTTCTCACCTTGGTGTATCCATCAACATTATCTACCTTTGTCTTTTTCTTTTCTTCAGGCTTCATTTTAGGTTCTAGTTTATTCACAATAGTTGTGTTTGAGTGTGTATTTATGTCCTTTCAAGCTTTCTCTTTCTTTGCTTCTGATTCTCCTTTGGCTTGAATTTTTCATACAAGTTAGTAGATGTACTATTTGAGGAACATTTTCCCTTCTCATAACCCAGACCTAATCTCTCATTTGAGGGATTTTGAGAGTTGACTAGTTCATCAAGAATGTCTGATCTTCTTATCAACTTTAGACTTTTATCTAGTTGACCTTTGGATTTTTTAAGATCTTTTCTCGAAGCCACTATTTCTTCCTCAAGATTCACACATTCATTAGATTTAGATTGTAGTTCCATTTTGACTACATATTCTATTCTTTTAGCCTCTTCAACTTGTTTCTTTAGGATAATACCATCTGATCATATTTCTCAATACTTCTAGACATTTTATTAGTTTATTTTTGTCTAAGCTTCATTTGTTTTGAGTTCTTTTTTCTTAGCTTGTCAATCTAATCTAGAGCACATATAAACTCACATTATAGATCCACTTCTCCTTCTTCTTCATCTAAGTCTTCAACTTCACCTTGATCTAGATTTACATAAGTTAATCCTACTATCATGAATAGGGATTCATTTCCCTTAGCCACAAAAACATAGTTATGATCATCATTTAAACTATCAATGTCTTCCATTGAGTCACTGTCTTCTTTTGTGTACAAACATTTCTTGTTTTTAAATAAGTTCTTCTTCTTGGGATAATAGGGTTTTACCTTTTTTTACTCTCTATTTGTTCAAAGTTATACTTTTTATTATGAGGGTATTTAACATCAAAATGTCCTACCTTACCATAGTTAAATAATGTATAGGGTAACTTATCTCCGTACTTTCCTCTCTTTAGTATTATGACAAAGTTAGCTTCTTCTTCATCAATATCCTTAGATTCAGATGTTGGTGTTTCTTCCTTTACTTTCTTGGCTACTTTGAATACAACTTCTCTCTTGAAGGTGTTTATCTCTCCCAATCTCATCTCATAGGCTGTGAAGGTCCCATGCAACTCATTAACATTGACTTTATCTAGATTTATTGATTATTATATTGTAGAGATTTTAGAATCATATATTGATGGTAAAGATCTTAAAACCTTCTTGATAATTATTGATTCTTTTATTTCTTCTCTAAGGGATCTGATTGTATTGATTATTTCATCTACCTTGAGAAGGTAGTCTACAATATTTTCCTCTTCATTCATCTTAAGATTCTCAAACTTGACTTTGTAAGTTTATAGCTTGGCCTAATTTGCCTTATCATCTCCTTCATAGATGCTCATCAGTTTATTCTAGATACCTTGAGCATTTTGACACTGCATCACTTTGACAAACTTTGAGTTTAATAGTTCATAACGAATATCATTCTTTGCCTTAACATTTCTCTCATATGCCTTTTTGGAAGCCTAATCAATAGGATTTGTAGTAGGGGTTGTATATCCATTTACTACATAAATTCATACATCAAAACCTAATGAATATAAATAAGCTTCCATTCTTATGCTCCAAAATGCATAGTTAGATCCATCAAAGAGAGGTGATTTGTTTGATCAAGATCCTTCTTGACTATCCTTTTTGTTCACTATTCTAAGATCTACTTGAGATAATTAATATTATTTCAATAAACCTTAGGCTCTAATACCAATTTTTGGAACACAACTAGATACTAAGAGGGGGGGGGAATCAATATATTAACTAAAACTAGTCCTTTAAGTACTTTTAATGCAAATTAAAAGATATATGTGGATCAGATCAAATATGAAAAGACCACACAAACTCAAATACACATGACACCAAACTTATACGTGGAAAACCCAAAGGGAAAAACCATGATGAGAATAGCTACTAGAATCTACTATTCTAATCCGGCCTCATTGGCAAACCTTACTAGTTATAATGTTTAAGGACACCAATACTAAGGAGACACCAATCCCATAATTTAAGAGAATCAACTCTAAGGAAGCACCCATTCAGTTTATCTGATGGCACCAACCTATCAAAATTTTCTATGGATCTAAACTCCAATTTACAAATTAGATTCATACATGAATCTAGATCTCTATTCTTTGTTATAGGTCTAATCTACAATTGATCATACTTGCACATTCTCTTGTGCCTTTATTCCTCTCTAATCCTCTCTCTACTTATATTCCTATGTTTGGACATGTCTGTATTTGAAACACTTCATTTCCTTCACTAACCACTTTGCTCTTCTTTACCCCCTCTAGTTCTGTGTATTTATAATTTTCTATTTGACACACCTTATTGGCTTTTGTTCTCTACCTTTATCTATATTAAACTTGGCTCAATATCAAAATAAATTATTCCAATAGCATTTTATTTCTCATAGATATCATATATATAAATAAATTATATAGGTTTCCATATCTCTATTTGTTCACACTTGTACTACAAACACATCATATCAATTCTAGACTTTAGTTCATTAAGACTTTAGCTGTTAGTTCCCTCCTCTTGATTTCATGCATCATGCCATAATTGTAGATATTTTTAATATATATGAAATCTATTAGACTCAAGTTTTTATGTATGGGCTCTTTAATGTATATTTGATCGATTGGATTGATCAATATCATTGTCTGTGTCAAGATATAGAGCTTATATGCAAGTTCTTGCATGTTTCTCCAACTAACCATTTGTTTGGAAATGAATTTAAATGTAAATAATTGATCTTACCTTTTTCATCATTATCTTATGGTCTCTATTTTACTGGCCTAACTTTAAAATACATCCATTTGATAAATCTCTGATAGGCTCGTGTTATTCGTTAGATCTTTATATGCTTCCAAACTTTAGGTTTGTCAACTTTAAAATGCATACATTCACATTTCTCATCAAAGATTCCATGTTTCATTAGATATTCAAAGATGCATGAACTTTACCTTAAATTAGTTGTTAAAATTTGAGACTGTGACCTCATCTCACTGCTTCCCATATCTTTAGATCACTTTCACTTTGTCGATCTTCTCAAATCTACTTGGTCTTTAACTTACCATTATGTCAATAAATATCAAGCACTTTATATAATTTGATTCCATTAAATCCATTGGATCTCCCTTTTAGGATCACTCATTCATCATCAAATATTTTTATAAGCTCCGTCATTAACTCTAAAAAGCTTACACTTATTGGGTCTCTATCTGACAAGCCTGTAAATGTGATACTTGCCACTTGCATGCTTACTTAGAGTTCCTTTTGATAATTTTACTTCATCTCACTTTATTTGATTTTTTGCATATAATGAAGAATGGGTCATTGATCAAGCTTGGACATAATATTAAGTCTAAGACTTAAGGAATATAAAGTCTTTTAAACATTGCTCAAGCTAGTAATTGCTAGGTTGAGGGGTCAGTTTCTTAATAATGATATGGACTTAAGTTATAACTTAAGTTACTAATTTTAAACTATATCCAATCACCATAAAAATAGAAAGTGACTATTTAAACGATGACTTAAACCCTTAGGGTTTTACTAAGAAACCCTATCTAGTTTGAGATCAAAGATAATTCAATTTTGAGATCATTCCTTCTCAATTGAGAATGTAGTCCATATATTCATAATGCTCATAAAACCCCATAATATATCTACCATATATTTATTTTGTAAATTTATATAGATGATCTTTGTAAAATCATGAAAAATTTACATGACCTTGTGAAGATTTTGTCTAATTATGGAGACCATTTCATTTTTCTTTGAAGGCTAACTTTGCACCTACATAACTCTTATCTCACTTAGTCAGATGACCTAAAGAATAGTGCATATGATCATATTACATAGGGTATTCCATCCATATATGAATTTTATCCTAAATCCTTCATACATTCAAGATATAACATCATAAAAATGATTTCTTAGCTTTTTGTCGCAACCTACAAATTTAACCAAGCGTTGGAAAACACTATCAAAATGCCTTAAAGCCCTACTTTACTCAAGAATATCATTTGTTGTGATACATTTTACGACCTAAGATGTAGAACATATAAACTAGGAACAAAAATGAACAAAACCATTGATAATTTTGTCCTAAAACCTCTACGTGTGAAAATGTTGACCTCATCAATGTGAAAATTTGGCTATGTTAGAACTTAGTGAATTTTGTCCAAGTAGCCAAATTTGCATCCCCATATATTCAACTATGCTTCATCTCATGGCTTCAAATTTGGTTCATAATAACTACGTACTAATTTGATCACAACCATATGACCAGCTCTTCCATACTCATTCACACATGGTAATGGTGATGTCAAAAAAATGCCTTTTCATCTTTTTGTCATAGACCCAAAATGTCTAGATGAAGAATATGAAGAACTGGATGAATTCCATTCATGGACAAAATATTTCCAATCATCCTTGACCTCTGATAGGATCACCATGATCACCATATTCATCCTTGAGCATTAATGACATGCTCATAATATCTCTTTTGACATTAATGACAATTATATTTCCAACATTTCTAACCCTTTTCTTTGGCATTTAATATTTTAGAGTAGTTTTCTAAGAGCCTAATTGATACACCTAGTGATAGGCTATCATTATACCTCTCATTTAATCAATCAATAGATTGGTGTCATTTTCAACTAGGGCAGTGTTTGATAGCTATTTGTAATGAGATTGTTTGGTATTAGAATTATATAGTTTATTATTTGGGGGGTTTTACTTTTGTTGTGCTTTCTAAATCCTAAAAATAATAAATATAACTCTAACTATAGTTTATAGGAAAGTAAATTTAATTTTTTTGTTAATCATTCACACTATAAACATCCAAAATAACTTCAACATCTAAAACTTTAAACTAGGAACTTAAAAACTCCCTGGAATGAGAAAGAGATGTGTATTTAAACTCTTCTCAGCATCTATTCACAAGACACAAAATCTTGGTGATTTTAATACCCAAATCTATTTATTCAAATTATAGACAATCTAGGAGTCAGATCTTATGCTTCTAGGAAGGTGTTAGAATTGAATCAACTAATCCTAGTTAATAAATAACTAATCTAAACTAAAGATACTTATCCAGTTTACAAAATAAAGATACAAATATATCTAGAATATTTTAAGACATTACCGTGAATGGTAATGTCTAAAATAAGACATCTAAATATAGAAAGTCTATTTATAGATATCCATAGAATTGTTATTTTAAGCAGTAGATCTATTTGGTCTTTGGAGTACATCCATGTGTCTTTGGAACATCTTGTATAGGTGTTTGAAGCACCCTATACAGGTCTTCAGAGCATTCCTAGACTTATTTGGAGCATCATATGTATGTATTTAGATCACACCTAGAGAATTTTTAGAGCAATTCTAGAACATCATTAGAGTGTCTTTGATGCATTAAATCTTCAAATCTTACTTGTTGAATCTTCAAATTTGTAGTTGAAAGAATTTTCAAAAATGTGTGTTGCCTTCTCAAAATTACCCCAACATTGGGATGTTTTGTTGTACTCAAAAATACCAATGATTTGGATGTGTTTCTGTACTCAAAACTATGTTATTCATAAAATTTATATACAATAATAAGGTAAATAATCAGAAGTAAATTACATACAAACAAATAAAAAATTTCATTTATATCCTACTTAAATCAAACTTTAACTATTAATATAATACAATATATAACCAAAGGAAACACTTTATGGATAGTTTATATAACTATGATGAGCTTTATGAAATGCTCATCATTTCTCCCTGACACTTTACATTTTGCAATTCCTATTATAAAGAAGTGGGATGACTGATCTTTAATCCAAATTTCCTAAGTTAAACCTCTGGCCCAAATCATAAACTTTAAAATGATGGCCCTAGTCACGGTGGCCCCTTGGCAAAAATATAAGATCTCTGACAATTGTATGAAACTAGGCTTGAAATTCTAATTCTTCTTGAGAAATATAACACCGCCATATAGATATAAGTCAAAAAATGATAGGAGGCCTAAACCTCATCTCAATATAGACATCTCAACCTCTTTCCTCTAAGAGTTGAGTGATTATCTGGCAAACTACTTTGGCTCTTCTTAGACTCCATCTAATATTGGTGGGGCTAAGGACTTCCCTATGCTTCAAATAAATAGGTAATGTCTCCCACTTGGAAATAATTACATTGATAACATTGGATTTAAAATATTACAATTGTGAAAACTGCCCAGTGTAGAGATTTTAGTGTGTTTCTAGGTGCCAAATCAACCTGCGTAACACTTTTCAAATGCTAGTATGTAGGACTAAATCAAGTCCAATCACTTTTGAATTTTAAATGATGATATAAAAATGTGAGAATAATGTCAGGTTAAAATAATTCTAATAATTTATCTCTCACATGTAAAATGCACAGCTATAAAAATTGGCTTCTAAGATGATTTTTACTTGGTCAATTTTCTATGTTTCCAATTTTTTGATCTGGCTAGTGCACACAATTCAAAATCATTTTATCAATGGTAAAAGAGGTCAAATATTATTTAAATTTCTCATGGTAATAGGTAAATTTTGTTAGAGTTCAATGGGAAAGATATTATGCACATATTAGATATAATGTGTGGAATGCATAGTTATGAAAATCAAATTTTACACTAATTTTTACTTGGTCATTTTCTACATCTCCTAGTTGTTAAATATGCCCAATGAGAAATTTTGAATCCCATTTGCATAGGATAAATGGATTATAAATTCCTTGAAAATTTTTATGGTTTTACCTTTATGAATTCCTTTTTTAGCTGTATGAGCTTCTAGTGAAAATTTATGATGGTGTAAAGTGACCCTTCTGGGAAGGTTTATCACTCAACCAAATTTTCACTAGAAAACACTTAGAGGGAAGGTCGTATGGGTTATTTTGATGGGTTATTTTTATCATATTTTCAAAATATTTCTCTAAATATAATATATGATGGTTTTTTCTCATATATTGCTCTGTAATTTTCCATTTTTCCATGTTCTAAAGGTGTTGATATGAATGTGTGTGACTGTGTGTTGATGTTTTAGCCATATATTTTGATCTATAGCTCCATTTTCAATATTTTTTATTTTTTTGGAAACTTGAATTATCCCTCTTTGTAATTATGTTAACTTAAAATTGTAAAAATATATTATCAAAATTAGTTAATATCACAACTACAACATTGTGTTGATTTGACAAGCCTTCATAAAGTGTCTAGAGGCTTCTAGAAGACCAAGTGGGAGATGTGATGAATTTGGAAAGTGGGAGAGGTTAAGTGGAAAAATGAGGCAACTCAAATAATTTAATAATCCTTATATAATAATTAATATATTATCTATGTAGGATGACATCACTCAAGTCAACATTATTTCCCCCTCTTTTATCTTCCATTTTCCTCTATATATCTCTCATTTTTCTCATTGTAAGAGACTAATTTATCTTATGGTATGGCTTAGATCTACTCATTTTTTAATGAAAATGCCTATTTAAAATAATAAAAGAGTTCATTTACCTTTTTATATTCTTTCATCTTATGTTTAGTTGAGTTTTTGCATAAATATTTTGTGAAGGATCTCTCTTTCTTGGAGTTTATCCTCTCTCTCTTTCCTCTATGCAAGATAGTTTTATGTTTACAGGTCTTAATATTTGATATATTAGTCATGAGGTGAATATAGGCTATGGATATGATCATCCCTTCCTCCTTTATCTTTTTTCCTTGAGCCTTCTTAATAAATATTTTTTCAATGAGCTAGATATGGAGCTTGTGTGAGTATATGAGTTCTTTTATAGCATATGTGTGTGTCTAAAAGCAATGAGGAGTGTCAACTATTAGTGTATCATCATTTTTTGTTTTCAATCATCCCTTTCTCCTCTTTATAAACCTTTTATTTGGCAATCAGTAGTTTAGAGTAGTTTTCTAAGAGCCTAATTGATATACCTAGTGATAGGCTATCATTATACCTCTCATTTAAATAATCAATAGATTTGTGTCAGTTTTAGATAGGGTAGTGTTTGATGGCTATTTTTAATGATATCATTTAGTATTGGAGTTATAAATTTCATTATTTGTGGGGTTTTACTTTTATTGTGCTTTATATATCATAAAAATAGTAAATGGAACTCTAACTCTAGTTTGCAAGAAAGTATATCTAAATTGTTTGTTAATCATTCACACTATCAACATCTAGAACTTAAACATATAGAACTTGAACATCCATAACTTAAACATACAAAACTTCAAACTAGGAAATTAACAAATTCCTAGAATGAGAAGGAGATGAGTATATTAACTCATCTCAGCATCTATTCACATGATACAAAATCTTGGTGATCTTAATTCCCAAATCTATTTATTCAAAATATAAACAATCTAGGAGTCATATCCCATGCTTCTAGGAAGGTGTTAGAATTAGCTCAAATAATCTAGATAGAAAATAACCAATCTAAATTGAAGATACTTATCTAGTTTATGAAATAAAGATACAAATATATCTAGACTATTTTAAGCCACTAAAATGAATGGTAATGTCTAAAATAAGACATATAAATATAGAAAGTTTATTTATAGATATCTATAGAATTACTATTCTAAGTAGTAAGATCTTGATGGTCTTTAGAGCACATCTAGGTATCTTCAGAGCATCTTGTACAAGTCTTTAGAGTACCCTATATAGGTCTTAAGAGTATTCTTAGACTTATTCAGAGCATCTTGTGTATATCTTCAAAACACACCTAGAACATATTTAGAGCAATTTTGGAATGTCTTTGAAGTGTATTTAGAGTATTCAATCATTGGATCTCACTTACTGAACATTCAAAATTATAGCTGAAAGAGTTGTCAAAACTCTATTGCCTTCTCAAAATTACATTAGGAATTTTTTTTGTACTCAAAATTACCCCGTCTTTGGGATGTGTTGTTGTACTCAAAACTACACAATTCATCCAAGTTAGACACAATAATAATGTAAATAATCAATAATAAATTACACACAAATAAATAAAAAATTGTATTCATATCCTAATTAGATAGACTTTAACTATTAAATTCAATATAATATATAACCAAATGCAACACTTTATGGATAGTTTATATAACTATGATAAGCTATATGAAATGCTCATCATTGCTTCCCCACACTTTACCTTTTACAAGTCTTCTTGTAAAAAAGTGGGATGAATGATCCTTAATCCAAATTTCTTGATTCAAACCTCTAACTCAAATCATAACTAAAAAATGATGGCCCCAATCATGGTGGCCCTTTGTAAATAATCCAAGATCTCTAATAATTGTATGCACCCAATCTTGAAATTCAACTTCTACTTGAGAACTCCAACACTACCATAGAGATAGAGGACATAGAATGATAAGAGGCCTAAACCTCATCCCAATCTAGACATTTGAACCTCTTTCCTCTAAGATCCAATTGATTATCTTTCAAATTACTTTGTCTCTTCTTAGACTCTATTTAATCTTGGTGGGGTTGAGGACTCCCTAGGCTTTAACTCAATAGGTAATGTCTCCCATCTAGAAAGAATTACATTGATAACATTGGTAGAATGGTGGTTTAGAAATAATCTAAAAGTAGCAATATTAAATATCAATAGCTCATGATACTTGTACTTCATATACATATGATATAGTGGTTGAAAAACATAAATAAGTTTATTTTTTTCTAGAAATCATGGTCTCATGCATAACTTAGTGATGCTTTGTAATTATAAAAATCTATTATTGTCTGATTTGCATGCCATTTGGTTCCTTAGAGTGGAGAGAAAGGCACGCAATTATGTATCTCCAAAAAAGTTTTATCAAAAATCCAGATTGATATCTGTTGAGGTCAACATACCCCCATTTCTAAAAAATGGGGACCCTTGTGTCAAATTATGCAAATTTGTACCTTAAAATTGAAAATTTACTTGATCAAAGTATCACCAGCATGTTTGAATATCATTTGTATTTAAATATAATACACACCATGATTTGGTTGTCTTATTTGTTCATGGCTCTAATTTAACCTTATCTAATTTTGTTAAGAGTGGATCTTCTTGTTTTAGGTTACAGGTCTAATGGGGTTTATTTGGAATAGACAATGTTTGAGGTTCATAATTTTATGGTTTTATCTCAATCTGGTCTTCTAATATCCTTTGGTCTGTAGAAAGTCAAATTAAATCCATATTTAAATCTTCTTTAAAACTTCATTCAAGAAACCCTAGCATAGGTTATTTTGGACCAAATTCAAAATTGGTGAGAACAATTTACGTGGGAACACTTTAAAAATGCTATGGACTTAGTATAATTTTTATACTAAGATTTGGTCATGTTTTTAAACATAACCTAACTTTAGTCTAAAAATTATATGTGTGGTCACATTTATGTCCCAATTCCCTTTCTCCGTTTCACCTTAGCATGGTCTAACTTTATCGTTACAGGGTCCTTTTATTATGTTCCTAAGCTTGGTCTAAATAATGCATGGTCCTCTTGTTATAACTTAGACTAAAATCTTAGTCTTAAATTTTTATTCATGTTTATTAATATAAATGAGACCTTAGTCCTAAGGCTTAATCTTAAGTACCATCTAATTCATAGTCCTAACTTAAATAGTTTGCATCTTTATAGGATTGATGACTTGCATCTAATCAAACGAAGTTAATCAGATGATGTGAGATAAAGTTGAAAAGTCATGATCCTTGATCGATGGGACCAATTGCATTTGACTACCTAAATCCTTATTGATGATCTACATTCAGTTGAATGGACAAGATCCAATGATGTGAGATCCATATTAAGATTAAAAGGGCCCCCTTTTATTATATAGACCTAGCCTAAGATTTTACCCTAAGGTTTCAATTATTTTTATTAATATGATTTAACAATTTTGGGGAATATTGGATTTTTATTACTATTTTAGTTAAAGGTCTAGGTTGACTAAATTAATAAATAATATTTCAATAATTTAACCATTGATTTGTATAATTTATTTATATTTTTAACCTTTCTATAAATAACAATAAATATGGAAAAAATAAGACTTAGCTTGAAATGAATTGAAATGGTTATTGTAGGGTCTGATATTGGTTGTGCAGGACTAGGATAGTGTCACAAATTAGGATCTAGATTTCATTATGTGAAAGGATAAGATGGGTGAAATAAGACACCCTAGAGTCTAGCATTGTTGTCCTCTTTTACCGCTATTATCCAATTTTGCTTGTAGAGACTTGAGTTTTCTGGGTTTTGTTCGTTGTCCTTGTATGAGTTTTCTTATGAAATCTTGACTTCTAAAAATCTATAGAACTCCTTGTAGATCTGATTTAATATTCAAACCTTAAACTTCATTATACTTTGATAAAACTTGAGAAATAAGGGGGATTATTATGTGTAAGATGTATTAAATGTGTATCCAGAACCCTTGTGTAGGCACACTATCTACATACCAATACTCTGAAGAGGGATCAAGTCATGTGTAGTTATCCCACTTAATGTGCTTTTTGAAATAGTGTAATGCAAATCCAAAAATACTGAACTAGGTGTTCTTGAGATGGCTAGGGACTAGTGTGAGGATTTTGATATGCTTGTAGCTATATTGGATGGTTATATGTAGAGAATAGGGAAATTTTCCTAAGTGTTTTTGCTTGTATTCTTGTTTGCTTTGTAATATTTTACAACCTATTTATAAATGAACTTTGAATGGGCTTTTATAAAGATATATTAGTCATGGTTCATGTATTCATGCTAGGCCAATAAGATGAAGAATAGGAACCAGAAGGAAATAGTCATTGGAGCTCAAAAAGTAATTAGATAGGATCACTAAAATAAGACACCCTAGGGTCTAACACTATAGTCCAAGTTGGGTGATCCTATTCTATAGATGTGGGACTTGGGGGAATAGGATTGGCCTGGGAAATGTTGCTTGGCTGAGGTGGAATGACTATTTTCAAATCTTGAGATGATTGGGAATAAGCAAAAAGGTATATAGAAGGGTCATGAGAGAATACAAGAAAGACCTATGGGCTGGGTGTCATAATCCACACTCAAGCTACCATGATTTAACTTTTTTTAATACATTCCCCCCCTTTATTATAGTTATATAGAAAAGTGAAATACTAGGATAAAGGAAAAGTAGAAAGCATACTTGAACTTACTTATAAGGGTAAAGTTCATGAAGTTGTGTGATGTTGGGTGTGCATAGAGAGAGCACATTGTGAAGTGTAAATTTGCAAAATAAAATTATGAGTAGATCAGTTCCTACTAAACTTAATATGTCTAAATTAACAATGTACAAAAATATAGGTAAAAGAGAGAAGAAGAGAAAGGAAAAAATACACCTCACTAGGTATGTGAAGCAATATAAAACTTATTGTGTTTTGAGTGATTTTGGGTATGTGATGAATGATGTTGTACCAAAAGTAATATCATGAATGGAGCTAAGTACTTAATTCCCTAAGAGTGGCTCAAGAATTCAAAGGCTAACCCTTTGGATCCATCATCACCCACTAAGTGAATCTATGTGATCATGTATGTGTTAATCAATGTTTTGACTATGTGTCCAATCCATCGGAGTAGGTGGCTCAAGAATACAAAGACTAGGTAGTCCTTTGGATTCATTATTTCCCTATGAAGTGAGGCTATGAATTGATACTAGTATGAAATTTGTGTCATATGAGATGGCTCCTAAATCCCATGAATGCTTTATAATCTGACAATGTGTCATGCATAATTGAATGTGTGTTGTAAACTAGGCCAATCTTGGCCACTCAAAAAAGATGGAGATTAAGCTTGTATGAAATCCACTCTAAAACTAGGTAACATGATTATGCGGAAGCCATTCAAGAATGATACCAACCACCTACAAATGGAATAAGGCACACAACTACTGAGAATGCTTGGGTAATGCCATAAACTATAAAGAAGAGAAATCAAATATATCACACACTTTATCCCTAATCACTAGTGTCTATAACATGGATTATGATCTAGAAGTTATACCAACTATCATATCTAAAATTAGAAGTAAGAGCCATCATGCCATGCATTATTCCCCCTATATCTATATTCTTTGAGAAAAATTGAACTGAAATTATAGATTATAAACTAAATTATTGTTGACAAAACCATAACTAGAGTTCTAAAAAATTTGTTTTTTTTGCTATTTGGATAGGATCATCAAAATATGACACTCTATTACTCAATACTAGAGTCAAAATTTGGTGCTCTTGTCTTATGCTAATTTTAAAGACTATTCTATAATTGTCACTATTTATTTGGTTTATTCTACCTAGTTTGAAGTCTGAATACTATTTTAGGTGTTCTGAAAACTAATTTTCAACTGATAATAGACTTTGATATCTATGACAAAACCCCTATCTATTTCCCCTTCTTTTGAGTGTATAAATGAAGACCCTGTATTGACTATCCTTAGAAGATAAAATCTTGTAAGTTTGTTATGTTACAAAGTACATGATATATCAATTATGATTGAAAAAATGTCTCAAGATATAACATAATTTGTATGAAATATTGCTATATTAATAGGGGTATGCATAGATAGATAGAACAATGTAATAACATGTGCAATATAGTGAATTAGAACTAGAATTTTTTGTAGTTGTTAGTTGTTAGTTGTCAAATAGGGATGACACATGATGTCGATCATGGCATCTAAGAGAGCAAGATAATGCATGATGTGGATCATGGCATCGTAAACAATTAAAAATCAAACAATCAACAATCATGCAAGGCAAGAAGTAAGATGCATACAAGAGTGGCCAAGGGCCCAAGAAAACAAGGGACATGGGCACATATCACTCAAACTAAAAAGCAAGCATACAAGGCATGTTAAAATGCCACATACACATATAATTGAAAAAATCAAGGTTGGCACAAGGGCCATAGGCACATATAAGAGTGAAATCAAAGGACATTGATAAATGTCCTAAGGTACATATAAGAGTAAAAGTAAAGGACCTTGGAAAAAGTATTAAGGCCCATACAAGACATAGAACATGAATTTAAAAATGTAATCACATCTAACTATGCAAAGCAAAAAAGGAAGGCATGTAAAATATGAAAATACAATCACATATAACTAATTAAAATAAGAAATGAAAGTATGCAAGACATATAATACAAAACTAACTATATGCTAATAAATACACAAGTGATATATACTAGTGAGTGTCAATAGAGTAATCTATGTAAGCTAGTAAATAATGTACATCAACATGATAACTAGAGTGTGTACTATAGGAATGATATAACCTTGATGGTGTAGTCATGTAGAGGATGTCCCTAGTGGGTAAATATATCAATATGTGTCTTGAATGTATGAAGTTTAATGTCCCCTTAATGGGTAGAGTGAAGAAATGAATGATCTAGAATTCATTACACACAATCAAAGATCAAGTGAAGCATGATAAAGTAGATAAAGCAACAAAAAATAGCATAAAACAACAAAATGTAAATCTATCATGGTAGTAGAAATGTAAAGCATGAATGATGCATATAATTGAAATGTTTTTAAATTTTTGAATATTTGAATGTTTTTTTGTATTATGGAATATTTGAATGTTTTTGGATTTATGTAAAAGCTATGTACAAGCAATCATTAGGAGACTATGTACAATAAATCATAAGAAACTATGTACAATTAAGCAAAAGGAAACTATGTACAAGCATATGAATAAAGCAATATGTACACAATGACATAAAAGATTAGGTTAGAGGGGGTAAAGGGTTCAAGGATGGAGCCCACTGAGGATGGAGATGGAAGAAGGGATCATGGCCATCATCAAATGCCTCAAGATCATCATCATAAGTATCATCATATGCCATAGATTTTGTATGCATGGTGGCTATCTCCTTAGGATTCAGTAAGATTGATGCTCTTTGTGTAGTCAGAGATCTATCACTCATAATGGTGTCATCCTATCGATGGTGAATTGAAGGTTGCTCTATTGGTAAAGATGTTGAGTCTCCTATAGGATGTTTAGCTATGGTAGTAGATGGTTTTGATGGAAGTGGCATAGCTGGTGCTGATGGTGATGTAATCTGAGTAGTACCTAAATGTGTAGTTTATCCAATCTCTATTATAAATCTATACATGAGTTTGTATTATGACCTATGATCCTATGAAAGAGAAAATGGGTAACCATCTTTTCATGATAATTTTCTAATATATCTATGTCATATTGTAGGTAGTGTGATTAATCCATGGTTAAGTAAATTTTATAGTATAATTTATGGTTGATGTTATGTGTGGCCTACCTGATTCTGAATGATTGGATCTATATCCATAGAGGTAACCATGTGAACTATATATGCCTAGTGATTTATATCTATCCATGAATTTGGATTATATCTTGAGATTGCATTTCAAGATGATAAGAGTGATGTAGGATGTGTAATGAGAGCTCTAGAGCCATCTCATTACTCTCTTAGGCTAATTGGTGTAAAGATCAATCCACATAAATAGTAATTTATGAGTGTGGGTGTTGTATCATCATCTAAAGTAACTTTGGAATCTATATCAACATCATGTATATATGGTAACTCAAAATTTACCATAAGGGGTAATTATGATATGTGAATCTCATCACTTATAGTAGTAGAATATGGTAGTGTTGTGAGAGTATCTTTAACTAATGGATTAACTATAACTATCAAAGGAGTTATATCTATAGAATCAACTGGTACTACTAGAACTACTATTGATGATTGTGTAATTATAATAGGTGTAGGAACTATGACTGATGGAGTCACTAGAATGACTAAAGTTGCTATGATTGGATAAGTATCTAGAGATGAGGAAACAAATATAAGTGGAGGAGTGTGAGATGTGCTAGTCTCTCTTACCTCATATGTAGGTATCTAGTTAAGAGAAATGTGATGAGGTGGTAAATAAACTATAATATGAGGTGTCACATCTGGAGAAATAATTGAAGATGACTTTGCAATTCTATAATATCTAAATGGCTGGTTATCTATTGGGCATGTGTATAGGTATCCTTCATGTATAATCTTAAAAAATAGATGAAGAGTGGAACTAACTACCCCCATAACAAGTATCCAAGGTCATCCAAGTAAAAGGTTATAATGAAGAGGACTTGACATGACTTGGAACTTTTTAGAGAGGGTTTTGGGCCCTACCATGATATCTAAAGCAATGGTGCCTAATATCTATCACGGTATATCATCAAACCCTCTAATGTTCTTATATGAATTTTACATGGATGTTATATATATTCCCATGGTCTGTAAGAATGTAATATTACATATATTAAGTCTAGAACCACTGTTAACTAGAACTCTCTTAACTACACTGGTTTTGACTTGAGCTTGTATGAACAATGGTAAATTTTGATAAATAACTACCTAAGAAGGCATGTCCTCATGATCAAAATAAATATCATCTTCTATAGTTTTAAATGTGTTGACCACTGATGAAAAATAAGAAGGCTCTAAATCAATGGGCATAGAAGTATAAGTGAGTGCCTGATAAAGAATGTCCTTAAACACATTAGATTTCTAAAGTAGTTCTAACATGGAAATCTTAGCTAGCATGTTTCTCAACTGATCAACAATATCATACACCTTGTTTATATATACTTTTGTGAGTGGGTTAGGCCTGGGATAGAAAGGAATAGAAGGGTGGCAAGGCTCCTAACTAGGAGGGGGAGGCATGGTGGCACATTGAATAATAACTCTAACTGCATTATCTACTATCCATATAGGATTAGTAGTATCTATAAGAGGAGATCCTATATCATTTATAGGTTAAGGTGGTGGAGGCTAAAAGGTGTCAACTAAGCTCTTTGGTGATGGGTAATGACCTGGGGAAGAGTAAAATGGACCATGCAACATGACTCGGCATGGGATATAGGCTCCAAGGAAGGTGAGGCAAAAGGTATCTTAACATGTTTATCAAAGAATGTGATAATATTATCCCATAATATAAAAAGTAAGCATGAAAAGAAAAGAATGAATCTTTGCATTAACATATGGAAGACTTCATCATTAATATACATGATAGGACCTAATATGAATTCATTATTATTTACAAGAAATATTTTGAAATGAGTAAGATCCATTCATAATTTTATGTGAAATTTGAATTGGATGTAAGGTGATACCTTAAAAACAAAGGGACCTAATATATGCAACTAGGGTTTTTTTAAATGATTTTTTTAAAATTACTATGGAATTTTAAAAATTTATGTGAAATTTTGATTTAAATATGTAGGTAAAAAATCAAAAAATATTATAAAAACTCTTGATTTAAAGGGACCTAGTATATGCAACTAGGGTTTGGAAGAAAATGATTCTTTTAAATTACTATGAAATTTTAAAAATTAATGTGAATTTTTTATTTAAATATGCAGGGTAAAAATCAAAAAAATATTGGAAAAATTCTGATTTAAATGGACCTAGTAAATTCAATTAGGGTTTGAAAGAAAATGTATTTTTTTAAAATTACTATGGAATTTTAAAAATTAATGTGAATTTTTAATTTAAATATGCAGGTAAAAAATTAAAAATATATTGGAAATTTTAAGAAGGAATTTTATCTAGGGTTTTTATGTGCAAACAAAATAAGTCAAGTTCACTAAATGATTTAACAATTTTTTGGAATATTAGAGTTTTATTCCTATTTTAGTTAAGGGTCTAGGTTGACTAAATCATTAAATAGTATTAAAATAATTTAATCATTAATTTGTATAATTTATTTATATTTTTAACCTTTTTATAAATCAAAATAAATATGGAGAAAATAAAACTTATCTTGAAATGAATTGAAATGGTTGTTGTAGGGTCTGATATTGGTTGTGCAGGACTGGGATAGTGTCATAAATTAGAATATAGATTTCATTTTTTGAAAGGATAGGATTGCCAAAATAGGACACCCTAAAGTCTGGTGTTATTATCCAATTCTACCACTATTGTCCAAATTGCTCGTAGAGACCTAAGTTTTCTAGGTTTTGTTCATTGTCCCTGTGTGAGCCTGCCTATGAAATCTTGACTCCTAAAAGTCTATGGAAATATTTGTAGAGATGATTTAATATTTAAACCCTAGACTTCATTATGATTTGATAAACTTGAGAAATAAGGCGGGGAGGGGGGGGGGGGGGTTAGTGTGTATAAGATGCATTGAATGTGTATCCACACCCCTTGTATGGGCATGCTACCTACATACCAGTACTCTAAAGAGGGATCAAGACATATGTAGTTCTCTCACTTAATATAATTTGTGAAATAGTGTATTATAGATGTAAAAAATCTAAACTAGGTGTGGTTGAGGTGGTTAAGGACTGGTGTGAGGATTTGAATATGCTTATAGCTATATTGGATGGTTTTATGTAGAGATTAAGGAAATTTGCCTCTATGGTTTTGCTTGTATTCTTGCTTGCACTATAATATTTTCCAATCTCTTTCTAAATGAACTTTGAATGGGATTTTATAGAGATATATTGGCCATGGATCGAATGTATTTATGTTAGGTAGATAAGATAAGGATAGGAATTAGAAGGAAATAATCATTAGAGCTCAAAATACAATTGGAGAGGAGCATCAAAATAGGACACCCTAAGGTCTGAAAATATAGTCAAAGTTGGGCACTCTTATCTTATAGGTGTGGGACTTGGGAGGATAGGATTGGCCTAGGAAATTCTACTTGGCTTAGGTGGAATTACCATTTAGAAAGCTTGAGATGACTAGCAATAAGCAAAAAGGTGTTTAAGCATCATGAGAGCATGCAAGAAAGACCTATGGGTTGGGTGTCACTAGCCACACTCAAGGTACCATGATTTAAATTTTATTTTACTACATAATACAATAAAACCTTAGGATAAAACTTTATGTCATGAATTTTATTTGAAGGATCCTATTGTTAAAAAACTTTGCTTAGATATTTTACCCTAAAGTTTTGGCGTATTTGTTAATATGATAATACTTTAGGTTAAAAACCTTATGTTAATTCCTTTTATTATTAGTCATCATTTTTATTATGTTCTAAGCTTAGCTTAAACATTTTATCCAAAGGTTTATGTCATGTTTATTAACATGAAATAAAACCATAGTCTAAAATTCTTTAACCTAAGTTTTTATGTGTCCCAACCCTTAAACATTATGCATATTTTCAATATCAATGATCCACATTCACTCAAATGAGATTGATTGAATGACACAAGATGAGTCAAAAATTCAAATGAGGCCTGGGATGAGTGAGAAGTTGACAAGTGTCACCTTCTCAATAAAATCTTTTTAAGCATCCAATGGTAGTAAATCCCTTAGACCCTGATGGATTAGACTATGTGGGATGAGGGTAGACTTTTCAATAGACCTTTGAGAAAAAGTGAGACCGCCACATGGTGAAAATGTATTAACTAGCAGGACTGATAGAGTACAGAGATGAGAAGGCCCATAGGGCTGCCAAGTGGCATAACTTCAAGGCCTAGTATATATTAAATTCATGCATCTTCCAAAGATCAATTATCTATGTTGATTCATACCCATCAAATCCAATGGTGCATAATCAACATTGAAAATTCAAATACCCTACAAGTAAACTTGAGATGGCCATAGGGAGAAAGTATGTGAGCTTAAAAAATTGATAAGGTGTAGAGCTTAGAAGGCCCATAGACTACCAAGTGGCACAAACTCGAGGCCAAATAAATATAGTGACCAATGACATTCAACTAAAGGGATTATAATCAATGGCTAGCATTGATCTATGTAAGGAGATTTGATGGTGTGAAACAAAAGTAGATTTTAAAAGGCAATAATCAATTTTTTAAACATTAATGAGAAAGTCTACTATGAAAATGCCACATAGATTCCATAATGATTCCATATGGGTAGAAAGCAACAAAACTAAATATTTTATGGGATTAAAAATTCAAAATTATAAATACAAGGATCCAAATGAAATCTAAGGCACAAAGCTCACTTAAGTGTAAAAGTATATCACCATTAAATCTCTAAAAATACCTATTGAAAATCCCTAACATATACAAAATCCCTAATTCAATACTAAATTAATCACAGTCGAGTCTAAGAGATTGAATCATCATCTAAGCTAAGGTAATTGAATTTAGAGTTGAGATATACACCACTAGGGATCAATTTATCAAACTCATAGTCATGGTATCCTAGAGACACAAAGAAGATGTATAACTCTATCTAACTTCAGACATAGAGGGCATGATATTCAAAGACACATAGATTGATGCAATGGATTTGAACATAAGGAATAACAACTGGTCCCATCTGTTTTAGATGATCTAAGAGAAACCAATCATTTCTAGAGAGGAGGAGAACATGTCTATGAAAATGAGATATTATGAAATTGTGGCCATCCAAATGATCGATCTTCATTTTGTTATATCCAAACTAGAGGTATTGCATTAATTGATGTTATCTCTCCCATTTTTAAAGACAAAAAATTTGAATAAAGGCATGATATTTCATGAACGTAGATTTAGGAAGGTTGCATATATTTCTCCTTTGGCCTTTGAGAATTATTATAAGCTACCTAATCCATAAATAGACATGACGACCATAAATAATTAGGCTAAGGAAAATGACTTAAAGATCATCCTTACCCCATGGTTGTATTATGAGAATCAAGTATTCTAAGACTTTAATGACATCATCCCAATTAGCTAATTCAAACCTAGGATCAAGATGATTATGAACTTATGAATAGGCTATGTGTAAATCTAACCACCACTTACGTGGATTCAATCTAGGTGCCCTTGATATATTTTATGGTCGAGAGAGAACTCACTCCTCGTCTTGGGGAGGTTATTTGCAATTATCTAAGCAGACAATTATTTAGAATAAATAAGAATACCAAGAGTTAATTTTATATGATTTCATACTTGTTATATGCCCTACTTAGCACCATTAAGGTTCCTAGCATCAAATAATGGTCACCTAAGGGAACTGAAATAGTCACCCAATATTATTCTAAATTACACATTTTCAAGTATAGAGATCACATACAATTCATATGTGCTTGTGTCTATCTAAGCTTAGTTGAATCCATCAAAGGGATCATAATGATGAGGTTTAACCCCATAATTAATAATAATATTGAAGGCATGGGATATATATGGATCTATCCTGATTGCACAATCATTAGGATTGAAGGAGCCTTAAACTAACCCCTCAGGGTACTAATTCATGTACCAATCAAGCTAGTAGGTAGGAAATGGCCTATCAAATATATAATGGGGTATATGGATTATGTAAAACTAAAAGGAAGGGATTGCTTCATATCCTACCCATAAACATTAGGATTGTGTTTCAACAATGGGATAATATAGAGGCTACGTCCAAATATAGAACCTCCTTCAGTTTTCAATTGGATGAGCTAATACACTAGGACCCCCATGAAAGGGTTGACAAACATTTAAAGGTAAAGGGGATAAATATGAATTATGAGCATTAACCTAGAACTTATGATCCCATGTACACTAAGGCCTCTTCATTTCATGAAGTCTTGGGGAGATTAAAGAAACTTGATATCAAACCAGAGACTAGATTGCTAAGAGAGTAGAAGCCAAGTGATGATATATGGTAACTAGGGCCAAGACAATACCATTTTATAGGAGGTATATCTTCTATACCTCATCTAAATTAGCCACAAATAGAGGAGAGGATACTTGAGGAGATTACATCTTCCTCAGCCTAGATACTAGAACTAGAATCATAGATTAAAGGAATTGACATAATAACATTGCACCCTAAAGAGATAGTGGAGGATGCTATAAATATTCTAACTAGTGCCTATGAATCTGATGAATAAGAATCTTAAATTGAAGGGATGGAGAAAGAAAATGGGAAGTAATTATTCTTGGACTTAGTTTAAGTGGGAACCCCAAAGAGAATAGCTAAGCTAGCTTTGATTCTCGTAAGAGGCAAGAAACCCAAGTTGACCTTCACTCATCCTTTGAGTGAGGTCAACCTTTTTAGTGATGAAAACCCAATTCATGGTCCAACCATTCATGAATGGTTTTTATATGGAAATTTGTATAAAGTTATTACTTTGCACCATCCTTGGGCAATAAAAAAGTCTATCAATATAAATGTGCATGATGAGCTTAAGCCATGGATTATGGATTTTTGAAAAGAAGAAAAAAAAAGATGATGGCTCTAGGAGAGCCAAATAACACACAAATAAAAACTTTAGATCCTCCAAAAGTGATCCAATCATCAGTAGGAGTTTAGTTTAATTCAAAGACATATAGACTAGAAAGAGTGATTGAAAAGAAGGCCATAATCAGAGGTGAGGAATTAACCCTCTAAAAGATAGAGCCATTCATAGGTCTGACCCTTGTTTAAGGACAAAATCCAAGAGAATACATGATATTTAGAGAAAATATCCTTGATATAGCCTAGGCCCAATCTCAGTAATTATAAACCATGATCAAAGGCCTCTTATAGAAAAACAAGAATCTAAAAGAAGTTATTGTATTATCAATCCATGAAGATAAATTCAATAAGTTTAAGGACACCATAATTGACTTGTTCAATTATTTTAAGTCAGTTAGAACTAGGTAGGGACCAATGGAGAATTAAATCACTAAGGCTATAGGCCGAGTTGGCTAATGATAGGCTTCAAGCTATCAAGTGAAAGACTTGATTAAGGTCTTGACCAAGAACCTAGTCCCTGACTTTAGGATTATCAACTTAGCATATTTGAATATGGCTATGTCCATATTGGTAGACAAGATTGAATCCCTAATAAATTGATCCAAATGAATGGAGCACCTAGCCAAGGAATTCAAATACTAAGAAGGTGAAATGTTTTATATCTTGGATAGTTTGATTAAGGAACCCACAAACCTCAGATCATTGAGTCTTATAATTGATGAAGAGTTCAAGCATAAGACCTTTCAATTTATGCAAGAGGTGAGAAGCTAGGGGCATGGCCAAACATCAAATGACAACAAGAGGATCATGTGCCTACTTTTGTCATCTAAAGAGAAAATAGGGGATGTCTGGGCATCAAGCAAGCAATAGAGAAAATTGAGGACCTCAAGGACCTAGAAGATGATGGAAAGGAAAACTTATTGAATCCTATTGTTGACCTCTAGTTCATCAATGAGAAACACTATAAGATGAATATTCTTCAACAAAAATAGGGAACTACATTGACACAGGGACCTCAAGTTAGTTAGGAATATTCTTTTTATAGAACTTTGTAATATTTTGAAAATAGAATATTATTTTTTACAAAGGCAAGTGAAACTTGTAAGCACATTGCCTATAGGTTAGTCCACTTATAAAATTTATGTATTCTAAAAAATTTTTAGAAAGGATAGTTGTCCTTACACTTGTACACTTGTAATTAGATATTACTAACTGACATACTTCCTTGCATTCTATAAAAAGAGTAATTTAATTTTTAAAGAGGGAAGATTTATTAGAACCAAAATCAATTTGTAAAATTTTGAGAAATTGATATAAGTAAAGAATTCTATAAAGTTTGTCTGTATTTGCTTATGTCGTTTGTTATTATGGTTTCTCTCTCACTTGTTGTTCTGACTTCTAGATTTGAATGGTTCTCATGAATTGTTGGTGTGAACCTTTAATTGAAGAATTGTTAACTTGTGTCAATGCTAGGTTGACTCAAAGTCCTTAGGTTCATTTCCTTTTTATACTCTTCTTGCATTTGGGCTAATGTTTTTTGCATGTAAATAATTAAATTGAACCTTGTTCTTATTTGTGTTATTTCCACCTTCCTTAGAAGTTTTCCTAATGTGTAATAGAATTTGAAATTATGATACTTCATGTTATACATTGGTTAAGTGCATGCCTAGATGAAATTTGAACTTTGTCATAATATTTGGAATGAAGATCAACACCATTTCTTTTCTTCCCTACCCTTCCTTTTGATCTTTGTTTAATTAGATCACTCTAGTTTAGTTCTCATTATAGGTATCCATCTTAGATTAGTTCTTAGATTATATATTGATCATAATTCATTCTAATTAGCATAGCATAATTCATATTTTACATAGATAAACTATTTTTCCATGGTGTCTCCCAACCACCAAACATTATAAATATTGTGAATAGTCCACTTGCTTTTCCTCTATTCCATCAACATATAACAAGATTATCATAACCTACAACTCATGCACTAAATTCTTATAATTCTAAAATGAGTAGTGTTCTTAAACACTCTAGACACCTATGATACACATTTAGGCATCAACAAGTGGAGCTTCACTAGTGCTAAAAGGAGGGATTTAGTTATATCTTTGTGAATTTAAAGAATCTTTACTAATTCTAGTGTGTTTTGATCAAATATTGGTGTATTCTCTACATATTTAAGTGATCCTTTGATCAATTTTGTAAATATCATTGATCTCTATGGTTTCATACCAATATTTGGGCACCCTTTAAGCAAAGATTGATATTATTTTAATATCTATGGATATTCATGCAAAATTAGTTCATGCTTTATGTATTCCCCATGTTTAAGGTTAGTAATAGAAATTTTGTACAAAGATTGACCAGTTCATTATAAATTTGAGTTTATTCAAGCTTAGAGGTGTAAATATCCCTCTCATTCATTATTATAAACATATCTTTGAACTAATTTAGTTAAATATAGTTATTTTTTACCTATATTTGTGTAAAATTGGCTTAACATATAAATTTAATCATTGTAATTTACAAACATTAGTTTGATGAATCATATTTTAAATAGGTTTCAAGGTCACAATCCAAAATTGCTAGAATCAAGACCTAGGTGTGAGTAAACTTTCAAGGTCTATACCAACTTCACCAAGTTAGTGTGATCATGCATTCAAGGTATGGTTTAGCCAGGACATTCTTCTATTAATGTGCCTAGTCAGGTACATAACTTGCCAAAAAACCCTAAAAGGTATTTGCCATATTTTAATACCAATAATGTTGTCACTACTGAAGATAATATTAAATCATTCAAGGATGTTTTGATATTTTTAAATGTATTTCATGAAGATGTAGCATGTAGATTATTCCCATTCACTTTCAAAGATGATACATATGATTGGTTTCTCAACCTGCTTGAGAATTACATTACTAGTTGGATTGACTTTAATAATATTTTTTTTATCAATTTGGAAAAATTATTAGTCCATGTAACATTTACCAATAATTAATCATAGTTAATATGGATTTCAATGAGACCATAAGATCCTTTAATGCTAAATTACAAAAGATGTTTATCATAACCATGTCCCCATATAAACTTGATATGGCTTTGGCTTTGGAGATTTATAGGGATGCCTTAGACCCTATGACCTCTATGTTATTAAAAATATCTATAAATGTTGTCAATACATTAGATTTGATTATGTTGAAGCTGTGATCATTAATGACTAGTTGTAACCCTAAGGTTAAATGGCATACTCTGCCCCCAATGCTAATCAAAACATACCTATTCTAGACCAACCTCTAATTTGGAACCAATTACTATTGAGTCATCCATATCCTAGCCACAACCTAGGGTTACTAAATAACATTATTAGTGGGCTTCATCAAAAAAATCATAGAACTCTAATTCCCATAGCCAGTGGTAATGATCTAGTTCATGAGCTTGAGACACCAACAAATTCAAATCACTTGATATTGGGAATGGTCCAAAACTAAGGATTGACTTTATTCAGTAGCAAAAACAATTGGTAAATATAGGGGAGGGATCTAACAAAATATTTGCTTCTTAAAAGATTGATAGGCCTCCAAATAGGTCTCATGATAATAGCAATAATGGATCATCTAAAAATGTACAAATGAGTTTCTATGATATAGATTTGGTTTATCATTGAAATTATTTTGAAGCATCTCAAGGTGAAAGGAATACAATTCATATTGTACCTAACTAAGACAATGTTTTAGGGACATCTAGTTTTGTAAATACATCTTAAGGTTTCATGATAGAGGCTTTTAATTTTCCATTTGAAGAGGAACGTGAACTTGAAGATACTCTAGAAGAAGGAACAACTCTTCAAGATGAGCAAACTCATGAATAATATCATATACAAGCTAACTTCTCTTTAGAGTTATGAGGACACTTCATATGAAATCACTAATGGAATAGAGGATATTGCTGAAGAAGGTGACCATGGGTAGTAATTACACTAGGATTTCTTGAAAGAAATTAAGATTTCCCAAGAAGGAAATGATGTATTAGAAATACCAAAACTAGATGATCTATAGCTTAATTGGGTAGAAGACCTACCTTTATTCATCAAGGATGAAGATGAAGTGGGTGAGACAAATTAATAATTATCATATGACTTCATCAAAAGGTTAGAAGTATGGGACTAACATATTCCTAATGGGAGTCTAGATGAACATCATTCAGTTGATTAGGATGAAGAAGCCTTTTGGCATGACTTGGAATTTTTTTTTTGCAAAGATTTATAGTCCAATTCTACCTCAAAAAACCCAATAAAAACATTAGTCTAAGGATGTTAGATGAGCTATCATTATTAGGTGAAGATGATATAAGCCAATAATTGTCAATAGATGAAGCAGAACTAGCACTCTTATTATAAAGTAGAAGAATTTAGGAGGAACATGATTGGGTCTTAGATTCATATCTTCGATCCATGCATCTGAGAATGTTAATAGGAGACCAAGATACATCACCTAGAGGACATGAACATGCAAATGCTCCCATCTAAAAGAAGATGCCACTAAATGAAACAAGCACACTTCAAGGCTCTATGGTAGGCTAAATAAATTTAATTTTGACCCTAGGGGTAAGTAGTTTATGTATTTAGTATAGGGTTTAGTTTAGTTTCTTTCCTATTCATTATTTCTTGGCTTTTTTCTCCTATCCCTTGTTTGTATATAATGCATGTTTATATTTGTTTTCTTTCTCTTACTTTGTTCCTTGCTTTAAATAAGCCTTTTTCGATAATTCTCAACTCAAAATTCACCTGATTACTGAGGAAATCCATAATTTTAGGAATATAGGTATGAACCTTAATCAAGTGTTGACCATGGATTTGAAATACAAGCTATGTGTTATAGTATGGAGAAACTAGTAAGGACTAGTGTATAGGTTAATGTTTCCATAAGATATTTTTTTTTTTAAAATCTAAAACTTGGTTTTCAAGAAGAATTGCACATGTAGGATGAAATATTGAATCATTAAGACACTGCCATGCTTACACTTAACAAACATCCTTACATGGGATAAAGGTTACAACCATAGGTGATTGTCCTAGGATCAAACACTTAACCAAATCCCTAAACATGTCTAACTTGGCTCTCCACATTTTATAAAAGGCCAAAATGGTCAAACAAATATAAAAATATGATCTTATTGAAAAATCAAGAGCTTTCCAAGCAAAAGGTGATTTTGGTAATCTCCACTAGGGCTATGGATGCCTGGATGGTAGTGGAGCAAGATCTTGAGTAAAACCAAAGGCATATCTATCTAATTTATGGATGTTTGGATGGTAGTATAACAATGTACAAGCCTTCCGTAAGCTAAATAATGGTTCTTAATAGATATCCAAACATGTTATGAGTCAATATTAATGATTAAATGCATGAAACCTGGAAGTTCTTCCCTAAATCCAATGGTAAACAATAAGTGGAATCAAAGCACACACACAGTATGACTAGTTTTTGATGTTTGATCCTAATTATATATGCACAAAATTTGTTTTAACCATGAATGGATCTTGATAATGGTACTAATCAAGTGGAATAAGTAATCTAGTTATTTGTTTGAACTAAAGTCTCTAAATTCTAACATATTGCTATGTTTCCCCTAGAAGTCACCATTTGTTGAGGTCAACATACCCCCATTTCTAAAAAATGGGGACCCTTGTATTAAATTGTGCAAAATTGTACCTTATGATTGAAAATTCACTTGATTAGAGTGTCACTAACATGTTTTCACATTATTTATATTTGAAGATCATCCATACCATGATTTGGTTGGCTTATTTGTTCATGGCTCTGGTTTAACCTTATATAAGTTTGCTAATAGTGGATCTTATTATTTTAAGTTATAGGTATAATGGGGTTCATTTATAACAAAAAATGTTTGGGGTTCATAATTTTATGGTTTTATCTCACTCTGGTCTTCTACTAGCCTTTGGTCTATAGATAGTGAAATTAAATCCATGTTTAAATATTATTGAAACCCTCATTCAAGAAACCCTATCATAGGTTATTTTGGACCAAATTCAAAATTAAAGGGAATAATTTATGTGAGAACACTTTAAAAATACTATGGAATTAACATAATTTTTATACTAAGGTTTGGTTGTGTTTTTTTAAAAAACCTATTGGCTAGATATTTTGCAAGCTAATAAAAGTACATAGGTAGTCATGGGATTAAATACCCTTCATTTAATGGTGAATCTCTTGTAATATTATGTATATTTGCTTCTAATTGTTTATTTCTTTTACTTATTCACAAATTATACAGATTATGTGCAAGTTGTCTAATTTTTTGGGGTATTACTTTAATCACAGAGTTCATGAACCATAACAAGGTGATTTTTTAGAAAGTAAGAATTTATTTTAAATAATGTGTAAGATATTTGGGTAAATTAAGAGTGGAAAACTAGAACATGTGAGAAGAGAGAAGTTATACTTCACAATAAGTAGTTTTACAAATCTTATTGGATCTGTACAAGTAAATAAACATTCAAGAGATGATAATATTTCAACAAATGATTAATAAATACTATAATTCACATTAAAATTAAAGCTAACACAAATTAAACCATTTTAAACCTTCACAAATCCACTAAATGATCTCTTGAGATGCAAAGTTTCATAGAAAACAACTTCTTTCTTATTCACATTGAACCAATTTCATACAAAAGAAAAACTCATGAATCTAAACACAAAGTTTTAGATTTCTTAAACTCTCTTGCTTCAGTTACAATTTCTATGAAAAAATCACCGTCATTACCAATCATGTAGGCATACACTTATATTTATACAAAAAATGATATCAAAATCAAATTGGAAATAACTCCTTCAAAACCCATGTGTTGTGCTAAAACTGGGAACCATTGAGAGGCATCATCCTAGAATCTCTCATCTATGGCATGCAATGGCTAATGACATGTATCACTTGTTGGTTTTATAGTTTGAAACAAAAACAATATCTTTACATGTAACACAAATCTTGCTTAATTAATCTAATTTTACAAAATGACTTCGAGTAATGGTGTTTAATCAAGTTATTTGAGTATTATATTTTTCAACAACTTACTTTTAAAAGTAATCACTTAAATTAGAATTACTTAAATACATTAAAAGTTGAAATAAGATAATAGAATAAGTATAATAAATATTGAAATCATTCCAATTCATTAACTTTTCTTCTTAACTTCTCTTTGTATTTAATATGTTGAGACACCATGGACTGTATTGCTATATCATCCAGTTTAGCAAGTGATTGCCTTTCAATCTCAAATCTTATAATCTATTTTTCCAACCTTATACTATGAGCTTTCACTTTTTCAAGAAGTAGTTCAAGCCTTTGTATTTCATGTTGATATTTGATTAACTCTTTTATAGATTTAATTGTGAAAGGAGTTGTGGCCTTTTCCATTAATTGCTTGAACTATTGATATAATTGCTCAAATGTCCTTGGAATGTTATCAGACCAAATATTAGTAAGACCATAGAGACAATATTCTAGATTCATCTTTTCATTATGAGTTTATTCTTCCAAATTCTTCATTTCTTCACACATTTCTTCAAGAATACACATGCAAAAAGATAGGAGATACTCCTCTTATTTTAATTTTTTTATAGATCCTTTAAGGATAATCTTCCCTTCAATCAAATTTTTTTCACTCAAAGTACTTATTCCTTATAGAATCTCCTGTAGCAACTCAGAAATGTCATTCTCATTCTCTATTTTCTTCCTCACTACCTTTATCTCTTCTAATTTATTCACAACATCAACATGAATACCTAAAAAATTTAAAAAAAAAATTCTAGGTATTTTGATGCATCTTTTCCATCCATTTATCAATAGCCTTAGCTTTATCTCCAATTTATTCCATGTCAAGAATTACTTGCTAGCCAATTGAATCTCCTAAAAGAATAGATTGCTATGGAACAAACCTAGCAACTTTGGCTATTATTTCACATAACTAGGAATTTTTCTCTTTCAACTTAGCTTTATTAGCCTTATCCTCATCAAGATTCATAAAGAGAGTGTCAATCAAGGTTTGGATATCCTAATTAAATCCTTCTATGGTAACTTCACCAAAGGATATCTTTGTAATTGTTAATTCACCTTCAATTACTTCACTTCTACTCATGCCCTATGGTAAACTGATACTTTTGCAAGCTTCTATCTTGTAGGCTCAATTATAAAGTTTGAAGTTGCCTTAGTGGATTTAGGCTTCATTCCTTTCTTGTTAAGACTTTTTAACAATTACAAGTCTATTTCCTCAATATTTATTACTTCTTTAGATTTTGGAGTTGTCTGAATTGCTAACCAAGATGATAAATCTATACTAGTATAAGTCTCTATATAGATTAAGATTTTTTGTTAATTATTTCTCACCACTAGCTCTTGAGAAAGAACTTCTTGTGTATCTAGAGTAGCCTGAGCAATAGTGGAAGGAATTTGTTCATCTTTTCCTTTCTCTACTTCCTTTTCTTTCTCATCTCCTTCTCAACTTATTTTTGAATTTCTACTTATTTCTCCTTATCAAATTCCTTTTCCTTCTATTTCATTTTATATATCACTACTTCCTTATCCTTTATTTTCTCTACCACTTTCTATAAAACTTCCTCCTTCTTAGGTTTAACTTCTTTCATTATATCAACTTCCTTCACCTTTTTAGACATTACCCCTTTCATGGCTTCCTTCTCAAGTTCAACTACTTCTTTTTTCTTTTCCTATAGAAACTTTTGAGATTGGATTACCTCTTCAATAGTTACTTTTTATGGATCGTTTTCAATTGTAGGTTGATCTTTTGAAGGAGGTGGACGTGGAGAAGTATGTGGAAAAGATGGAGGAAGAAGAGGAGGAGGAGAGGGAACATAAATTTCTTTCTAAATGGTTTTCTTAGAAGGCTTGATGCTATTAGACTTTGGAGGTGGCATCAGTATTGATGAATTTATAGTAGGTGTGATGGAAGTGGGAATAGGAGGAGTAGTGGTGTTAATAGATGAAACCTATGGAGGTATGGTGATAGTTGGTTAAATAGGATCCTTATCCTTTACCATAGAATATGTGTCATTAACATTTCTTTTCAACTTCAACTTCTTTGTAGGTCCTTGGCTACTTTCTCCTTGCACCATTTCTTTTCTCTTTTGACTTACATGATTAGTTTCTTTCATTAACTCCTTCATATAGTAGCCTTTGTTGAGAAGCCATGTGGAATTCATGGCTAGAATATTTGAATGTCTAAGTTTAATAGTCTTCACTTAGTTTTTACTAAAAATAATCACTATGAGTGGGGCATTATCCCCTCCTACTACATGATATACATCACTGGTTACAATTCCATCATCCTCCAAGTCTTCAAGAATTGTGGCTAGATAAAAAGTATGAATTTGTTTAATATTTAATCTAATATTGTCCCTTCTTCTCACATAAAACTCATCCCTACAATCAATCCAATAGTCCTCAAGTGTAGGAATATGCATGTACTCTAAAGAAACTATGGTCTGAGCCATGCCTCTATAATCAAAATTGGTTCTAATTTCATAATGTGTCTAATTATAATTTTGATACACCTCCTTCTATACATTTTTGGTCTTATAAATACTAAGATAGTGGTAATTAGCAATAATAATAGGAAAATTAGTAGTGGGATGGTGAGTCTTGGATTGTAAATCATGTAACTCAGTAAGCTTCCTACACAACTCCAAAAGAATCCACTTGTCACTGGGGTATCTATGTAATTTGATTGGTGTGCCTAAGAAACCACAAACTCTAATGTATGTGAAGTTGAGGAATTGAATGAAAATTCACCCAAAATATGAAATTACATCCCATGTTACATTTGATAGTCTCTTATGTTTTAGATCTACATTAAATTTGTAAATGTTTTCATAGAAGAATCCATCATCACTATCTTATAATGCTTGTAGTGCTCAAAAAGGGCCAATTGAAGATAATATTTATATATTGGATTAGTTTCCATTGTTCCTTTTATATTTAGCCTTGAAAAGGATCCATTTGATGCTACTACTTATACAAGGTATGAGATCATCTTTAAATCAAAAGTCTATAATACATTGTTTAACTATTGGTCCATGTTGTCACTTATCATCCTCACCCGTTAAATCATGGTAGAGCTCTTGGTGACATCAATGGTTCTAATTTATGCATACATCTAGGTTGATAAACACTTGTCATTCCTTTTACCATTGATTTTACATAAAAACTAAATAATATCATCTACTTCATAAACCAAGTTTGATATTACTATCTACTTTGGAAATCTTGAAGCTTGTTTCACATTCTTTAGATAGTTTGTTTTCATTATCTTAATACACTCTAATGACTTAGTCTACCATTGTCTCTTATATTTCTCCATTTTTATATCAATCACTTTGGATGATGTTGGGATATTCAGACAATACTTAAGATATTTAACATCCATTCTTATCACTACATTACCAACAACATCTCTCACAATCCTAGTAAGGGATTCATAATACTTGGCACATACTAGGATGAATTTAGGAAGTTGCGCTGAGCTTGGGAAAGTTGTATCTTTTAAAATCCCACTATTAGTCATTATCTGCATGAGTAGAGTCTTAAAAATAGCCTTGGATCTATCTAACAACTCAGTCATAAATACATGCCTCATGTTTGTATCACTTATTTCACTTAACTTGGAAGTGATATAATATTTAATAAGATACCCCTTATACTCATACTTCATCTTTGGCTCTTGAGATTTGGATCTCTTATCTTTTGTTTTACCATTCCTACTTTGCTTTGGGATTTCCTTAAGTGCTAATTCATGGAATTCTTCAATTGGAGTTGATTACATTTTTTCTTCAATTATTTGTTCCTTTGATCCTTCTGATCTTGACATTTGCTCTAGATAGCTATATAAAAATTTGACAAGTGCTCTTAAAATTTCTTTGATTGCTCCTACTAATTTAGAAAAAGTTAAAGAAATGAATCAAGTTGTTTTCTCAAATAATATCTCCAAACCAGATTTAGGTTTCAAGTAGTAGAAAGTCTTGAAAACCCAAAGTAACTCATAGTAAGCAATATGGTATCATGACCCCATGTTGGTATAGATGATCTACAAGTCTTATGCATTCAATAATCTAGGTAAGTAACAAGTAATAGGCATAGACAACTTTGGGTTTCTCTTAACTTGTGTCTTTGGGTTTATTATGATTAGTTACTTGAGTTTGGAATTCCAAATAAGTAGTGAGTCATGAGGAATTTGGGTTTCTTGTGGGTAGTTACTTCAAGTTTGTTTAGGCAAGTAACTTGAGATAAGAATCCCAAAGTAGAATTAATAATCAATTGAAATTATGGGTTCCACTTGGGTTGTTCTATAAGTTTCTCAAGGTTCCAAACTTTGGGTTTACTAATCCAAGCAATTTGGGTTTAAAAACCCACAAAAGTAGAATTAATGAGTAGTCATGAGTCTATAAAAGCAATAGGTCAAGGAAAACCTAGGTTGGTAAGACAATTTAAGAGTCTCAAGTTTCTTGAGATGAGTAACTTGGGATCAGGACTTTAGATGAGTAGTAAGTAATGGATAGTCTAGGTTTCTCATCTAGTTTCAACAGTTAGGTTTTTAACCTAAGGCTCAATTTTTTTAGCATAATTTTGAGGGTATTTTTTCATCAAAATTTCTTGTGAAAACGTTTACACATTTTTTTCAACATATAACAAGTAAAATTGATAATTAAAACCAAGTAGAATGAGCACAGATAATGATACATCCATGTTGGTAATTGGAAAATTATTAAAGATAAATGAGAAGAAAACATTCAATATGAAGGCATGAAAATCAAAGGAAAATGATCTAAATACCTTAAACACAAATGGGTCATGAAGAATTGGATCAAAAATCACTCCAAAAGGCCAAATAACATAGCTCAAGGTTCATAGATACAATAACTTGATCAAACAACTCAAATGCCAAGTGGAAATGAGTTAGAATTAATTGATATTTATATTTTCTAATGCATTAATGACATGTAGTGGACATGTGTGAAGGATCCACGTAAGCCCTTGGCTATTTATCAAGTTTCTTAGACTGCTTCATTTATTTTTGCTTTTAGGAGTTAAGCATCTTTGTAATCTTGAGTTGGTTTCTACTAATGAGTACTTTGGGTTCATAAACCTCATTACTTTTACTTGTGGCTTTGGGTAAGTAAAGCTACTTCAAAAACTTGGTATGCTTTATATAATGTTTGATGGGTTTTTGGGACTACTTCACTTAGCTTTTGATGTGAAGTAAAGTTATTTGGTAATTCCAGTTTGAACTAGATGGTGTAACTCAAACTTTGTGGGATTAATTTTCTTCTTATTTAATAAGTTAAGTACCTTGGAGAACCTAAGTTGTATTAGAAATGAACCCAAGCACTTATCTTTTTGATCTTATAGGAAAGATGAGTAAATGGGTTTTTCAATGATGGCCTTTGGTAGATGTTTTCAAACTTATGGATTAATTTTGAAGCAATTGGGAAGAGAAAGTAATCAAAATAATAAATAATAAAGATTGAGACTTTATTCAAGGGACTAGTTTAACAAGGACAAATAACTCACATGAGATCAAATGAAAATTTTCTAATAGGGGTAACCCAAAATTTCTTAATGTGAAATTTTGGGAACACCAGATGGCTCTATCTAGGGACATCTTTGTTTTTATTAGGAAGAAAGAAATAAAGATGAGATCTTAGTATCTATGGTTTTAAATCTTGTCTATTGGGTGGGAAGTCCTTGTAAAAAATCAATCACAAAAATATAAAATAAACAAGTAAATATAAAGTAAAAGACAACCAAATAAAAGAAAGACTGAAAACTTTATTTATATACATACATGTGTTACCCTGCTACTCAATTATTATAGAGATTCAAGTACTACCCATTGAAAGGAAATGATAATTCAATCCCATCTTGATAAGCTAGGATGAAGTTATCCCTTCTAGCAATGCTCTTTATAGTAAAAGGCCCTTTCCATAGTAAGTCAAACTTTCCATGCTTTCCTTTTTGTTTATTCTATTTATCCCATAGCAGGACCAAGTCACCAAATTCAAACTATTTATCTTGAGCCTTATTATCAAATATGTTAGTCACCTTTATCTAGTAGTCAGCCAGTTGATAACAACTTAAACATGAATCTCTTGTGTCTCAGTAAGGAACATGATCCTCTTATCAAGTGAATCTTGATAAGTCATAGCTTCAATAGCTTTGGACAATTATAAAATAAGAAACTCTAGGTGATTAGTATCTCAACATTTTCTCCATATAATAACTGAAAAGGAGACATACCTATGGATTTCTTTGGGTTGATCTCATTAGTCCATAATGCATCAAAAAACTTCTTATGACAGGTTCATTGATTATTATCCACCAACCTATACATAATGGTCATCAAGTTCTTGTTACTTGATTTAGCTTGACCATTTCCTTGAGGATAGTGATTTGAAGTATGGACCAAGTCTATTCCATATGAATCACATAAATTAGTTAGTTTTGTTGAGAAAAAGTTTGTTACATTATATGTTACTATCTTATGTGGGACACCAAACCTACTACATTTTTTTTTGATGAAATCACATACGACTTCAAAAGTGGCATGCTCGATAGGAATGGTTTCTACCCACTTGATGAAGTAATTAGTTATAGTTAAAACATAACAATGTCTATCACTTGAAGAAGGAATAAACATGCCAATAAAATCCATGCCCCACTTTAGAATGACTTATTTATTACAACTCATTTTAATGTCAAATTTGGCAAATTTACACATCCCATAAAGTATTGACATGATTGACACTTATCAACCCAATCAGAAGTGTCTTAGAAAAGGGTAGGCCAAAAGTATCTTGATCATAAGATTTTGTGTGTTGTGACTGACAATGAGAAGTGGCATCCACATGCTTTATCATGAAATTACTCCATAAGTCTCATTTATTGTTCTTTGGCTACATAATGAAGGAAAATACCATCAATTCCTCTTTTGCACAAACCATTATCCCAAAGGACATAATCCTTTGAATTCAGCTTGATGGTATGCTTTTCCTTATGTGTAATATTAGATAGACATTATCCATAAGTCAAGAAGTAGGCAATCTTACTCTACCATTCATCCACAATATTAACAAAAATCACCGTAAGCAAATATTCAACTGATTCAGCTTGGAATGAAGGTGTTTTCATATCTATGTCATCAATTTTTCTCTCAATCATAAACTAACATAAACCTTTCCCTCTCACTAGCTTCATTGTTTTTTTTTCAAGATCAAACTCTTGCACCTTAGCTACCTAGGTGCCTCTTATTAATCTCAGTTTTTGGTGTGTTAGAATTGATTTGACTACAATGTTAGGTATATATAATTTAGTATGTGAAGATAAAATGTAGTACATCAAAACTTTGCATGCTTTGATTACAGCAAAGGCATGTTTCTCCATCTATAAATACTTTAATTTGAACATTTTCAATGGCTAACTCATGAAATCTATGGGGGATTCAATTCCTTCATCATTATTTTATAAGAGTATGGTTGACATGGTATGTTCAGAGGAGTAATAGTAAAGAATGAATTATTTACTAAAATCTAGGGAAACCAACACTAGAGCTTTATCTATAATTGTTTTATTCCTTTCAAACACAAATTACCTTCAACATTTCATTTGAAGTATTTCTTATTTTTCATCATATCAAATATGTGTCAAGTCAACTCAACAAAATTAGGAATGAATCTTCTAAGGAAATTGACCTTACCAAAGAATGAGTGCACTCCTTTCTTGGATGTAGGCATAGGTAAACTCTAAATATCTTTGACTCATTTTGGATCAATCTTTGTCCCCTCCTTTCAAACTATGTGACCAAAAATCTTTCCTTTAGTCACGACAAATATCAATTTCTTGAAATTCAAAGAAATCCCATGATTCCTGCACTAGATGAGTACTTATTCTAAATCAACCATATGGTTACCTCTATTTTTAGAGAATATTATCAAGTTATCAAGGTATACCACAATACTCTTGTTCTTAAGCTGAGCAAATACCAGATCCATTTCTTGCTAAAAAGTTGCTCTAGCATTAATAAGCCTAAAAAGCATCTTCTAATAGGCAAACATTCCCCATGGCATTGTAAAAGTTGTTTTATATTAATCTTATTCATCCAATTTTATCTGATTATACCTTGAAAATCTATCCAATATGGATAAAATCTATGAACTTGTAACCACTTACAAGATGTGATCCATAATGGACATTGAGTAATTATCTTTTAAAGAGGCTTGATTTAGATTGTAGAAATCAACACATAAGCATATTTCTCCATTTTTATTTCTCATTTGAACAATGTTTTATAACCATTCTGAATGGTGGATAGGATAGATGATCTTTGCATCAAGGAATTTTTGTATTTTAGCATAAACCTAAGATAGTCAGGTTATGATGACTTAACTTTTACTTGAAGGGCTTTACTTCTGGCTAAAGTGGAATATAGTATTACACCTCATCTAGTTGGATGGACTTTGAGTATTTTTAAGACCAAGAACACATCAATGTATCTTGTAAGAAGCTTGATGAATGCTTCATTTTCTTCTTGATAGTAGCATTTGCCAATGTTAACCATCTTAGGGTCTTCTTCAATACCCAGATTAATCTTTTGTATTTTTGGAGATGAACTATCACCATATTCTTTCTTTTTCTTTAGAAATTGATCATACTTGTCAAATATTTATTATAAATAAATTAACCCTTTATGGATCTTATTTCCCTTCGATTGAATTATATCTTGACTATTATTAAGCTTATGGTTAGTAATACCTATTATCATCTGGAATAGAAATGAGCTACTCCCTTCAAAGTATAGTTTTTAAAAGTTATCTTGTTTCCCAAAGAATGCAGTTATTTGATTTTCATCATTGAAAAATTTCCATTGACCAACATCATCTAGAACCTTTGGATGTTAAACCATCTCTACTTTAAGTTACCTTTTTGGAAAAGTGTAGTCTACTTATCTTGCCTAAGTAGAGATGTAGTAACTGAAAGTGAATCTGCTCTAGAGTTCTAATCATGAGGAAATTAGTTGATTGAGAAAGATGAAAAGTCAAGTGTTGTACTTAGAACTTGATCATAGTAGTGCCTTAGCTTATCTTTCTTCACCTGATATTGGCCACATATTTGTTTTATTATTAACTTAGCATCACCTTGTGATTTTAGGAGTATTACTCCTTTTTCATTTCCTTTTTTGAGTCCTAATATAAGTACCTCATACTTTGTCATGTTTTTAGTATTTTCAAAAATGAGTTTATAGGATTAATCAAATATTTTACCATCAAGTGATATCAATACCACCCCAACACCATATTCAAGAAAATTGTAGCTACCATCAAAGTCTAACATCCATATCTTATCTTTTTTTTCTTCTTCTTCTTCTTCTACTTCCTCTAGTTCTTGTATCTCTTTTCCCAATTTGAGTTAGTAAACTTCATGATCTTACTCTTCAAAAAGGATTTGTGACCTTGGATCATTAGACTTGGAAATTGTGTACTTGGACTTCTTTTTAGGCCCAAGTTTTTAATTTACTCTTTTGATTGGAATGTGAGCACATGACCAATCCATCTTGACTTTTCCACCTAGATACTTACAAAACTTTTTACTTAGCAACATTTTGTAAGAGATAGGAATATATGCTACCATAATTGTCATTTTGAGTCTTTTATCTATGAAAATTGTTAGGACAACTTGAACATCTTTGATTTGTCTAATAAAGGGAACTTGTCTCTCTATTGAGTAACATCTACCTATTTTTTTAATCAAAGTGAGGCCAAGGGCATCAATTACTTTACCTAGCTTAACACTATTTGAAGCTCCATAGTATAGGATATAGTTGCTTAACTTAAACCCATTGATCAAGAAAGACACGTAGAATGGCTCAATCCTTTCAGATGTGGAAGTAGACATGGGTGAATAAGTTTTAGCATTGTTTTAAGATGAGGCTTATTTGGGGGTAGCCAAAATAACTTTAGAGGTATTGGTTGAACTATTTGAACATTTAGTTTGAACATACTTGACTAATCTATTTAACTGATCTGGATAAGACCTCAAGTATTCAGATTTTGACATTTTAATTTTGGTTTTCTTTATGAGATAAATTATGTCAAAAGAGGGGATGGATATAGATAAAGTTGGATTAGCTTCAGTAGTATGAGTTACTGACTTATGAGTTTGAGAAGAAGAAGCTACATACTTATCTTTTGGATCTAAATAAGAAGGTATATAGGTCTACCTCTTTTAAGAATACTTACATCTAATTTAAAGTCTCCTTTCTCTTTTTCTTACTCCTTGGATAATTTTTCACTAGCTTACTGAGTTTTTGACCTTGTAAACACTACAAAAGGGTGACTATGATCTTCTTCAAATGATTCTTCATAGTCACTTTTTGATTGATATTTAAGGTATCCTATGTTGGAGTCACCAATAAGATCTATGAAGTCATCTTCATTAGCAAGACTTTAAAGAGTATCATCAGTAATCTAATCTTCTTCATTCATCTCAACATGATTTTTGGGATCATATTCAATTTCCAGTCTTTGTGTAGGATAAACAATGTGGTTCCTATTTTAATTATTGAAATTTTGTGTAAGTGCACTCCTAGTAGGGGCAACATGAGTACCTTGAGAAATTTGTCTTGTGACTTGGAAAAAGTTATTAGACAACTTATGTAATAGGGGATAAGTGGTTTGTGATGTGCTTGAAGTAGAATAATCACCCTTATAATTTGTTTTCTTGATCTTTCCAACCATTATCAAGTCATCTTCAACCTCTTTAGCAATATTTTGAACTTCTACTAAATCAGTAAGATGTGCTCTATGTATTTGATAGCTAAACTCTGATAACTGAGCATTAATGAATAAGAACTTATGATTATCTCTAATGGGAAAAGTATATTGAGGGATTTTATATAGTAACTTATTAAACTTGGCAATGAAATCCTACATGTGTTCATGTGTCTACTTTTTTACTTGAGTCAATTGGGTAAGCAATATGCGAGAATCTTTAGCATCTTTGAATCTTTTTTCAAATTTTTCATGCATAGTGGCCCAACTTACTATAGTTCCAAGAGCTAAATGGTAAAACCATTCTGTAGTTAAGTCATGTAAGGTCTCAATGAGATTTTAACTAAGACATCTTCATGCTTGATGCTAATTAATCCACATGATATAAAGAAAGTAACCAAGTGCTCATCTAGACTTAGTTTTCCATTACCAGTGAACTTTGGAAAATTCTTTCTTGACCCCTTTGGCAAGCCATGAAGAAGAGTCAAATTTAGAGGACCAATTGTTGCCCCCTAAGGGATGAGAAGTGGTTGTGCCATTATTCTATGAATAATGAATTGAGGATTTGTGGGCTGAATTATTATTGAAATATTATGTTATAGTTGATTTATAGGAGTTTATGCTTATCTCATAGGTGAGATATTGGCTCTTCTCATTTTTTCTTGGATAGGAAAGTTAAAATTAAAATGCACATAAAATTCAAATAAATCATCTATTTGGCCTTGAGCTCTCTTTGCTTTGGTAAAAGGTTGATTTTCTAGTTTGAAGTGTAAAATTTCTAAGGATTACTCAAGCAATTTGGTTTATACACAAAGACTTAGGTTGTGGCTACTTGACATGTAGTGAGTTCAAGATAAACAGTTAAACAAAATGACATGTATAAATCCAATAAAAAGTGATGTGTCTATTCTTAGAAAGTGGAGTTACCTTTAGAAAGGACACACTTTAATCAAAGGTGTGTAACTTAATTTGCATACAGTGCTTAGTATGAATGGTTTGAAAAACATTAAAATTTTGGAAAGATAAACATTAACTACACCTATCTTGACTTGAAAGATCAATCTATTTTTAGATCTAGGAGTTTATTTCATTCAATTCCCAATAGAGTCACTAGAAATTATGGGCTAGATATTTTGAAAGCTAAAAAAAGTACCTAGATAGTCATGGGATTAAATCCACTTCATTTAAAGGTGAATATCCCATATACTTATGTTTATTTACTTTTAGTTATATGATACTCTTAGTTATTCAAAAATTATTTAGATTATGTGCAAGTTGTATGATTTCTAAGGGTATTACTTTAATCACAAAGTTCATGAACCATAACAAGGTGATTTTACAGCAAGTAAACAACTTTTTTAGAGAATGTGTAAAGTGATTTTAGGAAATTAAGAGTGGAAAACTATAATATGTGAGAAGAGATAAGTTTTACTTCACAATATGTAGTTTTACAAATCTTATTTAATCCATACAAGTAAATAAACATTCAAGAGATGATAATATTTTAGCAAATGACTAAGAAAGAATGGAATTCACATTCAGATTAAAGATAACACAAAGTTTACCATTTTAACCTTCATAAATCCACCAAATGATCTCCTAAGACACAAAGTTCCACAAAAAAAAAATTCTTTATCATTCATTTCAAACTTATTTCATACAAAATAAAAACTCAAAAATCTAAACACAAAGTTTTAGATTGCTTAAATTCTCTTGCCTCAGTTACAATTGCTATGCAAAAATTACCATCATCATGAAACATGTAGGCTTTCACTTATATTTATATAAAAATAGATGTCAAAATCAAATTAGAAATAACTCCTTTAAAACCCATGTGATGTGCTAAAACTAGGAAACATTGAAAGGCATCATCCTAGAATCTCTCCTCTATGGCATGTAATGGCCGATGACATGTAGCACTTGTTGGTTTTATAATTTAAAACAAAAAATATATATTTATATGCAACACAAAGCTTACTTAAGTAATCTGATTTTATAAAATGACTTCAAGTAATGGTGTTTATCCAAGTTACTTGAGTCTCACATTTTTCAACAACTTACTTTTACAAGTAATCACTTAAATCATAATTACTTAAATACATTACAAGTTGCAATTAGAGAATAGAAGAAGTAGAAGAAATATTAAAATCTTTCTAATTCATTGACTTTGCTTCTATACTTCTCTTTGTATTTAATGTGTTGAGACACCATGGACTGTATTGTTGTATCATCTAGTTTAGAAAGTGATTGCCTTTTAGTCTCAAATCTTAGCATTTCTTTTTCCAACCTTCTACTATGAGCTTTCACCTTTTCAAGACTTGGTTCAAGCCTCTTGATTTCATGTTTATATTTGATTAACTTCTTTATAGATTTAACTATGAAATGAGTTTTTGTTGTTTCCATTAATTGGATGAATTGCTGATATAATTTCTCAAATGTCCTTGGAACGTTATTAGACCAAATGTTAGTAAGACCATAAAGACAATCTTCTCTTCAAGAATATGCATGTGAAAATACAGGAGATACTCTTCTTGTTTTACTTTCTTTATATATCCTTCAGGGATAATCTTCTCTTCAATCAATTTTTTTTCACTCAAAGTACTTATTCCTTGTAGACTCTCTTGCTACAACTTGGAAATGTTGTTCTCATTCTTTATTTCCTTCCTCACTACCTTTATCTCTACTAATTTATTCACAACATCAACATGAGGAAAGATATTCTATATAGTTTGATGCATCTTTTCCATAAATTTATCAACAGCTTTAGCTTTATCTCTGGTTTCTTCTACCTCAATTATTACTTGTTAGTCAATTGAATCTCCTAAAATAATAGCTTATTTTGGAACAAACCTAGAAAATTTGGCTATTATTTCACATAACTAGGAATTTTACTTTTTAAAAATGGATTTAGCATCCTTCTCTTCATCAATATTCTTAAAGAGAGTGTCAATCAAGGTCTAGGTATCCTACTTCAAGCCTTTGAAGGTTACTTCACCAAGGGATATATTTGTAATTGTTAAGTCACCTTCAGTGACTTCAATTTTGCTCATGCCCTATGGTGAAACTAATAATTCTATAAACTTGTGTCTTATAGGCTCAATTATTAATTTTCAAGTTACCTTAGTGGATTTAGGCTTCTTTCCTTTCCTGTCAAGACTTTTCAATAATTGTACGTTTATTTCCTCAAGATTTATTACTTCTTTAGATTCTGAAGTTATCTACATTACCAACCAAGATGATAAATCCATACTAGTGGAAGTATCAATATTGATTACCATTTTTTATTGATTATTTATCACCACTAGCTCTTGAGAAGGAAAATCTTGTGTCTCTAGAGTATTTTGAGTAATAGTGGAAGAATTTTTTTCATCTTTTCCCTTCTCTACTTCCTTCTCTTTCTTAGCTTCCTTCTCAACTTAATTCTGAATTTCTACTTCTTTCTCCTTATCAACTTCCTTTTCCTTCTCTTTCACTCTCTATCACTAGTTCCTTCTCCTTTATTTTATATGCCATTTTATCTGTAACTACCTATACAACTACTTCCTTCTCAAGTTTAACTTCTTTCATTGTCTCAACTTCTTTTAGTTTTTCAACCATTATCCCTTTCATGGCTTCCTTCTCAGGTTTAACTAATTATTTTTATTTTTCCTATAGTACCTCCTGAGATGGGATTACCTCCTTAATAGTTACTTTTTTTGGCTCATTTTTAATGGTAGGTTGATCTTTTGAAGGAGGTAGAGGTGGATAAGTAGGTGGAGAAGATGAAATAGGAGGAGGAGGGGGAACATCAATTTCCTTCTGAATGGTTTTCTTGGAAGGCTTGATACTATGAGACTTTGGAGGTGGCATTATTATTAATGGATCTATGTTAGTTGTAGTGGAACTAAGAATAGAAATAGTAGTGGTGTCAGTAGAAGAAACCAAAGGAGGTGTGGTGATAGCTGGCTGAATAGGTTCCTTATCCTTTACCATAGAATATGTGTCATCAACATTTCTTTTCAACTTTAACTTCTTTGTTGGTCCTTGACTTCTTTCTCCTTGCATCATTTCTTTTCTCTTTTGATTACATGTTTAGTTTCTTTCATAAACTCCTTCATATAGTAGCCTTTATTAAGAATCCATGTGGAAGTCATGGCCAGAACATTTGAAGTTATGTCTATAATAGTCTTCCAAATAAAATCATCGAGAGTAGGGCATCATCCCCTCCTGTTGCATGATAGGCATCACTAGTTATAATTCCATCATCTTCCATGTTGTTAGGAATTGTGGATAAATCAAAAGTATGATTTTTTTAATAGTTAACCTAATTTTGTCGCTTCTCACATCAAAATCATCCTTGTAATCAATCCAGTAGTCCTCATGTGTAGGAATATGCATGTACTCTAAAGAAGCTATATTCTGAGCCATGCTTTTGTAATCAAAATTGGTTCTAGTTTCATAATGTGTATTATTGTAATTGTGATACATCTCCTTCTATACATTTTGTGCCTTGTAAATACTGGGATAGTGGTAATGACCAATAATAATAGGAAAATTAGTAATATGATGGTAAGCATTAGATTGTAAATCATGTAACTCAACAAGCTACCTACACAACACCAAAATAATCCACTTGTCACTCAGGTATCTAGGTAATTTTATTGGTGTGCTTGAGAAACCACTAAATTTGATGTATGTGAATTTTAAGAACTAAATTAAAATGCACCCAAATTGTGAAACTACATCCCATGTTGCATTCGATACTCTCCTGTGTTTTAGAGCTACATTCAATTTGAAAATGATTTCATAGAAAAATCCATCATTCATTATCTTATAATGCTTTTAATACTCAAAAATGACCAATTGGGGATAATATTCATATATTAGCTTAGTTTCCAGCATTCTTTTTGTATTTATCCTTGAAAAGGTTCCATTTGATGCTGCTACATAAACAAGGTATGAGGTCATCTTGAAATTAAAAGTTTGTAATACATTAATTAACTACTGGTCCATGTTATCAATTATCATCATCTCCCATTCAATCAGGGAAAAGATCATATTAATATCAATGGTTTTTATGTATTCATAAATCTAGGTTGAGGAACACTTGGCACTCTTTTCACCATTGATTTTTCATAACAACTGATTAATGTCATCTACTTCCTAAACCTATTGTAATCTTTCTATCTACTTTGAAAATCTTGACGCTTGTTTCACTTTCTTCAGATAGTTTGTGTTCATTATCTTAATTCACTTTGCTAACTTAGTCTCTCATTATCTCTTAGCTTTTTCCATCATTATATAAATCACCTTTTATGATGTTGGGATCTTCAGACAATACTTAATATATTGAACATCCAATCTTATCATTACATTACTAAAAACATCTCTCACAGTCCTAATAAGGGATTACTAATACTTGGTACACACTAAAACAAATTTACGAATTTAAGCTAAGATTGAAAAAGATACAACTTGAAAAATCACACTATTAGTCATTGCCTTCATGAATGGAGTCTTGACTATAGCCTTGGATCCCTCTAACAACTCAATCATGGATACATGCCCCATGTCTGTATCTCTTATTTTAGTTAACTTAAAAGTGATACAAGATTCAATGGGATACCCTTTATAACCATACTTCATCCTTGGCTCTTGAGATTTAGATCTCTTATATTTTTTTACCTTTGCTACTTTGATCTAGGATTTCCTCAAGTGCTAATTTAGGGACTTCTTCAATTGGAGTTACTTGTATTTCTAGTTTAGCTATTTATTCCTTTCATCCTTTTAATCCTAAAATTTACTCTATTTAGCTCTGGAAAAACTTGATAAGTGATCTTAAAAGTTTTATGATTACTCCTATTGGTTTAGAAAAAATTGAAGAAATGAATCAAGTTGTTATCTCAAATCATATCTCCAAACTAGGTTTAGGTTTCAAGTAGTAAGTCTTGAAAACCCCAGGTAACTATTGGCCATTTTTGACACACATAATAAGCTTCCACTTGGTATGAATATATGATTAGGGTCCTAGTTGATGAATGGATTAGGTGGATTTAAAGTAGGATCAATGTTGCGAGTGAAGGGATCAAGGCAAGTTTTCATAGTGTTAAACAATTATATAAATAGGTCTAGAAAATAAGCCTATGTTACATCACTTTTTCAACTTTTGGATAAGAGTGGTGTTTAGAATTCCTTTAGAGGAACTGTTCCACATAAATCCCACAAAAAATATACAAGGCCTAATTATTTTGGGAGTTGTGTTTCAAACTTTTTGTGCAAGTCTCAAAAACTATTTTGGATATGTTGTTCAAAATAATTTCCCTGAAAGATCATTCTTCAAAAAAGGTCCTTAAAAAAATTTCCAAATGATATATTTTGGAGGATTTAGTCCAAAATATAAATCTTTAAGGGCACATTTTTAGGCAAAGTATCCCAAACAATTTCCCCAAAGGGTACTTTTCTTATGGAAATGGTCTAGTACAAAAATTTTGAAGGATATGTCTCTCAGGGAAATGGTCCACTTCAAGGTTTCTGAAGGGTATTGTTGTTTTAAAAAGGGCACTTTTCAAAATTCTAAAGGGTCAATATCTTAGGAAAGTGTCCTTTTCATTCTCTCTGAAGTATCTTTCTATAGTGAGGTAGACCAAGTCAAAGTTCTGAAGGGAACTTTTCAAGGTTTTGGAAGGGTACTTCTCTAGAGATAGAGATTTTGAAGACACAAATACACCCAAAAATTTTGTTTTTAAGATTTTTTCAAGGCAAGGATAAGGAAAAAAAATTCCTTTGGTAAAAGTGCTACACACAAAGCTCTATGGAATTGTCCAACAAAAGGTTTGAAACAAATAACCCATGGAATTTTTGATCCAGATAGGTGTGTGATTGTCAATTTTAGACCTTGGGAATTAGCTATTTAGATTTATAAATCCTTGAACATTCACATAGACATTAAAGTTAAGCTTCATGAAATAGCCATTGGCATTTTAAAATTTTCAAAAGGATCCCTGACTGAGCTCAAGATTGACAAGTGTCCAAACCTTGGATGCTTAGATAAAATCTAATGGTGAGAGGGTAAAGATAGGATAATGGGCCTAGGTTAGATCAATGGTGCACATTCAATTTTAGATTCAAGATTAATGGTATGTGAGCAAGTTAAAGAGTTAGTGAACCTTAAGTTCAAAGGTATGATAGACAAATGGCACAAGCACATGAACTCAAGTAGGAGATCGATGGATCATGTTCATTAACCTCAGGTAGATCCAATAGAGAAAGATGAGTCATGAGATCAATGATCTAAGCTAGTTCTTAATGACCAATCCAATGAAGGTGAGCCAAAATGACATAGATGGAGGTCAAAATGTTATTTTTCAACCAAGGCAAGAAATCATGATAGAGATGAGGTTAAGCAAGTTTTAATTTGAGCTAAGAGTGGAATTTTTAGGATTGAATAGTGCCATTAAGACTCTATAGAGATAGAATATGACTTTTTGTGACCTGACATAGATTAGGGTGACCTAATAGCTAATCATATGATATATATATTTATATATGTCCAACTGGATGTATCAACTATAGGAAAAGCAATATTTTTAATTGGTTTTCAATCTATAGTAAGCCTAGGTGCACATTTCAAATCAGAGGTAAATAAATGTAATTAATGGAGGAGTGTCTTGAGCCATATAGATAACCACTAAAAGTAGACAGGAGCATGACCTTGAATATGAATACCTCACCCTACAAGGAAGGATATTGTATGAAAGAACTTAAAAATATTCATTCAATAATAAGAATTACTCGTACAATTTATCTAGATTTTGTATCCTCCATCAAACCAAAAAAGGATATAGTGATATTAATACAAGATTAGGCTTGAGGAGGATTAGGGGATGGTTGTTATGAATGGGATAGGGCTCATTAATGATACCTTTATCACCATTTTTTTTCTCTCCCCCTTTTTCTTCGTATAAATATTAGCCATGAGCTCTTGATTAGGATCCCTCATGCTAGTATGACTAGACTCTACGAGAATTGTATTCGATACCTTTAGGAGTAGTGAATAGAGTATTTTTAATCATTTTTTTAATCTATATTTAGTGTTATATGTTTGTTTAATATGTAACTATTAATTTTATCTTCCTTTTGTATGTCCAAACTCAACCTAAATGCTAGAAATCTTCTTTGGATCATATAGTGTGTCTCAACATTGATATCTCAAAGATATAGTAGACAACTAAGCTTAAGTGTCTTTAAATAGACCTTATTTTCATCACTCCCTATTTTGAGTGTATCAAATATAACTTTATACAAAATAATGTTGCATAGAAGCATAGTAATCATTGCATTGTCTTCTTTCATAATTCATTAGTGTGTTAAAGAGTCCAAGATTATGAGTGGGTCTAATAAATTCTTAGTGCATCACCACAACTTAGAATAGGTTTTAATTTATGAAAACTTCTTGTCCCTTTTCATCCCAACTAGTTCTTAGGATTTAGATATAAAGGTCCAAATCTTAAAAAATGAGGAGTTATCCTCATAAAAAATCCTAGAGGTATGTTTTAGATATAGGCAACCCATAGCCTTAGACCATTCCCATATTAGTCCAGGTATGGGTAAGACTTGAAAAAACTTGACCCCTATTAGGGTGTTATCTAGTTAGCTAATAGTTTTGGCATGCCTGGTGGGACAAGTTAAACAAATAAACTAAAGAATTGGTGTTATCTCTAGATAAAAAGTGTAGAGGACACTTAGTAAGAGCACCCAATAACTCCAAGCACCTCTATATCATAAAATCCAACCCCTTACCTACATTTCAAGAAGTAAAAGATCATCTACAAGGGGTATCAACTTCCATTTTAGTGATATCCCAATACCCACAAGAAGAAGGAGAGTAAGAGCATCTTTGCCCCCTATTATAAGGCACAACATAAGCCACTTGCCTCATAGAGCATAGTATACACCTCTATTCAAAAGTTTATATTCTAAGTGAAGCCTATTTCCCATTCCATTCATAATGTTGCCAATGAATAAATATTTTATACCATTTAATGGGGGGTCCCTCTTAACCTTCAACAATAAGATGACATCCCTTATACCTCTTTGAAGAGTATATCATACTTTATAGGAGAAAATTCCACCACTCCTGTAGAGCACATTACTGACATCAAAAACCTTTATGTAGTACACCACACTACACTAGAGAATGTAACCATGAGACTACTAGCCACATCATTGAAAGGAAAAGCCCTACAATGGTATAGATGTTTAACTCCTACCTGAATCCATACTTGGGATGATTTTGGTGAGTGCCTATGTAAACATTTTGAGGATATAAGTTACCATGTATCACTTATGGAATAACTTACCTCAATAAAAATATCACCTCAAGAATCTATGGTTGATTTCAACTATACATTCCAAAAAACTTGGGATAAGATGCCTATCATCATTAAGCCCACACCCAATTATGCTTTCTTTTACTATTTAAGAGCATTGAATTTATACATTGTAGTCATGATCCAATCTATGGGTTGGATAAGCCTACTTGGCACTTATTAGATAGATATAAGAGAAAAAAACTATTTGATACAAGTAGGGAAACTCATGACAAGACCTCTCATGCCTTCCTTTCTTGAACTTCAGCCAACCGTACCTACCATTGCTCCATTGCCCACTCTAAACAACTAAACCCAACCTAATTATGTCCAAAAGGATAAATTTACAAGGATTAAGAGTTTACTAAAGGCAAAAAACAATAAGATAATGGCTTTAAAGAGATAATAACAGACTTCATATAGGCCATATTCATACCAAGGTCCCTTCCAAACCTAATATCCTACTCAATCCTATAATATATTCCCTTACCCATCAAACCAATAAGCCCAAGGCCAACTTACTCAAGGTAGACCTTATAATAGATATAACCTTTTACTTCAAGTAACTTCAGAGCCTTGGTCCCCACACAAAATAATATTACACAAGAAGGTCAGTGGTAGTTAGGGGAATAGTCTAATGAGATAGTAATGGTTACAAAATGGATAGATGTATCACTACCCTAGTTGGAAGCAAATTCCTTCATTCTTAGGCCATGACACCATGCCTCTTCCACCAAAAATCCCTCCAATGAACCAATATAATGTGCCTACCATGAAATCATTAGAAACTCAAATCCAATAACAAGGAAGCATGGGTAATGCACTAGTTGATACCATGTGTGTAAAATTTCAATAAATGGAGCATACATTTGAACATGTAGAGGAAAAGTTGGGGGAGACTAAAAAAAGGCTAAATGAAAAATTACAACCCATACCAAGTATAAAAGGAGGATGTTGGATGGTAATTTGGAATAGTCTAAGGCTTCTTCAACACCTCCACAAACTAGTCAATAGCCTACCATTTCAAATATAACTGCTAAAGTTCCTACAACTCAACAAGTACCCTAACATCAGGGATATAAATAGAAGTCTCCTTTCATTTTTCATGTCACTCAAGTGCTAAGTGATGCTTCTAATTTCAAGGTATAATCCAAAGGTACTAGTTTCCCTTTTAATATTATGGATCATATAAAATGGGATAATGTCACTATGTTTATGTATGATACTCTATCTATTCCAGGGCAGAGGGAAATCATTTAGAAAGAGCTCTTCAAGCCTTCTCATGTGATTGAGACAACTAAAAAGGTGAACATTGTTTTCATAAATAGTAGTTAACTTGGTCCTAGTTAGATTTATACTCAATTTCCTAATCAAATTTAGGTTCTTAATATCATTCCTCCTCCTAAAGTTGTCAAGGCCCATCATTTTTATTTGTCAACCATCATAGAATATTATCTAGTGCATAATTGTATGATAGATTTAGATGTTTTGGCCTTAGTTATGCCTAAAGCCATAACAGATGAGCTTAGGCTTAAATATATACCTAATGAGAAAGTTGTTCTCTAGTTGGATGGTTCCCCCACTAAAATGGTAGGCATAGTGAAAGATCTTAAGATCACATTGACAACCTACCCTAACTATGTCATTACTCAAGATGTGATGGTGGTAGACCTACCCCCCCTATTTTGTCATATGATTGTCTAGGGAATTTAATGCTAATATTGGGGGATATTTGTCATCTAATTAATTATACATGGTTTTTAGAACTAGTTATGGGACAAAATTCATCATAAGGTCTAAGTTTATAGCTAGGTTCCACCTAGATCCCTACATGCCCAATCTTGCAAATGCTAATTGTGCCATATTTGAGGAGGTTGAAGATGTTATTAAATAAGAACCCCATAGTCATCTAGAAGGCATCTCAAATCTATACTTGGATGAGTGGGAAACTAATAATCATGGATTTGATCCATACAACATCATTGAAGAGATAGGCTTAGAAGTGTAATATATGCATGAGGAAGGTGGAACAATACCTTCTTTAACTAGCACTGCTCAAGAAGAGGATAGTATATGGATTTTGTTATTTGATGGCTTAAGGTCAAACAATATAAGCAAAGTGGGAAACATGTTAGTTTCATCCTCTGATAAAAAGTGTCATTCAATCACAAGACTCTAATTTAGTTGCACCTCAAATATAGTGGAATATAAGGCTCTTTTACATGTTTTTCAAGGAGTAAGAAAGAAAGGTATCCAGCTCCTTAAAGTTAAGGATGATAGTGAACTTATAGTGTAATAGGTGAGAGACCTAAGTGTAGTCAAAAGTCACCATTTGAAGGCCTATGAGCACTAGGTATGGGACCTCATGGAGGATTTATTGGCATTAGATGTCTATTCCATATGAGGTATTTGTAAAAACTCAATCACAAAACTATAAAACAAACAAATAAATAGAAAGTAAAAAAAAATCAAATAAAAGAAAGACTAAAAACTCTATTTATATACATACATGTGTTACCCTGCTACTCAATTCTTGTAGAGATTCAAGTGCTACCCATTGAAAGGAAATGATAATTCATCCCATCTTGATAAGCTAGGATGAAGTTATCCCTACCAACAATGCTCTTTATAGTAAAAGGCCTTTCTATAGTAATTCAAAGTTTCGATGCTTTCCTTTTTGTTCATTCTATTTATCCCATAGGAGGACCAAATCACTAACTTCAAACTTTCTATCTCAAACCTTCTTATCAAAGATGTTATTCACCTTTATCTGGTGGTTAGTCAGTCAATAAAAACTTGAACATGAATCTCTTATATCTCAATGAGGAACATGATCCTCTTATCAAGTGAATCTTACTAAGTTAGATCTTCAATATCTTTGTACAATTACAAAATAGGCAACTCTATGGTGATTGGTCTCTCAACATTTGCTTCATATAACAACTAAGGATACATACCTATGGATTTATTTTGGGTGATCTCTTTAGCCCATAATGCATCAAATAGCTTCTTATACTAGGTTGATTGATTATTATCCACTAGCTTACAAATAATGGTCATCAAGTTCTTGTTACTTGATTCAGCTTGACCATTTCCCTGAGGATAGTGATTTAAAGTATGGACCAAGTCTATTCCATATGAATAACATATATTAGTTAGTTTTATTAATAAAATTTTTGTTACATTATATTTTACTATCTTATGTGGGACACCAAACCTTACTATAATTTTTTTTTTTATGAAAGCACATACGAATTCAAAAGTGACATGCTTGATAGGAATGGTTTCTACCCACTTGATGAAGTAATTAGTACAGTTAAAACATAGTAATGTCTATCACTTGAAGAAGGAATCAACATGCCAATAAAATCCATGCCCCACTATTGGAATGATTCACTTATTACAACTCATTTTAATGTCAAATTTGGCAACTTTACACATCCCATAAATTATTGGCATGATTGGCACTTAACAACCCAATCAGAAGTGTCTTGGTAAAGGGTAGGCCAAAAGAACCTTGATCGTAAGATTTTGTGTGTTGTGACTCACAATGAGAAGTGGCCTCTACATGATTTATCATTAAACTGCTCCATAAGTGTTGTTTATTGTTCTTTGGCCACACAATGAAGGAAAACACCATCAATTCTTCTTTTGTACAAACCATTATCCCAAAGGACAATCATTTGACTTCAACTTGATGGTATGTTTTTCCTTACATGTAAAATAAGATAGACATTATACATAAGTCAAGAAGTAGCCAATCTTATTGTACCATTCATCCACAAGATTAACAAAAAACACCATAAGCAAATCTTCAACTGATATAGGTTGGACTGAATGTGTTGTCATATCTATGTCATCAAGTTTTCTCTCTATCATCAACTAACATAAGCATTTCCCTCTCACTTGTTTCATTGGGTTTATTTCAAGAACAAACTCTTATACCTTAGCTACCTAGGTGCCTCTCAGTAATCTTAGTTCTTGTTGTTTTAGAATTGATTTGACTACAATGTTAGGTATATAGAATTTAGTATGTGAAGATAAAATGCAGTATATCAAAACTTTACATGATTTGATTATAGAAAAGGGATGTTTCTCCATCTACAAATACTTTAGTTTGAATATTTTCAATGGATAACTCATGAAATCTTTGGGGGATTCAATTCCTTCATCATTATTTTGTAAGAGTATGGTTGACATGGTATGTTTAGAGGAGTAATAGTAAAGAATGAAGTCTTTACTAAAATCTAGGGAAACCAAAACTAGAGCTTTAACTATAATTATTTTAATCCTTTCAAACACAAACTTACCTTCAACATTCCATTTGAAGTCTTTTTTGTTTTTTATCATATCAAAGATGTGTCAAGTCAACTCATCAAAATCAAGAATGAATTTTCTAAGGAAATTGACCTTACCAAATAATGAGTGCACTCCTTTCTTGCATGTAGGCATAGGTAAACTCTAAATAGCATTGACTCATGATCTTTGTCCCCTCCTTTGAGACTATATAAGAAAAAATATTTCCTTCAGTCATGCCAAATATTAATTTATTTGGATTCAAAGAAATCCCATGATTCCTGTAGTGGATGAGTACTTCTTCTAGATCAACCATATGGTTACCTCTATTTTTAAATAATATTATCAAGTCATCAAGGTATACCATAATAATCTTGTTCTTAAGATGAGAAAATACCAGATCCATTGCTTGCTAAAAAGTTGATCTAGCATTAATAAGCCTAAAAAGCATCTTCTAATAGGCAAACATTCCCCATGGCATTTTAAAATTTGTTTTATATTAATCTTAATCATCTAATTTTATCTGATTATACCTTGAAAATCCATCCAACATGGATAAAATCTCTAAACTTGTAACCAATTACAAGGTGTGATCCATAATGGGCAATGAGTAATTATCTTTCAGAGAGGCTTGATTTAGATTGCAGAAATCAACACATAAGAATATTTCTCCATTTTTATTTCTCATTGAAATAATGTTTTCTAACCATTCTGAATGGTGGATAGGATAGATGATCTTTACATCAAGGAGTTTTTGTAATTCCTTATAAATAGTACCTGAGATAGGTTATGATGATGTAACTTTTATTTAAAGGTTCTTACTTCTAGCTAAAGTGGAATATAGTGTTGTACCTCATCTGGTTAGAAGGACTTCAGGTCTTTATAGGACTAGGAAAACACATCAATGTGTCATTTGAGAAGCTTAATGAATTCTTCCTTTTCTTTTTGATAAAAACATTTTCCAATTTTGACCATCCTAGGCTCTTCTTCACTACCTAGATTAATCTTTTATATTTTTGGAGATGAATTATCACCATATTCTTTTTTATTCTTCAAAAAATGATCATGATTTTCAAATATTTATTATAAATAAACTAAACCTTTATGGATCTTATTTCCCTTTAGTTGAATTATATCTTGACTATTAGTAAGCTTAGGGTCAGTAATACCTATTGTCATCTGGCATAGAAATAAGCTACTCCCTTCAAATTATAGTTTTTAAAAGTTATCTTGTTGCCAAAGGAATGAATATATTTTCTTGTCATCATTGAAAACTTTCCATTGATCAACATTATCTAGAACCTTTGGATATTAAACCATCTCTACTTTATAGTTACCTTTTTGGAAAAGTGTAGGCTACTTATCTGGCCTAGTAAAATATGTAGTAACTGTAAGTGAATTAGCTATAGAGTTATAATCATGAGGAACTAAATTGATTGATAAATATGCAAATTCAAGTGTTATACTCAGAACTCAAGCACAATAATGCCTTAGCTTATCTTTCTTCACCTAATATTGGCCACAAATTTGTTTTACTATTAACTCAACATCACCTTGTGCTTTTAGGAGTCTTACTCCTTTTTACTTTTCTTGTTTGAGTATTAATATAAGTGCCTCATACTTTGCCATGTTTTTAGTATTTTCAAACATAAGTTTATAGGAGTAAGCAAATATTTTACCATCAAGTGATATCAATACCACCCCAACACCAGATTCAAGAAAATTGTATCTACCATCAAAATATAACATCCATAGCTTATATTTTTCTTATTCTTCTACTTATTCTAGTTCTTGTATCTCTTTTCTAGATTTGAGGTAGTAAACTCCATGATCTTATTCTTCAAAAATTATTTGTGACCTTGGATCATCAGACATAGAAACTGTGTACTTGGGATTCTTTCTAGGCTCAAGTTTATAATTTATTCTTTTGATTAGAATGTGAGCACATGACCAATCCATCTTGACTTCTCCACCTAGATCCTTAAAAAAAAATTTAATTAGCAACATTTTGTAAGAGATAGGAATATCTACTACCAAAATTATCATTGTGAGTCTTTTATCTAGGAAACCTGTCAAGATATCTTGAACATCTTTGATATGTCCAATCAGGGGAACTTATCTCTCCATTGAGTAACATATACCTATTGTTTTAGTCAATGTGAGGCCAAGGGCATAAATTAATTTAGCTAGCTTAACATTATTTGAAGCTCCATAGTCTAGGATATAATTGCTTAACTTAAACCCATTGATCAAGAGAGACATGTAGAATGGCTCAATCCTTTCAAATGTGGAAGTGGACATGGGGGAATAAGTTATAGAATTGTTTTAAGATGAGGATTATTTAGGGGTAGGTAATATACCTTCAAAGGCATTGGCTGAACTATTTGACCCTTTATTTTGAACATACTTGACTAATCTATTTAATTGATCTAGATAAGACTTTAAGTATTCAGCTTCTGACATTTGAATTTTGGTTTTATTTATGTGATCAATTATGTAAAAAGAGGGGATGGATGTAGACAAAGTAGGATTAGATTCAACAATATTATTTACTAACTTATGATTTTGAGAAGAAGAATATACATATTTATCTTTTGGAGCTAAATAAGAAGGTAGAGATGTCTACCTCTTTTAAGAATGTTTACTTCTGATATAGAGTCTCCTTTCTCTTTCTCTTGCTCCTTGGAGAATTTTTCAATACCTTACTAAGTGTATGACCATGTAAACACTACAAAAGAGTGAATATTATCTTCTTCAAATGCTTCTTCATAGTCACTTTATAATTGATATTTAAGATATCCTATGTTGGAGTCACCAATAAGATCTACGAAGTCATCTACATCATCAAGACTTTGAAGAGTATCATCAGTAAGCTGATCTTCTTCATTCATCTCAACATGATTTTTTGGAGTATATTCAATTTCCAGTCTTTGTGTAGGACCAATAATGTGGTTCCTATTTTAATTATTGAAATTTTGTGTAGGTGCATTCTTAGTAGGGGCATCATGAGTACCTTAAGAAATTTGTCTTTTGACTTGGAACAAGTGATTAGACAACTTATGTAATAGGGTATAAGTGGTTTTTGATGTGATTGAAGTAGGAGAATCATCCTTATAATTTTTTTATTTATCTTTCTAACCATTATCAAGTCATCTTTAACCTCTTTATAAATATTTTGAACTACTGCTAAATCAGTAAGATGTGCTCTATGTAGTTGATAGTTAAACTCTGATAACTAAGCATTAATGAAGAATAACTTATGATTATCTCTAGTGGGAAAAGTAGCTTGAGGGATTTTATAGAGTAATTTATTAAACTTGGAAATGCAATCCTACATGTGTTCATGTGGATCCTTTTTTAGTTGAGTCAATTGGGTAAGAAATATGTGAGAATCTTTAGTAACTTTAAATATTTTTTCAAAATTTTCTCACATAGTGGCCCAACTTCCTATAGTGCTAGGAGCTAAATGGTAAAACCATTATGTAGCTAAGTCAAGTAAGGTATTAATGAAGAGTCCAACTAAGACATCTTTATTCTCGATTCCAAATACTCCACATGCTATAAATAAAGTAGCCAAGTACTCATCTAGACTTAGTTTTCCATCAACTGTAAACTTTGGAAAATTCTTTCTTGACCCCTTTGGCAAGTCATGAATAAAGGTCACATTTAGAGAACTAATTATTTCCCCCTAAGGGATGGGAAGTGATTATGCCATTATTCTATGATTGATGAATTGAGGATTTGTGGTTTGAATTATTCTTGAAGAATTATGTTATAGCTAATTTATAGGAGTTTGTGCTTATCTCACATGTGAGAGACTGGATCTTCTCATTTTGGCTTGGATAAGAAATCTAAAATTAAAATGATCTTACAATTCAAAGAAATCATCTATTTGGCCTTGATCTCTCTTTGCTTTAGTAAAAGGTTGATTTTCTAGTTTGAAGTGTAAATGTTCTGAGGATTACTCAAGCAATTTGGTTTATATATAAATACTTAGGTTTTTGTTACTTGACATGTAGTGAGTTCAATATAAACAAGGTGTTAAACAAAATGACACGTATAAATCCAATAAGAAGTGATGTTTCTATTCTTAGAAAGTGGAGTTAACTTTAGAAAGGACATGCTTTACTCAAAGGTGTGTAACTTTGCATGCAGTGTTTAGTATGAACAATTAAAAAAACATGCAAATATTATAAAACTAAACATTAATTGAACCTATCTTGACTTAAATGATCAATATATTTTTAGATCTAGGAGTTTAGTTCAATCATTTCCTAGTGGAGTCACTAGAAACTGTGGGCTAGATATTTTCCAAGCTAACAAAAGTACCTAGATAGTCATGGGATTAAATCCCATTCATTTAAAGGTGAAGATCTTGTATGCATATGTTTATTTACTTTTAATTATCTCCTACTCTCAGTTATTCAAAAAATATACAAATTATGTGCAAGTTGTATAATTTTTAAGGGTATTACTTTAATCACAAAGTTCATGAACCATAACAAGGTGATTTTACAACAAGTAAGAAACTTTTTTAGAGAATGTGTAAAGTGATTTTAGGAAATTAAGAGTGGAAAACTAGAATATGTGAGAAGAGAAGTTTTACTTCAAAATAAGTAGTTTTATAGATATTATTGAATCCATACAAGTAAATAAACATTCAAGAGATGATAATATTTTAGCAAATGACTAAAAAAGATTGGAATTCACATTCAGATTAAAGATAACATAAATTTTACCATTTTAACCTTCAAATCCACCAAATGATCTCCTAAGACACAAAGTTCCACAAAAAACTTCTTTCTCATTCACTTTAAACTTATTTCATACAAAAGAAAAACTCAAAAATCTAAACACAAAGTTTTAGATTGCTTAAATTATCTTGCTTCAGTTACAATTGCTATGAAAAAAATACCATCATCACCAAACATGTAGGTTTTCACTTATATTTATATAAAAATAGATGTCAAAATCAAATTGGAAACATTTCCTTTAAAACCCATGTGATACACTAAAATTGGGAATAAGTGAGAGGCATCATCCTAGAATCTCTCCTTTATGGCATGTAATGGCCGATGACATGTATCACTTATTGGTTTTACAGTTTGAAACAAAAACAATCTCTTTACATGTAACATAAAGCTTGCTTAAGTAATCTGATTTTATAAAATGACTTCAAGTAATGGTGTTTATCCAAGTTACTTGAGTCTCACATTTTTCAACAACTTATTTTTACAAGTAATCACTTAAATTAGAATTGCTTAAATAAATTACAAGTTACAATAAGAGAATAGAAGAAGTAGAAGAAATATTGAAATCATTCTAATTCATTAACTTTGCTTCTATACTTCTCTCTGTATTTAATGTGTTGAGACACCGTGGATTGTATTGTTGTATCATCTAGTTTAGCAAGTGATTACCTTTCAATCTTAAATCTTAGCATTTCTTTTTCCAACCTTCTACTATGAGCTTTCACCTTTTCAAGACTTGGTTCAAGCCTCTTGATTTCATGTTGATATTTGATTAACTCCTTTATAGATTTACCTATGAAAGGATTTGTGGCCTTTTCCATCAATTTCTTGAACTATTTTTATAATTTCTCAAATGTCCTTGGAATGTTATCAGACCAAATGTTAATAAGAACATAAATACAATCTTCTAGATTCACCTTTTCATTACAAGCTTCTTCTTCCAAAGTCTTTATTTCTTCACACATTACATCAATAATATGCATGTGAAAATATAGGAGATACTCTTCTTGTTTTAATTTCTTTATAGATCATTCAGGGATAATATTATCTTCAATCAAAAAAATTTCACTCAAATTACTTATTCCTTATAGACTCTCTTGCTACAACTTGGAAATGTTGTTCTCATTCTTTATTTCCTTCCTCACTACCTTTATCTCTATGAATTTATTCACAACATCAACATGAGGAAAGATCTTCTAGATAGTTTGATGCATCTTTTCCATAAATTTATCAACAACCTTAGCTTTATCTCCAATTTCTTCCACCTCAATTATTTCTTGTTGGCCAATTGAATCTCCTAAAATAATAGCTTATTATGGAATAGACCTAGAAACTTTGGCTATTATTTCACATAATTGGGAATTTTGATATTTAAACATGGCTTTAGCATCCTTCTCTTCATCAAGATTCTTCAAGAGAGTGTCAACCAAGGTCTAGGTATCTTGCTTCAAGCCTTTCAAGGTATCTTCACCAAGGGATATCTTTATAATTGTTAAGTCAGCTTCAGTGACTTCACTTTGTCTCATGCCCTATGGTGGAACTGATGCTTATGCAAACTTGTGTCCTATAGGCTTAATTATCAATTTTCAAGTTACCTTAGTGGATTTAGGATTCTTTCCTTTCCTGTCAAGACTTTTCAACAATTGTAAGTTTATTTCCTTAAGATTTATTAGTTCTTTAGATTCTAGAGTTATCTACATTACCAACCAAGATGAGAAATCCATACTAGTGGAAGTATCTATATGAATTACCATTTTATATTGATTATTTATCACCACTAGCTCTTGAGAAGGAACTTCTTGTGTGTCTAGAGTATCCTAAGTAATAGTGGAAGATTTTTTTTCATATTTTCCCTTATTTATTTCCTTCTCTTTCTCAACTTATTTCTAAATTTCTATTTCTTTCTCCTTATCAACTTCCTTTTCCTTCTTTTTCACTCTCTATCACTACTTCCTTCTTTATTTTCTATGTTACTTTATCTACAACTACCTCCTTCTCAAGTTTAAATTCTTTCATTATCTCAACTTACTTCACCTTTCTAGCCATAACCCCTTTCATGGCTTCCTTCTCAGGTTTAAGTGATTCTTTTTGTTTTTCCTATAGTACCTCCTGAGATGGGATTACCTCCTTAATAGTTACTTTTTTTGGCTCATTTCCAATGTTAGGTTGATCTTCTAAGGGAGGTGGAGGTGGATAATTAGGTGGAGACGATGGAGGAGGAGGAGGGGGAACATTAGTTTCCTTTTAAATGGTTTTCTTGGAAGGCTTGATGCCATGAGACTTTGGAGATGGCATTAATATTGATGGATATATGGTAGTTGTAGTGGAAGTGGGAATAGTATTAGTAGTGGTGTTAATAGAAAAAACCAAAGGAGGTGTGGTAATAGCTTGCTAAATAGGTTCCTTATCCTTTACCACAGAATATGTGTCATCAACATTTCTCTTCAACTTCAACTTCTTTATGGGTCCCTGACTACTTTCTCCTTGCACCATTTCTTTTCTCTTTTGACTTACATGAGTAGTTTCTTTCATAAACTCCTTTATACAATAGCCTTTATTGAGAATCCATGTGGAATTCATGGCTAGAACATTTGAATTTATGTTTTTAATAGTCTTCACTTGGTTTTTACCAAAAACAATCATCAAGAGTGGGGCATCATCCCCTCCTACTACATGATAGGCATCATTGGTTACAATTCCATCATCCTCCATGTCATTAGGAATTATGGATAGTTCAAAAGTATGATTTTTTTCAATATTTAACCTACTTTTCTCCCTTCTCACATCAAACTCATCCTTTTAATTAATCCAATAGTCCTCATGTGTAGGAATATGCATGTACTCTAAAGAAGCTATATTTATAGCCATGCATCTATAATCAAAATTGGCTCTAGTTTCATAATGTGTCTTATTGTAATTGTGATACATATCCTTCTATACATTTTGTGCCTTATAAATACTGGGATAGTGGTAATGACCAATAAAAATAGGAAAATTAACAATGGGATGGTGAACATTGGATTATAAATCATGTAACTCAACAAGCTATCGACACAACTCCAAAAGAATCCACTTGTCACTCAGGTATCTGGGTAATTTAATTGGTGTGCTTGAGAAACCACTAACTCTAATGTATGTGAATTTGAATAACTAAATTAAAATTCACCCAATTTGTGAAACTGCATCCCATGCTACATTTGACACTCTCCTGTGTTTCAAAGCTACATTCAATTTGCAAATGATTTCATAGAAAAATCCATCATTCATTATCTTATAATGCTTTTAATACTCAAAAAGGAACAATTTGGGATAATATTCATATATTGGCTCCGTTTCCAGTGTTCTTTTTGTATTTAGCCTTGAAAAGGCTCCATTTGATGCTACTACATATACAAGGTATGAGGTCATCTTTAACCTCAAAGTCTATAATACATTGTTTAACTAGTGGTCCATGTTGTCAGTTATCATCCTCTCCCATTCAATCATGGCAAAGATCCTAGTGACATCAATGGTTTTGATGTATGCATACATATAGGTTTAGTAACACTTGGCATTCTTTTAACCATTAATTTTTCATAACAATTGAGTAATGTCATCTACTTCTTGAACCCAATGTAATCTTTATATCTACTTTGGAAATCTTGATGCTTATTTCAATTTCTTTAGATAGTTTGTTTTGATTATATTAATGCACTTCACTAACTTATTCTCCTATGTTTTAGAGCTACATTCAATTTGTAAATGATTTCATAGAAAAATCCATCATTCATTATCTTATAATGCTTTTAATGCTCAAAATGACCAATTGGGGATAATATTCATATATTAGCTCAATTTCCAGCATTATTTTGTATTTATCCTTGAAAAGGCTCCATTTGATGCTACTACATAAACAAGGTATGAGGTCATCTTGAAATTAAAAGTTTGTAATACATTATTTAACTACTGGTCCATGTTATCAGTTATCATCATCTCCCATTCAATCAAGGAAAAGATCATAGTGATATCAATGGTTTTTATGTATGCATAAATCTAGGTTGAGGAACACTTGGCACTCTTTTCACCATTGATTTTTCATAACAACTGAGTAATGTCATCTACTTCCTAAACCTAGTCTAATCTTTCTATCTACTTTGAAAATCTTGACGCTTGTTTCACTTTCTTCAAATAGTTTGTGTTTATTATCTTAATTCACTTTGCTAACTTAGTCTCCCATTATATCTTAGCTTTCTCCATCATTATATCAATCACTTTTTATGATGTTGGGATCTTTAGATAATACTTAATATATTAAACATACAATCTTATCATTACAATACTAGAAACATATCTCACAGTCCTAGTAAGGGATTCCTAATACCTGGCACACACTAAGACAAATTTAGGAAGTTGAGATAAGCTTGGGAAAGATACAACTTGAAAAATCACACTATTAGTCATTGCCTTCATGAGTGGAGTCTTGACTATAGCCTTGGATCTCTCTAACAACTCAATCACGGATACATGCCCCATGTCTGTATCACTTATTTTAGTTAACTTGGAAGTGATACAAGATTTAATAGGATACCCTTTATACTCATAATTCATCCTTGGCTCTTGATATTTGGATCTCTTATATTTTTTTTTACCTTTCCTACTTTTCTCTAGGATTTCCTCAAGTGCTAATTCAAGGACTTCTTTAATTGGAATTACTTGTACTTTTACTTAGATATTTTTTCCTCTAATCATTTTGATCCTAAATTTTTTTCTAGTTAACTCTATATAAACTTCATAAGTGCCCTTAAAATTTTTGTGATTTCTCCTGCTACTTTATAAAAATTTGAAGAAATGAATTAAGTTGTTGTCTCAAACAATATCTGCAAACCAGCTTTAGGTTTCAAGTAGTAGAAAGTCTTGAAACCCTAGGTAACTATTGGCCATTTTTGACCCACATACCAATATTTTTGTTGGTATGAATAGATTATTAGGGTCCTAATTGATGAATGGACCAGGTGGCTTTGAAGCAGGATCAATGTTGTAAGTGAAGGGATTAAGGTAGGTTTTCATAGTGTTGAATAATTATAGAAATAGGTCTAGAAAAGAAGCCTATGTTACATCACTTTTTCAAATTTTGGATAAGTGTGGTGTTCAAAATTCCTTCAAAGGAAGTGTTCCACATAAAACCCACAACAAATGTACATGGCCTAATTATTTTAGGAGTTTTGTCCCACTTTTTTAGCTAAGTGTCATAATTATTTTGGGAGTTATGTTTTGAACTTTTTGTGCAAGTCTCAAGAATTGTTTTGGACATTTTGTTCAAAATGATTTCCTTGAAAGGTCACTCTTTGAAAAGGATCCTTAACAAAATTTCCAAAGGATATCTTTTAGAGATGTTAGTCCAAAATAGAACTCTTGAGTGGAATATTTCTAGGCAAAGTATCCTAAACAATTTCCTTGAAGGGTAATTTTCTTGGGGAAATGGTCTAGTGCAAAAATTTTGATGGATATGTCTCTCAAGGAAATGGTCCACTTCAATGTTTTTGAAGGGTAATTTTATTTTAAAAAGGGTACTTTTCAAAATTTCAAAGGGTCAGTATCTTAGGCAAGTGACCTCTTCATTCTCTTTGAAGGATCTTTCTATAGTGAGGTGGACCAAGTCAAAGTTATGAAGGGCACTTTTCAAGGTTTTGGAAGGGTACTTTTTCAGAGATAGAGATTTTGAAGACATGAATACACCCAGACATTTAGTTTGTAAGAATTGTTCAAGGTAAGGATAAGGTAAATGAATTCCTTTGGTAAAAGTTCTACACACAAATCTAAATGGAATTGTCCAACAAAAGGTCCAAAACAAATAACCCATGGAATTTGTGATCTAGATAGGTTTGTGAATGTCAATTTTGGACCTCAATAATTAGTTGTTTGGATTTATAAATCCTTAGACATTCACACAGATTTTAAATTTAAGCTTAATGAAATAGCCATTGGCATTTAAAAAATGTCAAAAGGATCCCTGACTGAGAACAAATTTTAAAAGTGTCCAAATCTTAGGTGCCTAGATCAAATCTAATGGTGAGAGGGTAAATATAGGATAATGGGCCCATGTCAAATCAATGGTGCACATTCAATAATAGATTCAAGATCAATGGTATGCGAGTAAGTCAAAGAGTTAATGAACCTTAAGTTCAAAGGTATGATAGACAAGTGGCACAAGCACATGAACTCAGGTAGGAGATTAATGGATCATGTTCATTCACCTTAGGTAGATCCAATAGAGCAAGATGAGTCATGGGATCAATGATCCAATCTAGTTATAAATGACCAATCAAATGAAGGCAAGCCCAAATGATATAGATAGAGGTTGAAATGTTAGTTTTCAACCAAGTCAAGAAATCATGATAGAGATGAGCTTAAGTAAGTTTTAGTTTGAGCTAGGAGTGGATTTTTTAGGATCAAATAGTACCATTAAGACTCTACAAAGATAGAATAGGTCTTTTTGTGACCTAACATAGATCAGGGTGGGATAATAGCTAATCATATGATACACACACACACACACACACACACACACACACACACACACACACACACACACACACATGTCCAAGTGGATATATCAACTATAAGAAAACTAATATTTTTAATTGGTTTTCAATCTATAGTAAGCCTAGGTGAACATTTCAAAGCAAAGGTAAATAGATGTAATTAATGGAGTGTCCTGAGCCATATAAATAACTACTAAAAGTAGACATGATCATGACCCTAAATATGAAGACCTCACCCTGCAAGGAAGGATATTGTATGAAATAACTAAGAAAGATTAATTGAATAGCAAGAATGACCCCCTACAATTTATCTAGATTTTATATCCTCCATCAAGCCAAAAAAGGATATAGTGATATTAATACAAGATTAGGCTTGAGGAGGATTAGGGATGGTTGTTTTGAATGGGATAGGGCTCATTAATGATACCTTTATCACAATTTTTTATCTCTCTCCCTTTTTCTTTGTATAAATATTAGCCATGATCTCTTGATTAGGATCTCTCAAGCTAGTATGACTAGACTTTGCCAGAATTATATTTGACAACCTTAGGAATAATGAATAGAGTATTTTTCAATCATTTAACTAATCTATATTTAGTGCTATATGTTTGTTTAATATGAAACTATGAATGTTATCTTCCTTTTATATGTCCAAACTCAACCTAAATGCTATAAATCTTATTTGTAAATCATATAGTATGTCTCAACATTGATATCTCAAAGATATAGTAGATAACCAAGATTAAGTGTCTTTAAATAGACCTTATTTTCATCACTTCCTAGTCTGAGTGTATCAAACAGACCTTTATAAAAAATAATGTTGCATATAAACATAGTAATCATTGCATTATCTTATTTCATAATTCATTAGTGTGTTAAAGAGTCCAAGATTATGAGTGGGTCTAATAAATTCTTAGTGCATCACCACAACCTAGAATAGGTTTTACTTTAATCAAACTTCTTGTCCCTTTTCATCACAACTAGTTCTTAGGCTTTAGAGATAAAGGTGAAAATATTAAAAATATGAGGAGTTAGCCTCATAAAAAATCCTAAAGGTCTGATCTAGATATAGGTAACCCATAGCTTTAGACCATTCCCATGTTAGTTTAGGTATCGGTAAGAATTGAACAAACCTGACCCCTATTGGGGTGTTATCTGGATAGCTAATAGTTATGACATGCCTAGTGGGACAAGTCAAAAAAAACAAACTAAATACTTGGTGTTATCTCTAGATAAAAAGTGTAGAGGACACTTAGTAAGATCACCTAGCAACTCTAAGCACCTCTATATCACAAAAGCTAGCCCCTTACCTACATGCCAATAAGTACAAGATCATCTACAAGGGGTGTCAACTTCCATTTTAGTGATCTCCCAATACCCACAAGAAGAAGGAGAGTAAGAGCATCATTATCCCCTATCATAAGGCACAACATAACTCTACACCTCTATTTGGAAGGTTCTATTCTAAGTGAATCTTAGTTCCCATTCCATTCACAATATTGTTAATGAATCAATCTTTTGTACCATTTAATGGGGGGATCCCTCTTAACATTAAAAAATATGATGACATCCCTATTACCTCTTTGAAGTGTATATAATACTTTATAGGAGAAAACTCCACCACTCCTGTAGAGCACATTATCAACATTACAAACCTTTATGTAGTACACCACATTACACTAGAGAATGTAGCCATGAGACTACTATCCACATCATTGAAAGGCAAAGCCATACAATGGAATAAAGGTTTAAATCCTTCCTTAATCCATACTTGGGATGATTTTGGTGAGTGCCTATGTAAACATTTTGACAATGAAAGTGACCATGTATCACTTATGAAACAACTTACCTCAATCAAAAGAGCACCTCAAGAATCTATGGTTGATTTTAACTATAGATTCCTAAAAACTTGGGATAGGATCCCTATAATCACTAAGCCCACACCCAATTATGCTTTCTTTTACTATTTGAGAGCATTTTATTTAGAAATTGTAGTCATGATCAAATCTATGGGTGGGATAACCCTACCTGGTGCTCATGAGATAGATATAAGAGAAAAAAACTATTTGATATAAGTAGGGAAACTCATGACAAGACCTCTCATGCCACTCTTTCTTGATCTTCAGCCAACCCTACCTACGATTACTCCATTGCCCACTCTAAACAACCAAACCAAACCTAATTATGTCTAAGAGGATAAATTTTCTAGGATTAAGAGCTTACTAAAGGAAAAAAACAACAAGATAGTGGCTATAAAAAGATAGTATTAGACTTCATATAGGACATATTCATACCAAGGTCCCTTCCAAACCTAATATCCTTCTCAATCCTATAATATACCCCCTTACCCATCAAACCAACAATCCCAAGGCTAACTCACTCAAGGTAGACCTTATAATAGCTACAACCCTGTAGCTACAAGTAGCTCTAGAGCCTTGGTCCCCACATAAAATAATATTACACAATAAGGTTAATGGTAGTTAGGGTAACAATCTAATGACATAGTAATGGTTACAAATGGATATATGTATCAGTACCCTAGTTGGTAGAAAATTCCTTTATTCCTAAGCCATGACACCATGCCTCTTCCACCACAAGGCCCTAAAATGAACCAATATAATGTGCATACCATGACATAATTAGAAGCTCAAATTCAATAGAAATGAATCATGGGTAATGCACTACCTGACACCATGTGCATAAAATTTCAATAAATGGATCATAAATTTAAACATGTAGCAGTAAAGTTGGGGGAGAGTAAAAAAAGGCCAAATGAATCAATTACAACCCATAACAAATATAAAAGGAGGATTTTGGATGATAATTTGGAATATTCTAAGGCTTATTCATCACCTCCACAAACTAGTCAATAGCCTACCATTTCAAATATAACTACTAAAGCTCCTACAACTCAACATGCACCCTGGCATCAGGGATAGAAATAGAAGTCTCCTTTTGTTCTTCATGTTACTCAAGTGTTAAGTGATGCTTCTAATTTCAAGGTACAATCCAAAGGTACTAGTTTCCATATTAATATTTTGGATCATATGAAAATGGATAATGTCACTATGTCTATATATGATACTCTATCTATTCCAGGGTAGAGGGAAATCCTTCGACAAGAACTCTTCAAGCTTTCTAATGTGAGTGAGATAACTAAAAAGGTGAACACTATTTTCATAAATATTAGTCAACCTAGTCCAAATTAGATTTATAATCAAGTTCCTAATCAAATTTAGGTTCATAATATCATTCCTCCTCCCAAATTTGTCAAGCCCCATCCTTTTATTCATCAACTAGCATAGAATATTGTCTAGTGCATAATTGTATGATAGATTCAAGTGCTTTGACCTTGGTTATGCTTAAATCCATAAGAGATAAGCTTGGTCTTAAATATATACCTAATTATAAATGTGTTATCTACTTGGATGGTTCCCCCACTAAAATTGTAGGCACAGTGAAATATCTTAAGATCACATTGGCAACTTACCCTAATTGTGTCATTACTCAAGATGTGATGATGGTAGATCTACCACCCTATTTTGTCCTATGATTGTCTAGAGAATTTACTACTAAGATTGGGGGATATTTGTCATCTAGTTGGTTTTACATAGTTTTTGGAACTAGTTATGGGACCAAAGTCACCATAAGGTTTGAGCCTATAGCTAGGTTCCACATAGAGCCCTACATACCCAATCTTGTAAATGCTAATTGTGCCATATTTGAGGAGGTTGAAGAGGTTATTAAACAAGAACCCCATATTCATCTATAAGGCATCTCAAATATGTACTTGGATAAGTGGGAAACTAATAATCATGGATTTGATCCATACAACATCATTGAAGAGATAGACGTAGGAGTGTAATGTATGCATGAGGAAGGTGCTACAATACCTTCCTTAACTAGCACTACCCAAGAAGATGATAGTATATGGACTTTTTTATTGGATGGATTAAGGTCAAATAATATAAGTAGAGTGGGAAACATGTTAGTTTTAATGTCTGATCAAAAGTATCATTCGGTTATAAAACTCTAATTCAGATGCACCTCAAATATAATGGAAGTATGCAGCTCTTTTACATTATTTGAAATGAGCAATAAAGATAGGTATCTATCTCCTCAAATTAAAGGGTGATAGTGAACTTATAGTGCAATAGGTGAGAGACCTAATTGTAGTCAAAAGTCACCATTTGAAGGCCTATGAGCACCAGGTATGGGACCTCATGGAGGATTTATTGGCATTAGATATCTAGTCCATACAAAGAGATGAAAACTAGCATATAAATAGGCTTGCTTCCATTGGTGCCTAATATGAGATAGTAGGAGTCAAAGGTAACTAAGGCCAAGAGAAATTAAAGATTATATGTAGATCAGATGTACCTAATAATGAGGTGAGATGGCAAGTCTTTGACATTGGTGATCAAATCATATGTTTTCTAATGCAAGAGGTAGATTTATACCATAGGAACCAAGATAAGTTCTAGAATCAATATGATGATCAAAAATTACAAATGAAATTAAAAAAAATCTTATAAAGGACTTGTGACATTGGAGAGCATCTTGAATTAAAATGACCAAGTAAGAGAGGGGAAGGCATGCATTTTAGCTAAATAGGAACACTATGAAAAGATAAAGATATTTAAGGAAAAATTTCTAAAGTTATGAAAGGTCAATATAGTAGAGGAAAGAGTTAAATTTGTTGCTTTGTGACAATAATTGTTTTATATATTTTCTTGGGAGTATAAATACTTGAATGTGTTTGAACCCAAACTTGCACAACACACCATTTAATTAGAAATCAATGCCAAGCTAGTTAGGTAGAAAAAAAGGTCTATCAATCCAAGAATGGAGGACCTCATGAGAAGAGAACTCTATAAATTGATAGAATCAAAGATAATATTTGCAATTAAGCATTCCTCATGGGTAGAAAACCTTGTGCCAGTGAGGAAAAAGAATAGAGAGATTTGTTTATGTGTTGAATTTAGGGAACTCAATAAGGTGTCCCTAAAATATCATTACCCACTACCATCCATGGATGAAATTTTGTGAAAGGTGGTAGGTTATCAAAGGTTCTCATTGCTTTATGGCTATTCTAGCTATAATCATATCATGGCCAAAGAAGAAGATAGGCATAAGACTGCCTTCACTACAAAATAGGGTACCTATGCATATTGTAAAATGCCTTTTAGACTATCCATTACTAGAGAAACATTCCAAAGAGTAATGGATGTTTCTTTTTATGGTCTTTTAAATTATATGGTTTTAGTTTACCTTGATGTTTTAACAATTTTATCAAAGAATCCTAATGATCATCTAACACATTCGAGAGTTGTTTTTGATAGATGTAGATAATTTAGAGTTTCTTTAAATCTAAAGAAATGTATTTTTTGGTGCACAAGGGTAAACTTTTGGGAACACATGGTGTCTAAAATTGGTCTTTCCATTGATCTATAAAGGATAAAGGCAATCCTTACTCTATCAATACCTAGACACAAGAAGGGGTTAAAGAGATTTTTTGGGTAAGATCAACTTAATCATGAGTTAATTTTAGGCTTTATAGAGATGGTCAAGCCACTCACTCATATGCTGAGAAAAGGTAAAGAGTTCACATAGACAAGATAAGGAAAAAAGATAATTGAGGCCATCAAGGAGGCCATATCTCATGCCCTTCCATATTTCAACAAGGAATTCTATCGATATGCCTTTTTCACATTAGATGTAATTTTGACATGCTCATACAGTAGAATAATCAAGGTTTAGAGTAAACCATTTCTTTCTTCTGCCAAACTTCTTATGAAGAAAGATATAATTTTTTTGAAAAGCATGTGCTTGTTTTTAGAAGTTTGAATAAATTTAGGCATCTAGTTTCAAAAAATAGTGTCATACTAATGGTGTCTCACCCAAGTGTGAAGTATTTTATCCTCAATAAGGATTTGAATGAAAAGAGAGTTACATGGGTCACCACGTATATGGAATATGATATTGAATTTAGGGTCATGAAGCTAATATAAGGAAAGGGATTATGTGAACATCTTGATAAATATGTGAGATAAGAAAAAGAAACAATCATGGTAATCCAAGAAACCCAATAGGAAGATGAGGACACTCTTTCATGCATCTAGACATAGAATATTGTAAGATTTATCCAAATGGGAGAGTGTCTAATGGGTTTCAAATGCATCACAAGGAAGATAATTTAGGATGAAATCAGTGCCATACATCTTGATTGATGGAGTGTTGTTCAAAAAGGACATTATGGGTATGCTCTTAAGATGTGTTGAAACTAACCAATTTGATAAGAATCTCTGACAATTTCATGAAAGTCTTTGAAGAGACCATTTTGCAGCTAGGATTATAGCAACAAAAATCATTAGAGATGGTTAATTTTGGTCCAATTTATTTAGAGATCCACATGCATGGGTGATTAAGTGTTCAAAATTTGCTATGTTTATAGGGAAATAAAATCTATCCATTATGCTACTGAAGCCTATTCAGGTCAAGCAACCTTTCATGCAATGGGGTTTAGACTTCATTAGCATGATTAATCCTCTATCTAATTTTGGCCATAAATGGGTCTTGATAGCCATAAAAAAATTCACCAGATGGGTGGAGTTAGTTCCCTTAAAGGAAGCAAATTATAACTCTATACTTGAGTTTTATGAGAACCTAGTCACCCATTTTGGAGCACCATCCACTATAATATCATATAATTCTTTGGTATTTAGAATCACAATGGTGTGTGAGTGGGAACTTGAGTAGGGTATCTATCTAGCATATTCATCTAATTATTATCCATAAGGTAATTGACTAGCAGAGTCTACTAATAAGAACCTAATTTGGATCATTAAGAGAACAATGGAAGATAATCAAAGATCCTAGCACACAAAGCTGAAGACTACCTTATGGGATGATAAAGTCACCCCTAAAAAGGCCATTGGTAACTCAACTTAGCTATTAGTTTATAGAAGAGAATAAAGGATACCAATTTCATTATATCTTCTAGCTTTTGAGCTTACACACCAACTAGAGCTTTTAGAAAGTGATGTGATGGAAGTCAGAATAAATGAACTAAGAGAGTTAGAGGAAATAAGGTATGATCCATGCATGCTATGTGGTCTAAACCACATCATGTCAAGATGACCTTTGATATAATAACTTCATTGAAGACATTCCATTAAGGTGATGTAGTCCTCAAATGGGATGAGGATCGTGTAATACTAAGAAAACACTCCAAGTTTGATAGTCTTTAGAGTGGACCCTATGTCATCATAGGCTATAAGGAGAGAAATGATTTTGAGATTGTTAAATTGAATGGACAAGGCCTTCATATCCCTATAAATGGGAGGTATCTCAATGTATACTACTAGTCTCATATATTTCCCCTTGTACATTAGTAGATAGGTCTTTTCTTTTCCTCTAAGTGCTTTTACACACTGCCATTTTTAGTTGTTCTTTTTATAATTTAGGTTTTTGCTTTCTATTTTGTTATTTTTTTATTTTTTTCCTTCCCTATTACTCTAAGAATTGTTTCTATAATTCAAATAGAGTCTATTTATAAGTAACTTTCCATTTGAGCAAGTTTGATCAAGGTCTGGCTTCCATGACCAACAAGCTGGTCAAGCTAGCTGAGTCACTATAATTATTGGCCCACATACCAATATTTTTCCTAGTTTGAATAGATGAGTAAGTTCCTAGTTGATGAATGGATCAGGTTGCTATGAAGCAGGCTCAATTTTACAAGTGAAGGGATCAAGGTAGGTTTTCGTTGTACTAAACAATTATAGAAATAGGTCTAGAAAAGAAGCCTATGTTACATTACTTTTTAAACTTTTGACTAAGTGTGTTGTTCATAATTCCTTTGAAGGAAGTGTTTTTCACAAATCCCACAACAAATGTACAAGGCCTAATTATTTTGGGAGTTTTTTCTCACTTTATTTGGCTAAGTGTAAAAATTATTTTGGGAATTGTGTTTCAAACTTTTTATGCAAGTCTCAAGAATTATTTTGGACATTTTGTCCAAAATAATTTCTTAGAAAGGTCATTCTTCAAAAAATGTCCTTAACAAAAGTTTCAAATTATATATGTTGGAGGATTTAGTCTAAAATAGAAAGCCCAAGGGGCAATTTTTTAGGTAAAGTGTCCCAAATAATTTCCATAAAGGGTACATTTCTTTGGGAAATAGTCTAGTGTGAAAATTTTGAAGGATATGTCTCTTGGGGAAATGGTATAATACTAGTTTTCCAAAGTGTACTTTTATTTCAAAAATGGCACTTTTAAAAATTCCAAAGGGTCAATTTCTTGGGCAAGTGTCCTCTTCATTTTATCTGAAGGATCTTTCTACAGTGAGGTGGACCAAGTCAAAGTTCCAAAGGGCACTTTTCAAGGTTTTTGAAGGGTACTTTTCTAGAGATAAAGATTCAAAAGAAATGAATATTCCCAAACATTTCATCCACAAAAAATTTTCAAGGAAAGGATAAGGCAAATAAATTCTTTTGGGAAAAGTGCTCCACATAAATCCTGAAGGAATTATCTAATAAAAGGTTTGAAACAAATAGCCCACATAATTTGTGATCAAAATAGGTGTGAAAATGTCAAGTTTAGACCTTAAGAATTAGCCATTTGGATAATTTAAGCTTTATGAAATAGCCATTGGCATTCAAAAAATGTCAAAAGGATCCTTGAATGATTGTAAGCTTGACAAGTGTCCAAATCTTGGGTACCTGAATCAAATCTAATGATGAGTGGGTAAAGATAGGATAATGGGCCAAAGTTAGATCAATGTCACACATTCAATCATATATTCAAGATCAAAAATATGTAAGTGATTCAAATAGTCATCAAACCCTAAGTGCAAAGGTATGATCAACAAGTGGCATAAGTACATTAATCCAGGTAGGAGATCGATAGATCATATTCATTCACCTCACGCAAATCCAACAAAATGAGATGAGTCATGGGATCAATGATCCAAGCCAATTCTAAATGACCAATCATATGAAGGTGAAACCAAATGATGTAGATAGAGGTTGAAAGGTTGGTTTTTAACCAAGGCAAGCAAGCATGATGGAGCTGAGCTCAAGCATGTTTTAGTTTGATCTAAGAATAGATTTTATGGGATCAAATGGTACCATTAAGAGTCTACAAAGACATAATAGGTCCTTTTATGACTTGACATAGATCAAGGTGGGATACTGGTTGATCATATGATATAGATATGTCTAAGTGTATGTATCAACTATAGGAAAACCAATATTTTAAATTAGTTTTCAACCTATAATAAGCCCAAGTGCACATTTCAAAGTAGAGGTAGATAGATGTAATTAATGAAGGAGCATCCTAAACCATATAGACAATTGCTAAACTTAGACATGATAATAACCCTAAAAATGAAGACCTCACCTTGCAAGGAAGGATATTGTATGGAATAACTTGGAAATATTCATTCAATAGTGAGAATGACCCCCTACATTTTTTTTGGATTTCATATCCTTCATCAAGCCAGAAAAGGATATAGTGACATTAATATAGAAGTAAGCTTGAGGAGGAATATGGTATGGTTGTTATAAATGGGATGGGGCTCATTAATTATCCCTTTAACACCATTTTTTATCTCTTCCCATTTTTCTTCCTATAAATATTGGCCTTCAGAGCTTGATTAAGATCCCTCAGGCTGGTATGACTAGACCCTACTAGAATTATATTGAACACCTCTTGAAGTAGTGAATAGAGTATTTTGCAATCATTTTTATAATATATATTTAGTGTTCTATGTTTGTTTAATATGAAAAAGTGAATGTTATCTTCCTTTTATATGTCTAAACTCAACCTAAATTCTATAAATCTTATTTACAAGTCATATAGTGTATTTCAGCATTGATATCTCAAACATATAGTGGACAACCAAGCTTAATTGTCTGTAACTAGACCTTATTTTCATTACTCCTTAGTCTAAATGTATCAAATAGACCTATATACAAAATAATGTTACATAGAAGCATATTAATCATTGAATTATCTTTTTCATAAATCATTAGTGTGTTAAAGATTCTAATCTTATGAGTGGGTCTTATAAATTCTTGGTGCATCACCACAATTTAGAATAGGTTTAAATTTATGAAAATTTCTTATCCCTTTTCATCCCAAATAGTTATTAGGCTTTAGAGATAAAGGTCCAAATCCTAAAAATCTAAGGATATAGCCCCATAAAAAATCCTAGAGGTCTGGTCTAGATATAGGCAACCCATAGCCTTAGACCATTCCCATGTTAGTCTAGGTATGCTTCAGACTTGAACAAACCTAACCCCTATTAGGGTAGTATCTAGATAGCTAATAGTAACTCATAGTAAAAAATAGGGTATCACAACCTTGGGTTGGTCTAGATGATCTTCAAGTGTTAAGCATTCAATAATCTAGGTAAGTAATAAGTAATAGGCATAGACAACTTCATGTTTCTATTAACTTATGACTTTGGGTTTATCTTGACTAGTTTTTTGAGTTTAGAATTCCAACTAAGTAGTGAGTCATGAATAATCTAGGTTTCTTGTGGGTAGTTACATTGGGTTTGTTTAGACAAGTAACTCAAGTTGAGAATCCTAAAGTAGAAGTAATAAGCAATTGTAATTCTAGGTTCTACTTGGGTAGTTCTACTGGTTGCTCAAGGTTGTAGACTTTGGATTTACTAATGCAAGTAACTTAGGTTGAAAAACTCATAGAAGTAGAAGTAATGAGTAGTTATGAGTCCAAGAAAGCAATAGGTTGAGGTAAACCTAGGTTGGTAAGGTGATTTGAGAGTCTCAGGTTTCTTGAGATGTGGAACATGGGATCAGGATTCCAAATGAGTATTAAGTAATAGAAAGTCTAGGTTTATTGTTTAGTTTAATAGTTAGGTTTTTAACCTAGGGCTCAATTTTTTTAGAATTTTGAGGGGGTATTTTAATGAAAATTTCTTTTATAAACATTTACATGGTTTTTTCAACATATAAACAAGTAAATTTGACAAATAAAACCAAGTAGAATGAGCACAGACAATGATACATCCATGGCAGTAAGTGGAAAATTACTAGAGATAAATGAGAAGAAAACATTAAATATGAAGGCATGAAAATCAAAGGAAAATTATCTAAATACCTTAAATGAAAATGGGTCATGAAGTGTTAGATGTAAAATTACGCCAAAAGGTCGAATAATATGGTTCAGGGTTTTTAGGTGCAATAACTCGATCAAAGAACTCAAATTTTAGGTGTAAATGAGGTGGAATTCATTGATATTAATATTTGTCAATGCATTAATGACATGTAGCAGACACATGTGAAGGAGCCACATAGGCCCTTGGATTTTTATCAGGTTTCTCAGATTGCTTCACTTAATTTTAATTTTGGGAGTTAAATATCTTTGCAATCTCGAGTTGGTTTTGACTAATGAGTACTTCAAGTTCATAAACCTCTATTACTTTTACTTGTGGATTTGGTTAATTAAAGCTACTTTAGAAACCTAGTTTGCTTTATGTAGTGTTCGATGGGTTTTTGGGACTACTTTACTCAACTTTTGATGTGAAGTAAAGTTGTTTAGTAATTCCAGTTTGAACTAGACAGTGCAACTTGGACTTGTGGGATTAATTTTATTTTTGTTTAAGAATTTAAGTATCTTGGAAAACCCAAGTTATATTGGAAATAAACCCAAGCACTTGAAATTTTGATCTTCTAAGAAATATGAGTAAATGGGTTTTTGAGTGATGGCCTTTGGTAGATATTTTCAACCTTCTAGAGCAATTTTGAAGTAATTGGGAAGAGAAAGTAATAAAAAATAAATAAAAAATTTAAAAATAAAAAAATAAAATAAAATAAAATAAAAATAAAAAATAAAAATATACTACTAAAGACTAAGACTTTATTTAGGGGACTAATTTTAACAAGGAAAACTAACTCACATGAGACAAAATGAAAATAGGGGTAACCCAAATTTTCTAAATGTGAAATTTTGGGGACACCACAACCTAACCTTAGTCTAAAAATTATATGCTCAGTCTCTTTTATGTCCCAAGTCCCTTTCACCTTAGCATGGTCTAACTTTATCATTTTACAATCCTTTTATTATGTTCCTAAGCTTATTATGTTCTAACTTAGACTAAAATCTTAGTCCTAAAGTCTTATTCATGTTTATTAACATAAATAAGACCTTAGTCCTAAGACTTTATCTTAAGTTACATCTATTTCATAGTCATAACTTAAACAATTTGGATCTTTGCAAGATTGATGACCCACTTATAATCAAACCAAGTTAATTGGATTATGTGAGATAAAGTTGAAACATTAAGAGCGTTGATCAATAAGACCAATCATATTTGACTACTTGAATCATGATCAATGATCTATGCTCACTCAGATTGCCAAGATCCAATGATGAAAGATCCATATTAAGACTAAAAGGGTCCCTATTTATTATTTGTACCTAGCTTAATATTTTACCCTAAGGTTTCAATTGTATTTATAAATTAAAAAAACCTTTAAATAAAACCTTATTCCATGAATTTTATTCAAAGGGTCCTATTGCTAAAAAACTTAGATTAGAGATTTTACACTAAAGTTTTGGAATATTTATTAATATGATAAAACCTTAGGTTAAAAACCATATGTTAATTCCTTTTTATTATTAGTCATGAGGTCCCCCTTTTATTATGTTCTAAGCTTAGCTTAAACATTTTACCTTAAGGTTTATTTCATGTTTATTAACATGAAATAAAACCATAGTCTAAAAGTCTTTAACCTGACCCTTATTTAAAAATTGTACATCTTTTCGGGATCAATGATCCATGTTCTCTCAAACAAAATTGATTGAATGATGTGAGATAAGTCAAAAATTTAAATGAGGCTCAAGATGAGTGAGAAGGTGACAAGTGTCACTTTCTCAACAAAATACTTTTTAGTCACCAATGGCATTACATCCCTTATATCTTGATCTAATGATCCACGTTTTTTTGGATGATGATGATCAAATGGTGTGGGAAGAGGGTAGAATTTTCAATGTACTTCTGAGCAAAAGTGAGACCACCACATGGTGAGAACATGTTAACTAGTAAGATTGATAAAGTACAGAGCTCAGAAGGCCCACAAGACTACCAAGTGGCACAACCTTGGGGACTAATATAGATTAAAGCTTGTGCATCTTCCAAAGATCAATGGTCCACATTGATTCATACCCATCATATGCAATGGTGCATAATCAATGTTGAAAAGTTAAAGACCCTACAAGTAAACCGAAGATGGACATGTGATAAAATCACATGATCTTACATAATTGATAAGGTGTAGAGCTCAAAAGGCCTGTAGGACTACCAAGTAGCACAACCTTGGAGCCAAATACATATAGTGACCAATGGCATTCAACTAAAGGGATAAAAATCAATAGCCATTGTTGATCCATGTAAGGAGATCTGATGGTGTGAAATAATAGTAGATTTTATTAGGCAATGATTAGGTTTTTAAAATTAATGAGAAAGTCTACGAAAAAAATGCCATAATGATGCCACATGGGCAAAAAGCAACAAAACTATAGATTTTGTAGGCTCAAAAAGGCAAAAGTATAAATACAAGGATCAAAATGAAATATAAGGAACAAAGCTCACTAAATTGCAAAAGGCTATCACCATTAAATCTTTGAAAATACCTATTGAAAATCCCTAATGTCTACAAAATCCCTAATTTGATCCTAAGTTAATTACAGTCGAGTCTAAGAGATTAAATCATCATCTGAACAAAGGTAATTAAATCCATAATCAAGCTATAGACTAGTAGGGAGTAATTTATCAAAATCATAGTCATGGTGGTATCAAGACATAGAGAAGATGTGGAACTCTATCTAAATTTAGACATGGAGGGGAGGATCTTCAAGGACACACACTTTGATGAAATGGCTCTAAACATAGGGGACAAAAATTGGTCCCATCTATTCTAAACAATTCAAGAGAAACTAATCATTTATAGAGAGGAGGAAAAAAACATGTCCATGAAAAGGAAATATTATGACATCATGACCATCCAGATGACTGGTCTTCATTTTGTTGTAGCCAAACTAGAGGTACTGCATTATATTAATGTTATCTCTCCCATATTTAAAGACTATAAAATTGATAAAGGCATGATAGTTCATGAATGTAGATTTAGGAATATTACATATATTTCTCCTTTGGCCTTTGAGAATTATTATAATCTATTTAAGCCCCAAATAGACATGACCACCATAAATAATTTGGATAAGGAAAGTGACCTAAAGACCATCCTTACCCCATGGCTATATTTTGGGATTCAAGTATTCTTATACTATCCAATTTAGACTTGGGACTATGATGATTATGACCTTGATGAATAGGCTATGTGGAAATCTAACCACCACTTATGTGGATTCAATCTAGGTGCCCTTGATATATTTTATGGTCTAGAGATAACTCACTCTCCCTGTTAAGGAGGTTATTAGCACCTATCTAAGAACAATTATATGAAATAAAGAAGACCAAGAGTTAGTTTTATATGATGTCATACTTTCTAAATTCCTTAATTACCACCACCAAGATTTCCAACATCAAATAATGGTCACCTGAGGGAACCTAGATAGTCACCCAATATTATTCTAAATTCCACATTTGTAAGTACATAGATCACATACAATCCATATGTGATTGTGTCTATCCAGCCTTAGTCAGGCCATCATAGGGATCCCAATGATGAGGGTCAACCCCCTAATTAATAAAAATATTGACGCCATGGGAGATATATGACTCTATCCTAATTGCATAATTATAAGGACTAAAGGAAACCTAAACCAACCCCTCAGGATACCAATTCATGTGTCAATCAAGCTAGGAGAGCATGAAGTGGCCTATCATATATACAATGGGGTAAATGTCTTATGTAAAACCAAAAGGAAGGGATTACTACATATCCTACCCATAACCATTGGAAGGAATGTGTTTTAGCAATGGGACAATATATAGGTTACCTTGAGACATAAAACCCCCTTCAATTTGTAACTAGATGAGATAAGACATTGGGACCCCATGAAAGGGTTGAGAAAAATTTAAATTTAAAGAAGATCAATATGAATTATAAGCATCATCCTAAACCTTATGACCCCATGTAAACTAAGGCCTCTTCATTTCATGAAGACTTGGGGAGATTAAAAAAACTTAATATCAAACTAAAGTCTAAATTTCTAAGAGATAAGAAGCCAAGTGATGATATATGGTAGCTAGGGCCAAGATAATACCATTTTATAGGAGGTATATCTTTTAGACCTCTTCTAACTCAAGCACAAAGAGAAAAGAGGAGACCTAAGAAGATTGCATCTTCTTCATCCTAGGAAATATAACCAAAATCATAGATTTAAGGAATTGACATAATAACATTAGACCCTAAGTAGATAGTGGAGGATGCTCTAAAGATGTTATCTAGTGCCTATGAATCTGATAAAGAATAATCTCAAACTAAAGGGACAAAGAAATAAAAGGGGAAGGAATTAGCCTTGGACTTAGTTCTAGTGGGTACCTTAAAGAGAAAAGTTAAGCTAGCTTTGATTCCAGTAAGAGGAAAGCAGCCCAAGTTGACCTTAAGTCATAATTTGAGTGAGGTCAACATTTTCAGTGATGAAAACCTAATTCATGGTCCAACCATTTTTGAATGATTTTTATATGTAATATTGTAGAAAGTTCCTACTCTACACCATCCTTGGTAAACAAAAAAGTCTATAAATATAATTATGCATGATGATGTTAAGTCATGGATTATGGCTTTGAAAAAATAAGAACAAAGGATGATGGCTCTAGGAGAGCCAAGTGGCACACAAATAAAAACTCTAGATCCTCCAAAATTCACTCAATAATTAGTGGGGGTTTATTTTAATCTAGATAATGTCATTCTAGAAAGAGTGATTGAAAAGAAGGCCATAGTTGGAGGTGAGTAATTCACCCTCCAAAAGATAGATCCATTCATAGGTATGACCCATATTGAAAGCCAAAATCTAAGAGAAGATAGGATAGTCGAAGAAAATATCCTTGATGTAGCCTAGACCCAATCTTAATAGTTGAAAACCATGATCAAGGGCCTTTTATATCAAAACAAGAATTTGAAGGAAAATGTTGTCTTATCAATCCATGAAGATAGTTTCAATAAGTTTGAGTACACTTTGACTGACCTATTCAATTCTTTCAATTCAGTTAGAACCAAGTAGGGATTGATGGAGAATAAATTCACTAAGTCTATAGGCCAAGTTGGCCAATGGACGGATTCAATATATCAAGTGAAAGACTTGATCAAGGCCTTAACTAATAACCTAGTCCCTAACTTTAGGACTACCACCTTAGTAAATTTGAATATGGCTATGGCCATATTGGTAGACAAGATTGAAACCCTAAGTAATTGGTCCAAATAAATGGAAGACTTGGCCAAGGACTTCAAACAATAGAAAGGTTGAATGTTGCATATCTTGTATAGTTTGATTAAGGAACCCATATCCCTCAGCTCATTGAGTCTTATAACTGATGAAGAGTTCAAGCACAAGACCTTTTAGTCTATGAGGAGGTGAAAACCTAGGGGCAAGGCCATATAATAGATGAAAAAAAGAGGATCATGGGCCTAATTATATAATTTAAAGATAAAATGGGGGATACCAGGGACATCAAGGAAGAAATAGAGAAACGTGAGAAATACCTAGAAGATCATGGAAAGAAGTTATTCTTGAAGCCTATTATTGACCTCTAACTCATCAATGAGAAACACTGTAAGATGAAAATTCTTAAAGAATATTATTTTTGTATAACTTTGTAATATTTTGAAAATAGAATATTCTTTTTTGTAAAGACATGTGTAACTTGTAAACATATTTCCTATAGGTCAGTCCAATTGGAAAAATTTTGTATTCTAGAATTTTTGTAGAAAGGACAACTATCCTTACACTTATACACTTGTAATCAGATATGACTAACTAGCATACTTCTTTACATTATATAAAAGGAGTATTATCATTTGTAAAGAGGGGGGTGGAGTTATTAGAACCAAAATCAATTTGTAAACTTTTGAGTACTAATACAAGCAAGGAATTCTATAAAGATTGTCCATATTCATTTGTGTCATTTGTTATTATGGTTTCTCTCTCACTTGTTATTTTGAATTCTAGATTTGAATGGTTCTCATGAATTCTTGGTGTGCAACTTCAATTTTAGAATTGTTAACTTGTGCCAATGCTAGGTTAACTAAAACTCCATAGGTTCATTTCATTTTCTTACTCTTATTGCATTTGGACTAATGTTATTTGCCTATAGGGTAAATCTTTAAATTGAACTTGATTTTTATTTGAATTATTTCCACCCTCCTTAGAAACTTGCCCAATGTATAATAGGATTTGAGTGTATTCTAATTCATGTTATACATTGGTTAAGTGCATGCCTAGATGAGATTTTAACTTTTTCATAATATTTGAAATGAAGATCAACAACATTTCTTTTTTTTCCCTACCCTTCCTTTTGATCCTTTTTTAATCATATCACTCTAGTTTAGTTTTCATTATAGATATACATCTTATATTATTTATTAGATTAGCTCTTGATCATAATTCATTCTAATTATAATATAATACTTCATATATTGCATAAATCATCTATTTTTCCATGGTGGCTCCCAACCACCAAACATTATAAATATTGTGAATAGTCCACTTGCTTTGCCTCTATTCCATAAATAGATAACATGATTATCACAACCTAAAAATCATGCATTGAATTCCTATAATTCTAAAATGATAAGTATTCTTAAACACTCTGAGCACCTATGATACACATTTAGGAATAAAAAATATTCTAACAAAAAATTTAAAAAATTGAAATCACAAATGACATCCTACCTTTCTTTAGTGATCTTTAAAAAAAAGTCCATAAATACATGATTATATTTAATGATATGTGAAAAACCAAGGGAAATTTATTGAATCTCCAATTTATAAAATTGCTCATGTAAGAAAAGAACATAAACTAATGAAGGCTAATTTAATGCTAATAGTTTATTAGAAATAACACAAATGTGTTGGATATAATTTGGTGCTTTTTACAATTGTGATTGGGATTTTAATAATTGATTATGAGATTTTGCTTTAAGTTTGGCATTTTCATCTTTTAATTTTTTAATTTTATTCTGGGTACTATTCCAAATAGAGATTATTTCATGTAATAGAATAGGGAAAGAGGGAACAAATCTTGTTGGACCCTCTATTTGAACTGTAATTTCTCATGTTTTTCTTTGCATGGCTTGAATAGAGGCTTATAACTTAGAATTCTAAGTAGTGAGCTCTATTATTATATTAGTATGTTGGGAAAGCATTCCATTTCTATCATAAATGCTTTCTCTCTGATTATTAATCATATTACACTTATCAACATTGGCATTTTGCAAATCAATAATCTGAGTGTCATTGATACCAAGAGAATTCTTTAAATTACTCAATTCTTAGGTCTATGAAAACATTACATTGTGGACCCTAGTCTGTTCATCTTGTATTCCTTGAAGAATTATTTCTTATTCACTAACTCTAGTAGTAGTTTTTTCCCACATTTGTTTCAAATTAAAAATCATCAATTCCTTACCTTTCAAAGTTGAACGGAGAACATATAACTCTATTTGTTGTAATCTAATTATTTCCTCATGGCATGATAAAGCCATGACATGATGTAATTCTTTTTCTTCATTGAAAAAATGTGGAGAAAATGGATCTTATTAAATTAAGGGTGACTTACCCTTATCATCAATAAAAGGCACATGATTCTCTACTTCTTGAGGTACAACTTCTTTTACTAGGGCTTCCTCTACAAATACAATTTCTTCTTTGGCCTGCACATATTCTTCTTCCTATAAGATGATTAAATGACTACACCAGAGTTTAGTTGGATGAGGGTGAAGGGGCTCTAAATAAATTCCCATTTATTTCTTTGATCTCTAGCATAGTATATTTGAAACCAAAGGTGGCATAGATGATCATTATGCAATTTAATATGTGGGTTCTTCAATCCAGATTGTAGTGGAAGGAGGAGAGGCAGGGCATTGTGTCTTTTTGGGAGGAACTAGAGAAAAAAATTAGATGAAAGAGGACCAAACCTTTTCACCCCTTGGTTTACTAATAAAATAATGGTGACAAATGAGTGTAACTATCCCATGATGGCAGGTAGACCTAGTACCTTGTCTTATCTTCTAAGAAACATTAATCAGAGCATCATAAAGGAAAGAGTGAAGATTGATCTTATATTCTTCTTGAACATCTCCTTTCTTTAATTGAAGGAGTATCATAGCATCTCCATCCACTAATATAAACTATCCATCACAAGTGATATATTTCATTATCTAAAAAACAACATTTTTTTAAGGTTGAGGAAGACTTTATCTTAGAATTCCCTTGGCCACTCCTTGGGGGGATTTGGATAGTCTAGGGTATGGCTCATTTCCTTCAACAAACATATAAATCATGTCATAAAAACTGATATTTTAAATGGCAACTACTCCATCCTAAAAATTCCTAGATAGAGCACTAATTATCGAGGGATTTATTGGAATGTTCTTCCCTTTGATAATAGCATGATCCTCATCAAAATTCTCATAGAATTCTTACAAAATTTATGCATGGAATCCATGAAACATTTTAAATAAATTCAACCATCCTATTATTTTAAGGATGTCTTTGGCTACTTCATCTTGCATTAATGCATCAAAGGATTTTTGTTTTCTTTTTCTTTCTCCCACCCATATTTAGAGAAAAAACTATTTAATTGTAAATATAAATATACTATAAAAACACAGAGTTCAAATTTGCACAGGGAATATGGGAAGTAAGAGGTTAGAGATATGACATAGTACTTAAATGTATCCACATTGAAAAAATGAATATCAAAGGAGGTTATATGATGTGATTATGAAAATAATGATAGTGGTAGTTATGACTATATCTTCAAAGCATGTGAGACATAATGGGAAGGTGCTTTATTTGGTCAAGTACTAATGATGTGTCATAAAGTTCATTATTGGCATTACTAGGTGTAATAATCACAATGAATTACATTTCATACCAAATACTTTTGAAAGACCCTCTATTTAAAACATAGTCACATAAATATTGTTTTAAAATACCATTTGAAAACATCATCACATAAAATCTATTGGAGTATATCTTTTGAAAATACCATCACATCAAATCTATTGGAGGATTTTTTTATTGAAAACATTGTCATATAAAATTATGGGTTGTGACATTGGAGGCTTAATGGCATTGTCTTGATTCTAAATGATGGAGGTGTATTCTTCCCATTCATGATTTTTTATATTAGGAGCATAACTATCAGTCTTTGGAGCATAGCTTCTAGTCTTTGAATCTAAGTCACTAGTCTTTGGAGATTAACATTTAGACTTTGGACCAAAATTGTAGTCCAATTTAGACTTTGTTTATATATATATATATGGTTTTTTTGTATATATATGTTGACCAAATTTGACCTTGTAGGTCAAATTGGGGCACCTATAGGTAAAAAAATTGACTCTTAGGTGTTTTAGGGGTCTAATATAGATGTCACAACGTGTTTTATGGGCTAATTGATGTTATTTAATGTTATACTAGCCTTGGTCCTTAGTAATTTTAGTATTTTTAGTCATTTTGAGCTCAAAAAAGGTGAATTTAATTAATTTTAGGTGATTTCATATGCCATGTGTCCCTATATGTCTTAATCAATTATTGGTAACTAAAAGTGGCAGGTGCTTCAGAAGAAAGAGTAATATCTTAGGAAAAATGTGAGTTTAGTACTTGTATGAACCATGGGGAAGTGTGCCATATGAGAGAAGATCATATAATGTGCCTTTAGATTTTTAAAGCTTAGTTACATGTTTTAAGTGCTTTGGGAGTGCCTTTTTTGGGCCAAAGTCATTCTACTCCTTTTTCACCCTAATTAGCAAGTAAAAGTAGTCTTCAAGTGTGTACTTGGTATGGATACTATAAGAGGTTTAAAATAAAATCACTTGGGGAGGTGAAATTAAACTCATAAACCTTCATTTCCATATAATTATTTTGAATAATAGTGGCCTGTGATTTATGAACCATCTCAATGAAGTTGACAGTGTTTTTCTCCTTACTATTTCATGCACCCTATAGGTTTTGATCCATTTTTGGCAAGTCTATATGAAAATATTGTTGATTTTGACTCCATAGGATGTTTTATTATTTATATAATGTTATCCATTATTTTTTTAATGTTTAAGGGTGTTTGTATGAGTCAAATAGCTCAAAGTTGCAAGAAGATACACCTTTCTGAGTTATAGGTAGGTTTTCACCATTTTTAGGAACTTCATGCTTGTTCATGGTTTAAAATGGTTGTGATAGGCCCATAATCATGTATAAATTATGTTTTTATCACCTTTGATTCATTATTAGTCTCATAAAAACATGATTGTATCCAAATTTTAGTCCATAGTCATACTCAGTTAGCTCCTATCTACTCTTCAACCTTAGTCATGGCTTGTAAAAGTTTTGAGGATGCATGTAGAAGTGTGATAAAGGTTTAAGAGTTGTGGTATATCCTATTATAACATGAAATAGTGAAGTGAGATTTAAAATAGTGGATAAAATTCTATGGTAATGCACATTGTTCATACTTGTACTCACTACCTGCTATGGAAGTGTACCTACAAGTGCTTGGAAGAGGATAATCACATATACCTACTTAGATACATCAAGGTTTAAAAAAATTCATTAAAAGAGAATATAAGGAGTGATAATGATAAAATTTCCATACATCATATTTTTTTTGAATATTTTCATACTAACTGCCTATACCTAACCATGTCTACCTATAAGTAGCATTAACAGAGGGTTAAATAGTCATTTTAAGTGTTAAAGCAAGTGATGAAACTACTTTTTGGGATCCTAGTATATTTAATAGACTATAAAAAACCTATATGAGGTGTTAACATGGTAAAAAAACTATGAGAAACCTTTCCGAGGATGATGACTGAGTTTTGGGATCAAATCCCTAATTTGGCAAAATAGAGAACTGGGTAGTTTTGTAGAAACTTTACAACAAGGTTGTCATGAGATTGGGATAATATAGGTGTACTCATTCTATAATTCATACATATTAAAATGACTTGAAATATTTTAAAGGGCATAAATTAATTGGAAATAGGTTGTTTGAGGCCTTAAGCTTACCCTAAAAAACATTGAAATCTTGCATTAGCATCTATAGTTTTTAAATTGTGAATGGTCTTTTGACATCTTAAGAAGTAAATATAATAAACTATAATAATTATAATGGTTATATTGGTTAAATAGTGTTATAATACACATGATAATAATTAATATGATGATATGGTATGATTTTTTAGGTTCATGGGCACCTATAGGTGTCTCTCTACAAGTAATGTGCACCTACAGTAGGGTATGTAGACAGTGGGCTAATAGGTGGTATCCAAGTGGTGTTTCAAGACCTTAAAGTTGAATTAAAGTATAAATGTTTAATTTTTGACCTAATTATTCAATTATGGATTTTAAACACTATGACCAAGCTCATTTGAAGCTAATGTACACATATAGGGGTCATTAAGGTAAAGTATCTCAATCAGGCAGGAGGACTTAGTTTATGAGCTTAGAGTGCATGTGAAGGGATAAAGAGAGGTTTGAATGATGATAAAATCATGTGATAACCTCTATAAATATCATCATAAACTTCATAATATACAAAAAAAATTAAATCAAACCTACATAGACCTCTTAAAGGCTTTGTATACACCTACAACCAACTATGTTTGACTGTGTTAACAATGAATAGGATTAAGGTCCAAAGTGATGGTCTAAAGACTACTCAAGGTTAAATAATGAGTCAAGGTCAATTTTATATGGTCATGTAAAATTAAAAATGTGTTATAAGAATGATTTCAAGGCAAAACACCTATAGTATGCACCTACAGTCAATTGTGTTTGACTGTCTAAAATAGTGAGATGGATGGTTGAGTAGTAAGAGGTATGCATTGAAGATTTGAGGTGATGAACAAGATCAGAGCACATTATCATGATTATAATAGTATAATATAACCTTAATGAGTTATAAACAATAAAATAAAGGATTATAAACCTACATCATATAATCCATAGTCTTGAATCTTGCACACAGTCCATTCCACCATGGGTCTATTTTAGGATTTTTTAATGAGTTGAGAGGTATATTGACTTGAATAGGAGCTAAAAATTGGTAAATATCATATATAAGATATGAGTAATACCATAAAATATATATTTTGTTTTTTATAATAGGGTAAGTACCCTTTATTTTGTCTCAAATAGAGGGTACTTCTCTTTGAATGCAAACTACCTATTGGTATCATGGGATCATGATAGAAGTGTATAATTTATTGGTATGAATATGAATCATAAAAAACTATTCAAAACCCTTGTTAAATCCTTAGGTCAAACTAGTGCTAAACTAATGCCAAATGAGGAGGTGAAATTGCATCAAAACCCTTGTTAAACCCTATTAAGGACTAGTTTGGAGAAATGGAGTTAGAAAGATATTATAATGGACCCTTTTTACTAGGATTATTATTTTATCTTGAAAATTAATCCTTCATTATACTCCCCATACTTTTTGGTTATATAGACTTGTACAAATAGGTTACAAAACAAGATTTTCTTGACAATTTTGTGCATTATGTAGGTTATAGGAGGATTTTGAAGATGAAAAAAGCTTTGGGATAAATATTAAGACTTTTTATAACTTCCCATGTTAATTTAATGACTCATAACAACTCCTAAGTGCCTCAATAGAAGCTCTCATATCAACCAGTCAAAACTGGCATAGTGGACATGGTGGTGAGAAGGGTGGAAAACTTTAAGTAAAATGATTTTAAAGTGTTCTTGATTCCTATAAGACCATATAGGGTCTTTAAAATTTTCATCCACTCCATTCCATTTATTTTTATGTGAAACTGAAGCTAAAATTGAGGCCAAATGTGCAGGGTGCATGAAGAAAGGGATCCTTTCCAAATGATTCTAGATGACCAAGCCTACAACAAATGCATGGAGAGGCATGTATGAAATCCATAACCTTCATTACAATCATCATACCTATCCATAATTATTTTTTGGATGTTAAAATAGGTATAAATCATGAAAGTTGTTTTTTGAGCAAGAATGAGGAGTTTCATGCCACTTTTCATGAGTTTTATCACTTGGATGGACACTTTTGCTTCTTGACCTTGTATGGTTCATATCATATCCTCTTCTCATTCACAATTAACTAGTTTTATCATCTTTAAAAGTGTCCTTTTGACCCTTGGAATTCTCTCTTCTCCTCTCTCTCTCTCTCAATTTCTATAAGAACTAACCATTTTGGCCATTGTAACTTATTCTACACTTGAGTATGGTGAAGCCCTGTTCATTTACATACCATTTGATCAATAAGACTACTGATTTTTACCTCTTAATGACTATTCTTATTTTTTTATAATTTAATGTTGGATCTTGCTTAGTGAAGACTATGGATTCCTTAGCATGGTGTCTCATTCTTTCATCATATTTACAGTTGGAAAGATTCTTCTTATAGGGCATGTGAAGTGTTCTAGGAAATGTTAAATATTGAGTGAAGTATTTTATTCACTATTTTCATTAAAGGCCTCTTTTCTAGTCCTTTTGGCTTTACACATTCATCCATAACCTCATAATTTAACATTGATGTGAGAAGATGCAGATTGAAAAGTGTATGTTTGGTTAGTCCTTTGTTCTCATCTGTAACATGATACTGGTTGGAAGTCATCATCTTGTTTGGTGTAAAAAATCCCTTAGAATAGTTTACTTTAATTTATCTCTCTCCATTTTCCCCCCAAATTTTAGGTATAGTTACAATCCAAAGCGGTACATCAAGGGAGCTAGCGCTATATAGAGATTCACCTCATCCTTAGGCTACCCACAAGCCTAGAGGTAATTCTATTGTGCCACTTGGATGAAAAGAGATTTGACATCTCTTAAAAAGGTATAAATACAAGTGACAATAGTTTTGGCATGCCTAGTGGGACTCTTAGTCCAAGATGTTGAAAGAATTTTAGTGTTGTCTTTTTAAAATCATCCTTTGGAGGCATCTATCAAAGCATCAATGGCGACTCTAAAGATACATCAATTGGTCAAGTAGCATAGGTTTCCTTTTGAAGATTATTGTTAATATATTTCTTTGTGTTCTTTATTTCATTGAGGCTTAATGTATAATTTTGGTGTTTAATATTGTTTTACACAATTTGGTAAGATATTTCAAGCTTGTGTCATTCCCTATAAACAAGAAAAAGTTCTTAATCATCCCTATCATGAAATTTACCCACTCTAAAATTAAGTATACCGACTCCAAAATGAAGTGTATCAGCCCATTCTTGAAGTGTATTAGTCCAACAATAAGCCTTCTCCATATCTTCCTCCTATTCAACATAGTCACTTCTCAAGTCAATCCATTTCCACCTTCAAACAAAATCTTTTGAGATATGAGAGTTATATGTTAGATCTTGACACACAAATGGGATATGATCAAAAGGTTCCTAGTCATCTTATTCATAAGGTGTAATATTTATTATAGTTGGTCAAAAGAGAATGGGTACCTATTGAGGGAGCCAATTGGCAAAGGCTCACAAGTGAGATGCTAGATGTGAGTGGCCTAGTTTCATACATAGAGGATAGGCTAAAAATTCATGAAAGACAATCTCACAAAACATATCATCCTTCATTTCCACTTCCACAAGGTTTCTATCAATCCTATTTGACCCTTAATCTTGAGCCCAATAAATCTTACCAAATTCATCCTTTTCCCCATCAGTTAGAAGAGAGTTTTGAAAAGAGAAACCTTATTTTTGAAGCTAATATTGATTGGAAAACTGAGTTGGCTAATATGAATATGTAGTAGTCAATGTTAGTAGTAAAATAAGTGGATTTAAATTCCTCATTTCCCTCTCACATTGCATCCCCATCTCAAGGATTTACCCCTAGATATGAGATTCTAATTTGGAGACAAGGTGGAGAGTCCAAACCTAACGAGATTCCAAGTTCCTTTAACACTTCATCCAATATCCCTATATTCCACCTCCACCAACTAGTTCCTCTTGTCCTCATCCCATCACCCTTTTCCTTGATGGACCTATAGTATGGGAACCTAAATAAGAGTAGTTATTTGAGGAAAATTTAGAACTCTTGCTTGAAGAAAGTGAAACTCCTTGGTAGCCTCATTGGGCTAGGTCATTAGATTTCAATATGACTAGTCTTGACATCAAAAAAGAGGATGAAGGAGCTTATCCTATTGTTCCCATTCATGATGATGATCAAAAAGAGGATAAGGACGTGTGTTATAAGTTTTAAAACATTTACAATGAGTTTGAGTCTCTTAAGGGGTCTAAAAATTATTTAGAGCTAATTACAAGTGATGGTGAATAGGATGGAATTATAAAATGTCATAGATGAGTAGGAACAAGTTTCTAATCAGCCTTTGGATTACTTGTTTTAAATCATTGGAACAAGTTATAATCATCTTCAAGGAGGATATGATATAGTAAATAATGAAGAAGGTAGACTTAACACTCAAGTGAGTATGCAAAGAAAAGGTAACCTTTCAAATTGTCCTTTAAAGAGGAATATGAATTTGATGATGATATGTCTGAAGTCATAAAAATGGGATATCATCTTCTTAGCTAGTTGTGAAAAACACATCAGCTCTTGAAGGATGGAACAAGCTCCTATTGGCTTTAATCTTATAAGGAATAAGAAATCACTCCTCTTGAATCCATGCCTACCAAGAAGATACAAATTAAACATGAAATGAAGAGTGGGTAGTAGTAAGAAGTATATGAAGATTTTCAAGAGGAATATATCTACATTGGAGACCTATTTTAAGATGATCTACTTGAGATTAGGTCAAGTGAAGTGCTAAGGAATAGGTTTGATCTAAAAAACACTAAATCTAAGGAGAAACATGCTTGACACTATTATCCATCTCATCAAGAGGATGATTCAAGGAACATTCTCTTTGATCATGGAAAGGAGGTATGTTTAGTTTCTATTTGTGCATAATATTTTGTTCTTTGATTCCCCTAATTTCCTTGAGCACATGTGTGTGTGTCTTGTTAGTGTGTTTGGTTTTGTGTGTGTCCTTTATTTTTTGGGGATGAGGTAATTAGTTGTCTTGCCTTGGTCAAGATTGTTGTCAATGGTCAAATGTCTCCTTGTTTTGTTTAATATTTTAGATGACTCCCTATGCCCAATGGACTGATAAGGCTAATGATCTAGTTAGTATATTGTCATGTCCCATTTTTAGTTGACCTATTTTGAGTTCATGGTTAGCCTATTATGTAACCCTCATAGGCTGATAGGATGGTTAGAGGGTCTTGATGGAGATTGGCGTGGCTTCGTTTAGCAGAATTTTTCTAGTTGGCTTTTATTTGGGCTCGATCAGACATGTATTGAGGGAGATATTAATATTTGATTGATTTAATCAAATATTAATTATTTTATCTAATTTTAATTTAGAAACCCTAATTCTAATTTAAGAAAACCCTAATTAGGGCAAGCATATCTTTTGAGGGTATAAGGGTTTCTCATGGAGGCCATTATTGATTATGCATTGATTATTGATTTTGATATTGAAGAATTCTTCTGTGAAGACTGAGCCAAGGGTTCCAGGATTCCATTTGCATTGGAGAATGTCAACTCTTCAGTGTGTAAGATTCAGAGGCTATGAAATATTAGTTGAACTATTTCCAAATTGAGAGATAGCTTCACACAGAAGTTATCACAGAGGTTTACAGATTTGAGAGGTAACTTCATCCAGAAGTTGTCACAGAGCTTTCTAGGTATTTCTTTATTTAGTTTTGATCTAATAAGTTATATAGATATAGATATTCTATATTAGAATCATATATTCTTGAGATCAAGTTGTTCAGCTATCAGGGGTTGAAAATAGACAGGTTGTGCTTAATTGGCGGCCATACTAAGTCTGTACAGGTCTGTACATATCCACTCAGGCACCGACCTCGACAGACAGAGATCTCCTAGTGACTGACATCAGCCGACTGAAGACTGATGTTGATAGAGAAGGACCTATAGAGATCAACGTCGGTAGTATATCAACCGATGCCGGTGACTGTGTGTTCGACATAGCAGGCCGAGACGAGACAAAATTTAGTGTTCATTTCCAGACTGGTAGAAGATTAGGGTTTTAAGACTAGATTTTAATATTCTTTTATTTGTATGACAGAGACTCAATTGTGTAATCATCTAGAAGAATAAGTGATGAGATCTTTGATTTGCTATTGAGAGATTATATTGTGATTTATATATTCATATTTGAATTTATTTTGCAAGATTGTATCTTTGTTCAGAACATGTTTTTATATTCCCTATTTGACGGGGATATTACAGTGGTATCAAAGCTTTTGTCTTGCTATATTCCCTATTAGACAGGGGATATTACAGTGGTATTAGAGCTTTTGTCTTGCTATATTCCCTATTAGACAGGGGATATTACAGTGGTATCAGAGCTTTGCTTAGAAAAAGGAGCCCTTAAGTAAGGGACATTACAGTGGTATCAGAGCTTTACTTAGGAAAAAGGAGCCCCTAAGTAAGGGACATCACAATGGTATCAAAGCTAATTCCTACCATTCTAAGGGTTTAGAGATCTCATGCAGCCACAAGAGTTGGGACCACACAGGTATAATACATGTAGTCGAGCTTTGCTTGAAGGTACTCAAGTTTTAGAACAACAGCGGAAAGACATGGGTGACAATATTGACAGGACCCATATTTCACACCATCCTAGAGATCAAGATGATGCAGAGGTGTTACTTACACTCAGAGAACTATGGGAAGGTCAAAGGCAGAACAATGAAGTATTACAGTTGTTGGTAGAGGCACTGTCAAGATTGGGTACTCTAAAGAGATATTCACCACATCGTGACGATGTCAAGAGTGATGCAGGATCACAGAGAAGCCTTAGGACTACTTCTCGTATAGTTGACAGGCCTACTAGGCCTACCTTTATGAGGTAGGAGGCTAAGGAGGTGATAGCAGGTGAGGAGCATGAGGAGTCATTTGCAGACACACTTATGGTAGCGAATGATGAGTGGGATTTACTACCACCTAAGGTTAGAGAGATGATTGCTTTTGATCAATTCATCACACAGAGGAGAGAACATAACTGAGGTCAATAGACTAGGAGACCAAGACATCAGAACAATGATTTAAAGCATGCTACGAGCAAGCTCACACTAGCACTGTTTAACGGTAGTGGTAAGGTGATAGCACAGGCCTGGGTTAGTAAGCTAGACACATTTATCACATTGTGACTGATGGCTAAGGGAGATGCTATCAGATATGCAACACTACATCTTGAGGGAGTAGCTCACGATTGGTGGCACCACGGGATGGTGACACTCCATCATGATCAGATCACATCATATCAGGAGTTTATGGATAGGCTGGTGGAGCATTTTGACAAGAAGGATCCAGAATCCTATATCAAGGAGTTGGCACAATTGTGCCAGAGTGGCAGTCTAGAGACTTACATTGGTGACTTCCAAAATTTATCAGTCATGGTTCCTGACATTTTAGAGAGGCAACTTGTAGTGCTCTTCATGGAGGGATTGACAGAGCCATTGAGAGGTTGGATTAAAGGCTTTGATCCTCCTTCATTATAGGTAGCTATGAAGAAGGTGCATAGTATGGAGATGGCAGCCCCATCCCATAAATTTAACTCCAAAGGTACTTCTTCATCTAGAGACCATAAGTGCTCCAATGGGGATACAGAGAGACTGAATTTTAACATAGATAAATCTGGGGTTAAAAATGATTCAAAGGCCAATCCAACAGCACCACCTTTGGATCATGAGGTGCTTAATGATCTACGCAAGAAGAAGCTTTGCTTCTACTACAAAGGTCCACATGATATCCATCATGATTGCCCTTTGAGGCCTAAGGGCAAGGCAAATCGTGTGATGTGGGCGTATTATGAGGATTCAGATTCAAAGGATTCCAAACAATAGGATGGATCAGCTGAGGTGGAGTCTTTAGAGCCTAAGGTAGAGTTAGAGCTTCACATACAGGAGGCACACCTATCCAGCATTTAGTCAGATGAGTCATTCAGACTCTGTGGAGTTTTGGCAGGGTAGAAGGTCATCACCCTTCTTGATACAGGAGCCACACATAATTTCATAGATGCTAGATTTGTGGAGAAGCGTGGTCTCACTACTAAAGATTTTGAGGGCATCAGAGTTAAGGTGGCCGATGGTCACACGCTTAGGTGTGAGCAGATGATTAGAGACCTTCCCTTGCGCTTGAATAACTATGAGTTCAAGGCTAATTATTATGTGGTAGACATGGGGGACATAGACTTAGTCTTGGGTATGAAGTGGCTTCATTCATTTGAGGAAGTTACTCTTCATCTAAAAGACATGGAGGTTCATTTTGAGGTTGATGGGAAAACACATATTCTTAAGGCAATATGGGGCAGCAGCCTCAAACATATGTTTTTTCATCGGATGGAGATGCCTACACCACATGACATGATAGAGTGCGATGACGAGTGCACATTGGCACCGACACAGGAAAGATATGAGGTCAAGCTTGGTCTTGAGGTGAGTGCAGTTTAAGAGTTATCACATGTGGTAGGGACTCAACTTTCTATTATAGTCGGGTCACAGGTTGATGATGATATGACTATTTCTAGCCTTCATAATCCAGTTTTAGATATTATTTAGGTAAGGAGTTTGCTTGCTGATTTTCATTTATGGATTAGATGTTGGGGTGCTTATCTTAGTACTAGAGATGATGTGACACCATTAGATGAGAGATAGGATGGACACGACATGGAGTTCGTGTTAATTGATAGTGGTGGAGATCATGACTACATTTGGGATCCAAGTGGATTGGGTGATTTGTCATTCAGCGATTGCTTGAGGGCAAGAAATTTTAGGAGGGGCAGATTGTCATGTCCCCTTTTTATTTGACCTATTATGAGTTCATGGTTAGCCTATTATGTGACCCTCATAGGCTGATAGGATGGTTAGAGGGTCTTGATGGAGATTTGCGTGGCTTCGTTTAGCAAAATTTTTCTAGTTGGCTTTTGTTTGGGCTCAATCAGACATGTATTAAGGGAGATATTAATATTTGATTGATTTAATCAAATATTAATTATTTGGTCTAATTTTAATTTAGAAACCCTAATTCTAATTTAAGAAAAACCTAATTAGGGTAAGCATATCTTTTGAGGGTATAAGGGTTTCTCATGGAGACCATTATTGATTATGCATTGATTATTGATTTTGATATTGAAGAATTCTTCTGTGAAGACTGAGCCAAGGGTTCCAGGATTCCATTTGCATTAGATAACGTCAACTCTTCAGTGTGTGTGATTTAGAGGCTATGAAATATCAGCTGATTTATTACCAAATTGAGAGATAACTTCACACAAAAGTTATCACAGAAGTTTATAGATTTGAGAGGTAACTTCATCCAAAAGTTGTCACAGAGCTTTCCAAGTATTTCTTTATTTAGTTTTGATCCAATAAGTTATACAGATATAGATCTTATGTATTAGAATCATATATTCTTGAGATCAAGTTGTTCAGCTATCAGGGGTTGAAAATAGACAGGTTGTGCTTAATTGGTGGCCATACTAAGTCTGTACAGGTCCGTACAAATCCACTCAAGCACCGACCTCAGCAGACAAAGATCTCCCAGTGATCAACATCGGCTGACTGAAGACTGACATCAGTAGAGAAGGACCTACAGAGACCGGTGTCGGCAGTATATCGACCGACGCTGACGACTGTGTGTTTGACACAACAGGCCGAGACGAGACCACATTCAGTGTTCATTTCCAGACTGGCAAAAGATCAGGGTTTTAAGACCAGATTTTAATGTTCTTTTATTTGTATGACAGAGACTCAATTGTGTAATCATCTAGAAGAACAAGTGATGAGATCTTTGATTTGCTATTGAGAGATTATATTGTGATTTATATATTCATATTTGAATTTATTCTACAAAATTGTATCTTTGTTCCGAACTATTTGTGTTTTTATATTCCCTATTTGACGAGGATATTATAGTGGTATTAGAGCTTTTATCTTGCTATATTCCCTATTAGACAGGGGATATTACAGTGGTATCAGAGCTTTTGTCTTGCTATATTCCCTATTAGATAGGGGATATTACAGTGGTATCAGAGCTTTGCTTAGAAAAAGGAGCCCCTAAGTAAGGGACATTATAGTGGTATCAGAGCTTTGCTTAGGAAAAAGGAGCCCCTAAGTAAGGGACATCACATATATCATGCATATTATCCCTATGAATCACCAATTTGTTGACCAATTTTGACCCTATAAGTTAAATTAAGGAACCTAAAAGTAAAAAATTGACTTTAATTATTTTAAGGGTCTAATATAGATGTCAAAATGTGTTTTATATGCTAATTGATGTCATATGATGTTTATACTAGTCTTGGTCCTTAATCATTTTAGTCCTTTTAGTCATTTTGAGGTCAAAAAAGGGGCATTTAATGACTTATACATATTTATTAAGAAGTGTGAAGCTTAAAAAATATTATGTCACATGCCATGTGTCCCCATATGTCTTAATCAACTATTGGTAACTTAAAGTGGCTAGTGCTTCAAAAGAAAGAGTAGTTTTCTTGGGAAAAAAGGTGAGTTTGGAACTTTTACGGCCCATGGGGAAGTGTACCACATGTATAAGATCATAGAATTTCCATTCAGATTCCTCATTCTCATTTCCACATTTTAAGTGCTCTATAAGTTCCATTTTGGACCAAAATTGTTCTACTCCTTTTTTACCCTTCTTGGTAAGAAAAAGTAGTCTTCAATTTTGTACTTGGTATGGCTAGTAAAGGAGGTTTCAAATAAACCACCTTAGGGAGGTGAAATTAAACTTAGAGACCTTAATTTACATATAAATATGTTGAATAATGGTGTCTTGTGATTTATGAACCATCCTCATGAAGTTGATTGTGCTTTTTTGTTTGATGTTTCATGCACCCTATAGGTTTTTCTCCATTTTTAGCAATACTCTATCAAAAAATAGGTGATGTTGACTCTAGAGTATGTTGGATTCCTTATATAATGTTCCCAATTATTTTTTTCATGTTTCAAGTTGTTTATATGAGTCAAATATCTCAAAGTTGCAAGAAGATACACCTTTTTGAGTTATAGGTAATGTTTTGCCATTTTTAGGAACTTCATACTTTTTCATGGTTTCAAAGGGTTATGATAGGTCCATAATCATGTCTCCATTATGTTTTTATCACATTTCCTTCATTATTAATCTCATAACATCATTCTTAGATCCAACTTTCAGTCCATAGTCATACTGAGTCAACTCCCATCTACTCTTCAGCCTTAGTCATGGCTTTTAAAGGTTCTAAGGATGTTTATAGAATTGTGATAAATGTTTAAGAGTTTTTTAATATCCTATTATAACATTAAATAGATAATTTATATTTTAAATAGTGGATAAAATGCTATGGTAATGCACATTGTTCATACTTTTACTCACTATCTACCATGGAAATGCACCTACAGGTGCTTGGAAGAGGATAATCATGTTGAGAGTAATGTTTTGAGGCCTTATTAGAGACACCATGGTTTCAATAAATTCATTTTAAGAGAATATAAGTGATAATGACCAAATTTACATACGTCATATGTTGTTTGAAGATGTTCATACTGATTACCTATACTTGACCATGTCTACTTATAGGTGGCATTGATAAAGGGTTAAATAGTCATTTTAAGTGTTAAAGAAAGTAGTGAAACTCATTTTTAGGATGCTAGTAGATTTAAGATAAAATAACAGACCTGTATGATGTGCTAAGGTGGTAAACAAACTATGAGAAACCTTTCTAAGGATGATGACTAAGTTTTGGGATCAAATCCATAATTTGGCAAAATAGAGAACTAGGTAGTTTTGTAGAAACTTTACAACAAGGTTGTCATGAGATATGGAGCATATAGGTGTACTAATTATATATCCCCTAAATATTAAAATACCTTGGTAGAGTTTAAAGGGAAAAAATTAAGTGGAAAGAGGTTGTTTGAGGCTTTAAAGTTACCCTAAAAAACACTGAAATCACACACTAGCATCTACAGTTTTGGAATTATGAATGGTCTTTTGACATCTTAAAAAGTAAATAGAACAAAACCTCATGGTTATAATGGTTATCTTGGTTGAATATTATTAAAATACACATGATAATAATTAATATGATTCTAGGGTATGGTGTTTCAGGTTCATGGACACCTATAGGTGTTTTTTATAAGAAATGTGCACCTACAATAGGGTATGCAAATAGTGGGTTGATAGTTGGTGTCCAAGTGGTGTTTCAATGACCTTTTCCATGCTCCTAAATTATCACATGTATTAGGATAGGAACAACCAACTTGTGGATTAATTTTCCCTCTTTGATGCTATATCAAATTTATCTATGCATTCATTTAGTTAGTAGGTTAGCCTATGGAGTAACCATGGCCTAAACAGACTATATATAGGAGGTAGTGGGTAATTTTTTATCATTATATTGTGAATTTTTCTCTTATTAAAACTTATGGAGGTTTCCCCCTAGAAGTGGCTTATCTATTATCATATATTTTGATATATTTAAGTCATATTTAGATATATTTCTTCTATTCTACTTTATTGTTGAAGTAATTTCATTACAAATGGTATCAGAGCTGTGATTTGGGCAATATTATGGGTGAAACCCTAATTTATTAAATTTGGATATATCTAAAAAATTGTTTTGAATTAATCTTTCATTAAAATTTCAGCTCATTTGGATCTATTTTACAAAAGTTATCTCCATTTTAGGGTTTTTCATAAAATTGATCTATAGTGCATAATTTAGAGAATTTTTCTAAGTTATTTACATTTTTAGAAATCTTAGAAAAATTTGTCTAGGGTTTTTTCTTTATATATTTTGATTTGAGGCTGACATAAATCCAAAATTGCTTGGTCAAAGTTGGGTCAAAAGTGCCAATCAGGGTCGACATCATAAAACCCTTTTATGGTAGGTCCACAAACTCAAGGCTGAGGAAAGGGTGCTAAAAATCTAGGTAAAAATCCTAAAAAGGAAGAGATGGAGTCATAAGTTAGATGTACTAGATCCTTTGTACCAGGGTTCTCTAACATAGATCATAAAGTGAGCTAGCTTGACTATAGTGTGAAAGGAATTCAAAGTGAGGTGCAAGGCATACAATCTAATATCAAATCCATACAAGATAGTTTGGTAGATATCATGATGGATTTGAAAAATAATAAGTCAAATAATCTAGCTATCACTATTTCATAACCCCACCAGGGTGGTTCTCCAAACCAATCTACTTCAAATCCAACTACATTGCCATAGAGGAACCTATTACCAAAGGTGGATATGCACAAACTTGATGGAAAATATCCACTCAATTGGATCAAATAAATGGAGAATTTTTTCAATCTGCATCAGATCCTAGGTGGAAAGAAGGTTACCATGGCATCCTTGTATCTTGAACCTGATCAATTCATTTGTTATCGATGTTTGTGTGCTCAAAAGAAAAATATGACTCTCAGTGTCACCTAGTCAGTTTTTATAGAGGAGGTATAATTACACTATGGCAATAGTGTGATAGAGAATTACTTTATCTAATATGAAAAATTGTGATAGACTAGCTCCATCAAGGATTATATTCATCATTTTTTAGAACCTATCCTTACATTTGGAGACAATTTCTAAGGAGAACTTGAATGACCTATTTTTGGGTGGACTCAAGGACCACATTCAACATGAGGTACGCATGTTTAATCCACTTAAGATTTATGATTCTATTATCATGACACGTAGATCTAAGGAAAAATTCATATCCAACAAGAAGTCACCATTCACTCACTTCAAAGATCATAGTATATCGACACCAACATTTCCTCCACCTACCAAATTGACCCCTCAACAAATTGAAGAGAAGCGTGCAAAAGGATTATGATTCGATTGTGACAATAAGTGGAGTAAAGGACATGGATGTGCTGAGAAGAAGTTATTCTACTTTGAGGGATCTAATGAAGATGAAGAGAAGATGATGCCTCCAATGATGATGAAGAAGAGATAGAGGAGGTACCTAAAGATTCCCAACCTACAATATCTTGTCATGCACTTACAGTTATTATCACTCCACAAACTCTTAAGGTGGTGGTTTTCCTCAAGAAATAGAAGGTGATAGTGTTTATTGATTCAAGGAGCACACATAACTTCATCAACCATAATTTGGCCACTCGATTGAGCTATTTCATCTACCTAGCACTAGAATTTTAGGTCATGATTGCAGATGGTGGTGTAATTAATTGTTTAGGGAAATGCGATAGTATTAAGCTTGCTATGGGTGAGTATAATCTTGATTATCCTATGTTTTCTATTCCCATGGGTAGCACAAACATTGTTTTAGGAGTCTAATGGCTCACAACCTTGGGTACCATTGAGATGAACTTTCAGGAACTATTCATGCACTTTCATTCATAAGGTAGGAAAATTGAACTACATGGATTATAGGCAAAATCTCCATAATTGATTAGTTCACATTAGATGACCAAGATGCTAAAAAATGGGATGGATGGAATTATTACATGATTATGTTCCATAGAAGTTCAACCCAAATAGGCATCTACACATCATAATCTATAGATGACTCTTGATGACCACACATCTATTTTTGGGGCCATGCCAAAAGGACTACCACCAAAAAGAAAACATGATCATGCCATTCAACTACTTCTAGGGAGTCAACCACCACATATCAGACCATAGAGAAATCCATATGCATATAAGAGTGAAATTTAAAAGATGGTCCATGAGATGTTAGAGGTAGGGATCATCAAGCACAGCCAAAGTTCATATTCATCACTAGTGGTCATGGTGCAGAAGAAGGATGACACATGGAGGATGTGCCCAAATTATAGGAAACTCAAAAAGTAAACCATCAAAGATAAGTTTCCTATTCCATTAATTAATGATTTACTTGATGAGTTTCATGGTGATAATTATTTCACAAAATTGGATCTTTGCTTAGGGTGCCATCAAATTAGAATCAAGGATGAAGATGTTCATAAAACTACTTTTAGAATGCATGAGGGCCATTATGAGTTTTTGGTAATGCCCTTTGGTCTTAAAAATGCACCATCTAATTTTTAGATCGTGATGAACACTATTTTTAGGCATTTTTTAAGGAATTTTGTGTTGGTTTTCTTTGATGATATATTGATTTATAGTTAGACATGGGAAGCACATCTACAACATGTGAAATAAGGTGTTGATATTTTTGGAGAAGCATCAACTTTATGCAAAGCCATCCAAATGTGATTTTGGAGTATAGGAGGTAAAGTACCTAAGTCACATTATTTCCCATGAAGGTGTCAAAGTTGATCCCTAGAAGATCAAAGCTATGATGGAATGGCCCATGCCAAAAACTCTAAAAAACCTCTAAGGATTCCTAGGACTAACATGTTACTACCAAAAAATTGTGAAAGGTTATGGTAGCATAGTGGCTCCACTCATTGTATTACTAAAAAAGGATGCCTTCCATTGGAATGATTTTTCCACCAAAGCATTTGAGAAAATAAAAGTATCTATGTGTACCACTCTAGTTTTGGATACTCCAGACTTCTCAAAGACATTCACTATTGAATGTGATGCTTCTAGATCCGAGTTAGAAGCAGTAGTAATGCAAGAAAGAAGACCCATTAATTTTGAGAGTCATCAATTAAAAGGTAAGAATATACAAAAACCTATCTATGAGAAATAAATGATGTCTATTCTTCATGCAGTTAAACAATGGAGGCCCTATCTAACAGGTAGACACTTTAAGGTGAAAACAGATCATGATAGTCTCAAATACTTTTTGGATAAAATATTATCATTTGAGGAACAACAAAAGTGGGTAACCAAAATGTTGGGTTATGATTTTGAAATCATCTAAAAGAAGGGTAAATATAATGTAGTATCAGATGCACTATCTAGATAGGATACATCCACAAAAGCATTACTTTGTGCAGTGTCCATGTTACAAGCAGATTGGGTGGATGAAGCCAAGTTAGAATGGGAGAAAGACAAAGATACATAGGTTCTAATTCAAAATCTCCAGCAAGATAATTTATCCTTTGAAAAATTTGAATGGAAAGGTAATGTCCTATGGTATAAGGGTAGGTTATACTTGTGCAAAGATTCAGAGATTAAGCATAAGATTCTTGTGGAGTTGCATGTATCTCCAATTAGGGGACACTTAGGGTTCTTGCAAACTTATCATATAATTAAGAAAGAATTATTTTGGGAAGGAATCAAGGTATATTTACAAAATTTTGTGGTATAATGCTTGGTATGCCAATAGAATAAAGGTGAGATAGTTAAGACCTCGGGTCTGTTACAACCGTTAGCAATTCCTAGTCAAAAGTGGGAGGAGGTTTCCATGGATTTCATCACAGGGATGCTTTGTTCTAAAGGTAAGAATGTTATCTTGGTCATTGTGGATAGGCTTATAAAATATGCCCATTTTTGTGCTCTCTCACACCCATTTTTAACAGGTACAGTAACAACTATTTTTTTGGAGGCAGTTCTAAAATTACATGGAACCCCAAAAATAATTATAAGTGATCATGATCCTATTTTCACTAGTAATTTTTAGACTTAACTATTCTCCTATTTGGGTACTCAGCTAGCTCATAGCTCATCTTACCACCCCCAATCTAACAGACAAATATAAGTGGTTAGAAAATGTTTAGAGGGGTATCTTTGTTGTTTTCTTTTAGATAAACATGAACATTGGGTTAAATGGATACCACTTACAGAATGGTGGTATAACACATCTTTCCATACCTCTTCTAAAATGTCTCCATTTATAACACTATATGGTTACCATATACCTTCCATCACTTATTCATTAAAGGTGCAAACCAAGGTTCAAGATGTGGAGGAGCACATTCATCATCAACAAGAGGTTTTGGCTAGTTTGAGAGAGAATTTGGCCTTTGCACAAAATAGGATGAAGCAATAAGCAGATCAACATTGTAGTGAGTGAAATTTTGAGGTGGGTGACTAGGTATTTGTATGTTTGTAGCCTTACAATTAGATGTCCTTGAATCAACTGAAAAAATATAAAAAATTTGCTCCTAAGTGTTATGGCCCTTATTAGGTTCTGCATAAAATTGGAAGTGTGGCTTATAAGCTCAAGTTACCTCATTCATCTCACATACACCCAATATTTCATGTTTCCTATTTGAATAAGGTCATTAGATAGAAAGTTTCAGCCCTGATAGAGCTCCCAAAACTAGATGAATAAGGATGAGTCATTTTGGAACCAGAGAAGATCATCCAAACATGTACTAAGAGGTTGATAAGTAGAGTTATTAGGGAATATTTGATTAAGTGGAAGAACCTGAGCAGTGAAGATGCAACTTGGGAAGGTGAAGATTTTCTGCAACAACATCTAGAGTTATTCAATGTTGAGGACAACATTGGTTTAAAGGGGAAGGGTATGCTATGACCCTAACATATTTCATGTATTAGGATAGTAATTTCCAACTTATGGCTTACTTATCCCTCTTTTATGCTATATCACATTTCTCTATGCATTCATTTGGTTAGTAGGTCAGCCTATGGAGTAACCATGGCCTAGATAGACTATATATAGGAGGTAGTGGGTAATTGTTTATCATCATATTGTGAATGATTCTCTTATTGAAACTTTTTGAGGTTTCCCCCTCTAAGTGTCTTGTCTATTATCATATATTCTGATATATTTCAGTCATATTGGGATCTATTTCTACTATTCTACTTTATTGTTGAAGTAATTTCATTACAACCTTAAAGTTTAATTCAAGAATATATGTCTACTTTGTGACCTAATTATTAAATTAGGGATTCTAAACACTATGACCAAGCTCAATTGAAACTAATGTATACCTATAGGGGTCATTAAGGCATAGTATCTTAGTCAGGTAGGGAAGACTCAGTTTATGATCTTAGAGTACATGTGAAGGGATAAATAGAGGTTGGAATGATTATCCAAGCATGTGATAACCTATATAAATATAATTATCAACTTCATAAGCTAAAAAAAATGTAAATTAAACCTACACATACCTCCCAAAGGCCCTGTATACACCTATAACCAACTATGTTTGACTGTGTTAACAATGAGTATGATTAAGGTCCAAAGTGATGGTCTAAAGACTACTCAAGGTAAAATAATGAGTCAATATAAATTTTATATGGTCATGTGAACTTCAAAAGGTGTTATAAACATGATTTCAAGGCCTAAAACCTATAGTATGCACCTACAGTCAACTATGTTTTACTATCTAAAATAGTGAGATGGAGGGTTGAGCAGTATGAGGTATGTATTGAAGAGTTGAGGTGATAAAATATATCAGATCACATTATCATGACTATAATATTATAATGAAACCCTCATGAGTAAGAAACAATTAAATAAAGGACTATAAACCTACATCATATAGTCCATAGTCTTGAATCCTACACACAGTCCATTCCACCATGGATCTATTTTAGGTTTTGAATGAGTTGAGAGGTCTATTGACCTAACCAAGAGCTCAAAATTGGTATAGAGCCTATAGAAGAAGTGATTAATATAATACAATATCTATTTTGTCTATGATAATAGGGTAAGTACCCTTTATTATGTTTCAAATAGAGGGTACTTCCCCTTGAATGCAAAATGCATGTTTTAGTGAACAAGATGAAAATGGTGGGTCAAGGGACTGATTGAGAATTAAAAAGGGGTGTATTAAGTTGAAACACACATTATAAATTATTAATATACTTTCATGTAAGGAATAATATCATCTTGATTTCCTATAATACAAAAGTTACAAGTAGGCTTAAAGGCAAGGTTTAGGCCTAGTGCAAAATAAGGAGACCATTTTCACTTCTAGTCCTATATATGATTTATAAATGATTATTGGATCATGATAGAAGCTTATGATCAATTTTTATGTAGAGGAATCATCAAAAAATCAACTTGGGATTTAAGGTGTAAGCAGGCCTACTAAGCATAACTAGGCCTAACATCCAAAAAGGGGGCCAACTTCATAATTGGATTTAGATGATCACTAAAACCTATTGGATCATGCATATGTGGGTACATCAGATTTTTTAAATTTTTTTTAAGGGAAACAAATCCCTGAGGAAGACATTTGTGGCTTAGAGATAACACTAGACCTACAAGAAATAAAAAGAAGAGCTCGATAGGAGAAGTTTAAATGCTTACATATTTTTGGAGACTATGCATGGATGAAAAAGGAGTTTTGATAAGTTAATATTGTCCTTGAAAAACCATCTTGTGGGGTTTTCTTTCACATTCAAAGTGAAATATTTATGAACGAACCTTAAGAGGTCAAACTGCTCAAACCCTTGTTAAACCCTTACAAGGACTAATTTGAATAAATGGAGTTAGAAAGTTACTCTAATGGACTGGTTTGATTAGGATTATGATTCAAAATTTAAAAATACCCCCTCAAGATACTCCCCATTATTTTATATTGTACATCCTTGTATAGATAGAGTACAAAACTAGTTTTTATTAATATTTTTATGTATTGTGTAGGTTCTAAGAGGAGTCTAAAGATGAAATAAACTTTGGGAGAAATATTAATAATTTTTATAACTCCAAATGTTCATTTCATATCTTATAACAACTCCTAAGTGATTTAATAGGATCTCTCATCTCAGCCAATCAAAATTGGCATAGTGGACATGGTGGTGAGAAGGGTGGAAAATGTCAAGTAGACTGATTTTAAGGTATTCTTGATGTCTCTAAGCCCATTAAAAGTCTTTAAAATTTTCATCCACTCCTTCCCAAGGATTTTCATGGGAAACTGAAGCCAAATTTTAGGCCAAGTGTGTAGGGTACATGAAGAAAAAGTTTATTGGACTTTAGATGATGATGTCTCCTTTCTAGATGATTTAGATGACCAATCCTACAAATAATGAATGAAGAGGTGTGTATTAAATCCATACCCTTCATTCCAATCATCATACATGTCCCTAATTATTTTTGGGATGTTAAAATAGGTCCAAATCATGAAGGTAGTTTTCTAAGCCAGAATGAGGAGTTTCATGCCACTTTTCATGAGTTTTGACTTGGATGGACACTTGTGCTTCCTAAACTTGCATGTTTCATCCCATATCCTCTTATCATACATAATTAACTAATTTTATCATCTTGACAAGTGTCCTTGTGACCCTTGGAATTCTCTCTTCTCCTCTCTCTCTCAAGTTCTATAAGAACTAGCCATTTTGGCCATTATAACTTATGCTCCACTTGAGTATGGTGAAGCCCTGCTCATTTACATTCCATTTAATCAATAATAATTATTATTTTTACCTCTTCATGACTATTCATAGTGAGTTCTAATTAAATTTTGGATCTTACTTAGTGAAGACTATGTATTCCTTAACATGTTGTCTCATTCTTTCATCCTATTTGTAGTTGGAAAGCTTCTTCTTGCAGGGAATGTAAAGTATTCTAGGAAATGTTAAGGATTGAATGAGTTAGTCTATTCACTAGTTAAATTAAATGTCTCTTGTATAATCCTCTTATATTTTCACATTCATCCATAACCTCATAATGTAACATTGATGTGAGAAGATGCATATTAAAGGAGTGTATGTTTGGGTAGTCCTTTTTTTTCATGTGTAACATGCTACTGGTTAGAAGTCATCATCTTATTTGGTGTACCACCTCCGTTATAATAGTTTGCTTTTAGTTATCTCTCTCCTCCATGCTAAATTTTAGGTGTACTTATAATCCAAAGTGGTACATCAAGGGAGCTAGTCCTATCTAGAGATTCACCTCATCCTTAGGCTACCCATAAGCCTAGATGTGTTTCCATTATGCCACTTGGATAAGGAGATATTTTTAGTATCCTAAAAAGGTGAAAATATAAGTGAAAATAATATATTTTTATCCAATTTCATCTACTTAATCCATGTCTTATCTAAAGAACCACTTAGGGGCTCTATTGATGGATTTAATCACTGAGATGGGGTTAACCCTTGGAAGGTAGACATCTGGGGAGGAATCCTCTCCATATGGTAGAATAATTAATTGTAGTGTTTATCATTTGTGGCTAATGTAATGGTATTGAAACTAGTCTCTTAGAAAATTGTGTTTGTCTCATATGAATAGAGAAATGGGACCTTTTCTGACTTGGCAGTTCTAGACATTCTTACTTCAACCATGGATTTTGAATTTTGATTGATGATATCATATATTATCTTAATGTTAGATGAATGCATAGAATTCATTTATTAAATATAATAGACTACTTTGAAGTTCTTCAATAGATATAAATTTAAAGTGAATACAAATCCTTGAGATTATAAGCTTTAAACTTTGGATTTTCTAGAATTTTGAAGTATGAGATATGAGCCATAAATGGAAAGTATGTTTTATTTTTTTGACTTAAATATAGGGTGTCTCTTCATTTTTATTTTAACATATTTTAAAATCCACTTTTGGGAACTATCAAATCATTTCTCTTGGTTTGTCCACACATCTTCCTATCATAGGCTAGGAACTTGTAAGATAAGGGTCCACATGTCCTCAACCTATTGATTCCAACTATTGGGTGGTTTCACATAGTATTAATCTATCCAAGATTTAAGTGACTAATTTCTAGGTGTCATTTTATCATGTGATCATACTATTGAGATATTGAATATTACACCCTAAATGTGGGGGCATGAAGGGCATGATCAAGTCCCAAGTGGCATGATTCAATTGGATTGTTTTGTCATGGGACTTTAGAAAGTAATTATGCCCTCAAAAGGTTGTAATTTGGCACCATGTGTTATAATATAGTTGGGTTATAATTATTTTGTGCATTGCAAAGTAGTGATTTAATGATAAGTGGCACATTCCCATTGGGTTACTAGGTTGTAAATTTTGTAACTCTTCTTTGGACTTGAAATTCCATGAATGGGTACCAAGTGGCATGATGAAATAGGGTCATGGGGTCATGAGTATTTATAAAACAATAGGATCCATGGAAGGCCATAACATGGTGCCAAGTGGTATTCTTTTATTGGGTCGTTGGGTCATGAGAATTTTCTAAGGCTAAAAGATGCACAACAAAGCTTGGAAATTTGTGGTTGAGTTACTAGTGCATGTAACACTTTTGCATGCCAATTGAGACTGAGTTGGCATCAAGTTCCTTACAAATGAAAATATGTAAAATTAATACCTTCATGGGTAACTTGAAGGTATCTCCTAGGAGATACCTTGAAGGAGAAATCCAATCTTGAGCCTATTTGAAAGGTATCTCCTAAGAGATACCTTGAAATGGAAATCCACTCTTGTGCATGTTTAAAATGTATCTCTGAAGAGATACCTTGAATGGATTACAAGGGCCTTCAAAATATCACTTATTAGTGCCTTCCATGTAAAGAAAAATTACACTTGTTCATTGAAGGAGAAATCCACTCTTGTGCCTATTTGAAAGGTATCTCCTAGGAGATACCTTGAAATGGAAATCCACACATGTGCATGGTTGAAAGGTATCTCCTAAGAGATAAATTTAAGGTATTACAAGGGCCTTAAAAATATCACCCATTAGTACCTTCCATGTAAAGGAAAATTCCACTTATTCCTTGAAGGAGAAATCCACTCTTGTGCATGTTTGAAAGGTATCTCCTAGGAGATACCTTGAAATGGAAATCAAATCTTATTCATGTTTAAAAGGTATCTCATAGGATATACCTTGAATTTATTACAATTTCCTTAAAAATATCACCCATTAGTTCCTTCCATGTAAAATAAAATTCCACTTATTCCTTGAAGGAGAAATCCACTCTTGTGCCTATTTGAAAGGTATCTCCTAGGAGATACCTTGAAGAAGAAATCCACTCTATTTCATGTTTTAAATGTATCTCCTAGGATATACCTTGAAGGTATTACAAGGGTCTTTAAAATATCACCTAGTAGTGTCTTCTATATAAAGGAAAATTCTACTTATTCTTTGAATAATAAATACACTCATGTGCCTATTTGAAAGGTATCTCCTAGGAGATACTTTGAAGGGGAAATCCACTCATGTGCATGTTTGAAAGGTATTTTCTAGGAGACACCTTAAAGGTATTACAAGGGCCTTCAAAATATCACCCAGTAGTGCCTTCCACATGAAGGAAAATTCCACTTATTCATGTTGAAGGTATATATTATAAGATACTTTCAATGTTCCCTTGAATGTATGACATCACCCTTCAAATTATATCCTAGGATATTATCTCAAGGGCCTTGTAATTACTTCAAGTTACCCATGAATGTATTATAAGTCACTTGAAGTAATCATGTAGTAGATATATTGAATGGCATTTTCATATATTCATGGTGGATATTAAAGGTATCTCTTAGGAGATTTCATACACAATAGTCGATGTATTGATAACTACCTTATTTTATTGAAACACCTATTTACTCATTGAATACCTTATACAACTCAATAACAATGGTCAAGTTCAAAAATGAGTTATCTACTAGGATATTCCTTCAAGGGCCTTCTAATACCTTCATGGATAACTTGAAGGTATCCCCTAGGAGATACCTTGAAAGAGAAATCCACTCTTGTGCATGTTTGAAAGGTATCTCCTAGGAAATACCTTGAAAGTATTACAAGGTCCTTTAAGTTATCACCCATTAGGTATTTTAAGGAAAATTACACTCATGTGCATGTTGAAGGTGTCTCCTAGGAGATACTTTCAAAATTACCTTAAATTTATGATAACACCGTTCAAAGTATCTCCTAGGAGATTCCTTTAAAGGGCCTTGTAATTCCTTGAAGGTATGGTAGTGCTCTTGAGTGTAATTCTTGTTCAATATAAAATGATGTAATAAAGGATTTACCTTATTCAATTCTCTCTTGATGATCTAATGAGGTCTATAATTTTGATGTGTTTCACATTGAATATTGTAATTAAGACAACTTGACCCCTTGATAAGATCTACATAAGACCTTATACACAACAATAGATGTATTGTTAACTATCTTATTTAATTGAAACACCTATTTACTCATTAAATACTTTATACACCACAATAATGATAGGCAAGTTTATCCTTGAGGTATCTACTAGGAAATTCCTTTAAGGGCCTTGTAATACCTTAATGGGTGACTTAAAATTATATCCTTGAGGGTAAAATGAAGGTATCTTAATGGGTGACTTGAAATTATCTCCTTTGGAAAGTTTCATTTTGAGAAATTTCCAAAATAAGGGAAAATTTAGAGCATAAAATAAGGCCTCTATAGTCTCAATATTTAGCTTTTAAGCTAGATAATCTATGGATAAGTGTTTTTAGAACTAGTTTTTGTTTCGAGTAGCTGTTGCACACACATAGCAGTCAAGTATTTTGGGAAAGTTTGATATATGAAACTCAAAGATCTAGGCCAAAGGTTACTCCAAGGAGATACCTTGAAGGATAAATCTACACTTGTGCCTATTTCAAAGGTATCTCCTAGAAGATACTGCAAAGCATGTAGGTTGTTAACTAGGGTTATGAATGGAAGAATAGATGGTTGGTAATATAGAGTGGGTAGGTCTCAAATTAAAACCAAAAAAGAGGGAAGGGTAGAACAAAAAAGAAAGGTTTTTCAGCTTCAAGAATCACATCTATGGCTAGTTTCTAAGTGGATAAGTTCTTTCAAAACCTATGCATCTTGATCACAACTATTTCACACACACAATCAGACATAGTCAAGTAGTCTAGGATAATATTGATATAGGAAACTCATAGGCCTCAGTCAAATGTTGTTCTTTTTAGAGCATCTATTGCACACTCTTAATTAGGAGATTATGGCTCAAGCTTAGTGAGGTATTTGAGATAGGTGTTGAACATACACAAAAAAATATATCAAATGAAATCACTCTTATACACTTAAGAAAATATGAATCAATCAACTTATTTATCCAATAATCAATGTATTTTACTAATCCTTTAATAGATATTACACATCTAAGACTAGCATATCAATAGGGATAAGAAATAACTCATTCATAGCTTTTGCACACTAAAATTTATTGAGTCATAAAACTAAATAAATAAGCCAAATTACACAAACATTGGAAAGAAAATACATAAACACATGACTTGACAACCAGAATTTATCATGCTCATGTATATTGAAAATTATATGACCCTTCAAAATTGTGGGTTATATGTGTTTAAATAGGCTTGGGGAAGGGGTTAGCTCATCATTCAAGTACATGCAAGATAAATTAAATTTATTAGTTAGAACTTCAGTTCTAACTATGGTCAAAATTGTATAGAGTTATCTTATAGATGTTAATAAATTAAGTTAGCATTTAAAAAAATTATGCAACGTGTGCATGTTTACAAAAATGATTAGGCAAATTTACAATATGGTTTAAACTATAAGAAAACTATAAATATATAAATATAAACCACTATATAAATGTACATGCAAAAACTTGGCCCTTCATGGATATGTTGACATCTGAATGGCTACATGGACTTTAGTTGGCATTATAACTACGGTTGTTGATGTAAAACTAAAACTGGTAGCTTGAGTCTGCTTCTTCTTCACCTCTATATCAAGCCAACATTTATGTGATTTATCATGCTTCTATTGAATTATGTCCAAATTTAAAAGAGGGGGTCTATGCACCCTATCAACCTATCTTATTACCTTTGGATACTCTTCTTTAGTCATCTATAAGTTGATATTAAAGATCTCAACTTTAGTCATATTAAATATCTCAACTTCAGTCACCTTCTTCCTAATAAAGTTCAACTCGGCTTCTATGTCCTCCTATGGTAGTCCTTCCAAATTTTTCTTAAAATTGTCTTAAGCCTCTTGAATAAGTTGATAAAAGTTCATCTTATTAATTAAATTCCCTATAACATCCTTTACTTTGGAAAATTTCAAATCATTCAAAATTTGGAGAATGAGGGCCTCCTACTCTTGATATTTAGGGACTAAAGCCCCAACTACTATCACCCATTCCCTAGCCTCTTCTATTTTGATGACCACTAGGTTGAGTGCATTTGATGCCTCTAATGGTGTCATGAGATCTAGGTGACTATAATTCTTATTAATTATGTAAGCAATTAACATATTTAATTTATTCTCATTAGATTTCAAAGAATTAAATAATTTATGAGTATTGGCAACATGGGGGGCTAATTTAGCCTACATAAACTCTAATGCCTCCAAAGAATTATATAACTTTGATGTTATCTCTTGGACCTCAATTTCAATGTTAGTTGGGATATGCATTGTCTTCTATTATTCTTTAATTTGATCCAACTCTACCTCTAGTTCTTGTCTAACCATCTCTGTGCCTTTGTGAATTGCCACCATGACATTCTTGAGTACTTCAACTAGATATTTTAAGTCTTCATTATAGTTTGATTGACCCAATTATCTATTTTGTCTTTTGTTCAAAGAAATAACATCTTGTCTCTCTTCAAAAATTAATTCCATCCCAACATCATCTTTTAACTTCTTCTTCTTTACCCTCTAAATACTCATAAATGGCTTGTCAAATAAAATTATATTAGATGGGAGCTCTATTGTTTTCAAGATAGTAATTTTAGAGGTCTTGGCCCTTACATTAATGGCCTATGGAGGAATTATCAACTAGTTTAAGTCTATCTCCTTTATGGTTTTGGACATAACTTATTCTTCAATTTTTTTAGCTAGTTGTTGCCTTGCCAATTGTGTCATGCAAGGAAGGCCAAATAATCTTAGACCAATTTAAAAATCCATATTGGTGAAGTGGATGGACTATGATAATATGTGACTTTTCCTTATTTATTTTACCTAAGCTAATGACAATGGTTTCTGGGGATGGAGTTATGGAGGGCATGGAAAGAGTGATTTGGGTGGATGAGACATGGAACTGGGGAGTGCCCATGGCTATCTTAGTCTTCTTAGATGACCTTTTTATTTTTAATGATCTAACTATAGAAATACTAGAAGTGGCCATGATGGAAGTGGATGGCATGGTGGTGGAAGATGGATCAAAGATAGTGGATAGTAGATAATAGTGGTAACATCCTTATCAAGTCTTGGGATGAGTAGAGTAAAATTAAAGAAAGATGAGGTGGTTAATGAATCATCAAGAGTGGAAGTAAAAAATTCCACCTTGGACATTTTCAACACCAATGAGATTGGCACAAATCCAAAAATAGGAATAAAAGAAGAGAGAAAGGAGGTGGTATCTAAAGGCAAAGCCTTTTTACCTATTATGTCTTCCACAACTAGTTCTTTCCCCTTATTGGCTTTGAGGCTTAAAACTTTGGCATTTTCCAACTCTACTTATTCATTAGAATCTTCTTCTTCCTCCACTTCTACTTATTGGGGCATTTTAGGTAAGCTTTGTGATTGCTCTATTGTAGGACATATGGGGGGAGTCCTAGGCTTCCTTTCATAATAAATAGTAGTCTTGAGATATGAATAAGAGCCTTATTGAACTAAGGAAACTACTTCCTATGTAACTACCCCTTAAGATGTAGACTCTTTTTCCTAGGGGGTAGCCATAAGAATTTGAATTACACTAGTAGATGGGGGCTCTTTGCCTATCTCTTCCTCATTAAAGGAATCTAGATTGATAGGGTCTTCTATATCTCCCTTTGGATCATATTAACTCACCCCTAGTTCCTTCTTAACAACCTTAAACTTGAAAGGAATCTTTTGTGATGGATCTCCTTATTCCTTTGACTGTTATGTGGGTTGGTCCTTCCAAAAGTTTGAGGGTGTCCATCCTGTAAAGAGTGGTATTCTATTATGTAATTAATTCACAATGATTAAAGGTTTATTTTGAATCACCCTTAAGTGATCCTCCTTCAAATTAATAACCCTTTCCCTTTCCAAGACCTCATCATCATTTTATGCATTCATAAAAAAAAGTCATAATCATAATGGATGTGTTGGTATGGGATACTAAATCCCTAAATTCATTTTTGGATGTAGCTATGAGGATCCTAATCCCTGTGTGGTACTATGGGAAAATGATAACTCTTTTTTTTTCCACCCACATCTTCAAATTGAATTCTCATTATGTAGACTATCCTTCCAATGACCATATGGTGCCCATAGAATGTGCTCTTATTATTTTTGAGTAGGTCCTCCTTAATGCTCCACTAGAGATAGAATGCAATTTCTTTCTTAGATAATTTATCAAGTACATATTTTTGAAGGGTCAAAGGATAAACCTTGTGCCTGATGGTCAAAGGATACAAAAAATAATCACCTCTTCCATATAGTGTCTTCATGATGCTTTCTCTAACTCTAGGAATTGAAGACCTATAGATTGCTTACCAGACTTGAAGATAAACATCCTAAAAAATACTCACCATATCTTGGTATAAGAATATATATCAAGAAATAAAAATGATCAAAAATGAGATTTTTGATACATTCAGTGGCTAAGATCTATAGCTCATGAAGGACTTTATACATTGTTCCCATTACAATGTCTAAAAGATATGACATCATATAGAAGTGGCCCACTAGAGTGGGCTACTTATCCTTATGAATGAATATATTTTCTTATATATTAGCTTATAATTTCATCCATGTCATATGTTACATCACTGATCAACATCATATGTAACAATGGTACCTAGTCCAAATTGATGAAATGGATGTTGGGAATTTTATAGATCCTGTTGAGTAGTGTCATGCCAATCCACACTCTCATCTTGAACTTATTGATTGTAATATTATTCTTGCCTTTTTATTTCATGGTTTCCTTGTGGATAAGCCATGAAGTCATCATCTTTTCCATAGTATTATCTTGATTCCATGAAACTAGCTTGTGTTTGTCAAAATAAGCATCTGGTGTTAGTAGTGATAAATACCTTTGAAATTTACTCTAAATATACATGCCAAAACCATTTGGTTATCCATATGGTGCAAAAAAGAATCCTAAATAAACTTTTTGATGAATAATAAGTCTCAGAAGAGGTTGATGCATGGCATCACCTCAGGCTTAGCCATAACTGAATGTAATCCCTATCTATTAAGTGCTAACAAGTCTATTATGAATAGTCACTTTAAGGGATATATATTTCCATATAGTGAAAATATGTCAATAGAATAAATAACATCCCATAATTTAGACTATTTCTCATACCTATTTTCAAAAATGGTGGCATCATAAAATGTGTCTATGAATTTGATTGAATCCTTAATAAAAATGGTGATGGCAAAATTACTCCCCTAAATGCCTTAGATGAAGATGCCATTGGAATTATGTGTAGTGATTGTATTTTGTTTACATGCTTTATGAAAAAATCTCATTTTTACTAGTCGCTTGTTTACATGTAATAGTCTCATGGGTAGTTAGGGATTTTCTCGTGTAGGATAGTAGTCAAGTTTGAATTCATCTGAGAGTAATGAAGACGTTAATGGTTGGACATTGTGTATATATCCTTTACCATTTAATTTTATTTTTTACATTATAAATTCCCAACATTCACATGTTTTATATTTTTTGCATAATTCAAATCTCGTTAGCTTAGTTGGAAAGTATCCTTAACAAGTACCGAGAAGTATTTTGCTTTATTGGCTAAGTATGGTGGGTTTTCAGTAGTCAATAATTAGGATTCAAGTTGTATGTTGGGACCAAGCCTAAAAAATATACAAATAAATATTCAAAACATAAATTTTGATACAAAAAAACCAAGAGAAAAATATCTAACAAAAGACAAGTCATTCAAAACATTTGTTCAGATAAAATATCCAATGTGAAAAATCCAAACAAAAAATTATGAAAAAAATGTTTGAAGACCAAAAGTCCCAAATAAAAATTATGAATACCAAAATCTATCAAGTAAAATCTTTGAATAAAAAACCTAAAAACCAAAATATAATAAAAGGGCCTAAGCAAAATTTCTTAAAACTAAATCCCAAATAAATTTCTTATGAATAAAATTAATTCCTGGAAAGGTCCTTTAAGTTATCACCCAGTAGTGACTTCAGGGTCAAGGAAAATTCCACTCATTTTCATGTTAAAGGAAACATTCCCTTCCATTTATGACAACACATTTTGAAGTATCTCCTAAGAGATTCTTTTCAAGGGCTTTGTATTTCTTTAAAGGTATGGCAATGTTCTTGAGTGTAATTATTGTTCACTATAAAATGATGCAATGATGAATTTTCCTTATTCAACTCTCTTTTGATGATGTTATGAGGTATATAATTTTGATAGGTTGCACATTAAATCTTGGAATTAAGACACCTAACCCCTCAATAATATCTATATAAGACCTTATACAAAATAATCAATGTATTGTTAACTATCTTCTTCAATTGAAATACTTATCTACTCATTGAATCCTTTCTACACCAAAATAACTATGGGCCACTTCAACCTTGAGGTATCTACAAGGATATTTATTCAATGGCTTGTTAATACCTTAATGGGTGACTTGAAATTATCTCCTTGATGGTAACATGAAGGTATCTTAATAGGTGACTTGAAATTATCTCCTTCAAAAAGTTTCACTCCAGGAAGTTTCCAAAATAAGGGGGAATGGTAGAGTAGAAAAGAAAGTCTCTATGGTCTCAAGATTTACCTTTGAATATGGATTCTCCATGTACAAGTGTTTTTATAATCAATTTTTGTTGTGATTATCTATTTCACACACATATACAAACATAGTCAAATAGTCTTTGAAAGTTTGATATAGGAAAACTCAGAGATCTAGGCTAAAGGTTACTCCTAGGAAATACCTTGAAGCATAAATCCACTCTTGTGTCTATTTAAAAGGTATCTCATTGAATCCCTTAGACACTTTAATAACAATGGGAAATTTCAACCTTGAGGTATCCACTAGGAGATTCCTTCATGCGTAACTTAAAGTTATCTACTAGGAAATACCTTGAAGATATTACAAACCTCAATAACACTAGGCAAGTTCAATCTTGAGGTATCTAATAGTAGACTTCTTCAAGGGTCTTATAATACCTTCATGGGTAACATGAAGGTATCTCCTAAGATATATCTTGAAGATATTGAAAGGACATTCAAGGTAAAAGAAAATTTCACTTATACAATAAGGTAATTATTTGGATCTAAAACTATTAACATAATAGGCAAAATTGTTAAACTAAATAAAGGTGGAAAGTGTATGTGAGTAAGAGGACATAAAATTCATGATTTTATGTTCAGCCTATCATCAACAATGCATAATCTCCCAAGTATTACAAGGCCCTTCAAATTATTAAGTTATCACCCAATAGTGCTTTCAAGGTAAAGGAAAGTTCTACTTGGAGATACATTCAATGTCCCTTTGAATGTATGACACCACCCTTCAAGGTGTCTAATAGGATATTCCTTAAAGGGCCTTGAAATACACTTGTAATACCATCATGGTTAACTTGAAGGTATCTCTTATGAGATGCCTTGTAATAAAAATTCATTTTTGTGCATAATTGAAAGGTATCTTCTAGGACATACCTTAAAGGTACATGTTGATGGGCATTTTGACACATATTAGAAACATACTTCCCCCTCATCTTTCTACTTTAAAACAAATGTTTGTGGATTCCTTTTCCCATCAAATCATATTAGTTGGTGCACATATAATCTAATTCTAGTTTGGTCATACATTATTGGTTTAAGTGTGATTTAATGTATATATTATAAAGATTTAATATATTTTTTGTATTTTAGTTTAAAAATGAAATTTTTGATATAAAAATAATCACTAATTAATCATAAAAAATTTCATGAACCGATGCAATATTAAGCTTGCATTTTAAAAAAGATCATTATTTAAATCATTTCAATTTCTTTGTAGAATTTCTTTGGGTGAGAAATAAATTCCCACACTTAAAAGGTAGAAGGCCCTACTCCAAGATAATTTGGATATAGTAACATTTAAACTACCAAAACAAAAATTAAATCCACATCACCATCTTCCATTTTATGGTGGTGATAAAATTCCTCTTGTTGATTGGTATTTTGAGTTGTTTAGTCAGCCAAACATGCATGCAAATATATTTTTGTTTAGCACTACATCAAGAAAATAATCTTCTCAAATTGGAATAATCCTTGCCTATGATAAGAATGAACTTGAATATGTTCTTGAATTCCAACTAGAAGTATGGAATAGAGAAGAGGGAATTCTCTATGGAGCTACAACTAATTTCAATAAATTTACACCCAATAAAATGGAATTGATAGAAAATATATTTTATCCTTCTTGTGAAATATTTGTGTTTCATTTGAATAGATATTACAACCTTAAAATGTTTGGGTTGATAGATAGAGATGATTTGGTCATTCTAATACAAAATATTTAAAAAAAAAAACATAAACAAGGGGCAACAACTTCTTCTACTTGCCACCATAAAAACATGTATTTAAGATACCCTATAGTTATGATAGAAAAAACATTAAAGAAAAAAAGATAAGAAAGAGCAACATATTTGTATGTAGATTTGAAAGAGGCTATATAAGTACTCACACTAGTAGAGAAAAATAACATCGAACAAAAGGTTGGTATACTTTTGTTGACACAAAATTATGATCAAACACAATGAATTCTCTACATGGTATATTTCCTCTAGCAATTACACCTTCAACATTATTGTAGAGCTCTATGAATTGGGGGATGCTAATATTAAAATAAGAAATCTGAATGAAATAATGATAAAAGATATAATTCATTCATTTTTATAACATAATGAGGTTCCAATGAAGGATGCTTTGTTAATTATTTTTTATCCAATCAACCCTTGATGTGTTATCGAATCAAAAGAAGTCCTAAAATATATGATGGAGAAAAAAACCATCAGGTTCAAAATTACATATGGCCAACACACAATTACAATAAAACAAATAATTTTTTTAGAGGAGGAATACAATTCACTATCATTGAGAAATAAATGTTTTATTAGAAGGAAAAGATTTCTAATTTTTTTTACTCCATTCCATATTGTGCACAAAATATGTAACCAATATAATGAGGCTTTCAAAATAATTTATAAGGCTTCATTTGTAGAAAGAGTTCAATCTACACATGACCTTATCTGAATGACAGGTTGGAAGAATCTTGAAATAGGGAAAATAATATGGAAGAAATACATGAACAATATAGACACTTATTCACACAAATGAACTATTCAACATAACAATTATGTGAGAGAAAATGTCTTCTTTTTATGGAACAACCCATTTGGGATTGTTTTGATAAGGCATTTGATTTGTTTAAAATTTGTGCTTTACCTAGTTTAGATAAATAAGATTTAAATCTGATTATTATAATATTTCTTATAAATGTTTAAGGGATTTTAGATAAACAAAAATATAACTAGTAGATTTATTGGAAAAAATGTCTATTTCCTTCTTAAAAAACCCTGGGTACAATAACATGGATACTTGGTGCAAAAAGGTGAAGCTAGAAACTAACCTATTATCAAAAATTGTAAACTATTTTAGTAACCATGATTAGACATTACCACTAGACAAAACAATCACACCTGAAGAGGTAATGGAGCATTATACAGTTTTTGTGAAAAGGTTTGATGATTTATGTGTCTTGAATGAAGGTATTTCAAAAAAGAAAAAAAGGCTAGGAAGCATTATCTCAAGATTCATTAAGCATATTGAAAAAATATCTATATAGTAAGGGGGGTCAGCTTATTGGGACAAATATATAAATATTTAGCTACCATTACATCCCTCCATGTCTTTGACCATCTATTTTAAAAGAATTCAATGAACTGTTTATTGTTGGTGTGAACATCGATTTGATAATTATTGATCTTTTGAATCTCATTGAAGTTTTTAAGGAAGAACATATTCACCTATTTTATTTAGGCATTTATTGATAAATTTATTATTAGGGTCTTTAATTTATTCATAATCTACAAACTAGAACATTTTTATGGCATTTAGACTTCTCTCAAGAATATGTGTGTTGGTTATTTCCATTGCATGAAAAAAATTGGTGTCTTATTATGGGGTCTAGATAGTGATGGATTCAATTGTACTCATATTATAGGTATCAATTTTTCTTAGGATCCCATTAATTTTAGCTTCAATATTTCATCCTCCATTCATAACAAAGTAAATTAGAGGAAGGTTTTGACATCAACAAAGATGTACCAACATTTCAAATGATTGGTTCACACAAAATAAGAAGGCCATTCAAAAATAAAATAGATACCATCTTTTGAGAGATTTATCTATAATTTCAACAATTCAGATACATGTGAAGTGCTAGGGGTATATAAAAAAGTTGGATTTGTGCATGCTTATACACAATTGCAAAGAAATTTATCTTTCATTACAGACACTGAAAAACAAATAAATTTTAATGTTTAATTTCAAAATTATTTGATAAATTCATAGCAACCTATACAAAAACAACCACTTTGATCAGTTTTGGGTAGCTTTTAATATGTATGCTTTATTTTTCAATCCTAACAACTTATCAATCTTTTGGTGTGTAGCACTAATGGCATTGCATGCAAGTGAAGAAACAATAATAACAAAAAATCATAACAATGAACATGACACATTTTAAGTTGAAGAAGGTAAGATAAGATCATGAATATTTTTTCAATTATATAATTTTTTATTTATCAACTATTTATAATACTGACAAAATATTTCTTCATCTATTTGTGTCTCAATTAAAATAGTTCAAAATGTATCTCTAAAACTTTGTGTCTCTAATACATCAACCCATGACATAGTTTCACAGGTTGTTACCTCCATGAAAATATCATAAGGTTAAACTCTAAAACAATACACATTTTTTAAATACAAATATAAAATCAATTGATGATGATAATTTTTAGTTAGTACATTATATAATACCTTGTAGGGAATAAAGAACCAAAATTTCAATGAAAGAGTGCACCCATACAAACTACAAAAGGCAAAAAAATGGTGAAAACCCCTTTCAATAAATGTGTAATTATATAATTTCATACAAGTCTATAATTTATTAATTATGTTTATTTATTTAAACACATTACATTTGAATTTTTCTTCATGGATAGGAGATTGTAGAAGACAATAAAATATAAACTTGCATCATCTTAGGATTTGTAATTTTGGGTTCATTTTATTGTTGTGTAGACTTTAATGTAGTTGTATTTACCCATTAAATTTTTTTTTACACGTTTAATTTACCCATTACATATTGTTTACATGTTTAATTTACCTAGTTTAAAATAACATAATATGTGTTATACTATGTGTTATCAAATAGGATTGCACCTGTCTTGATTTTGTAGTTTATTATGTAAGTGCCTAATGATAAAATGGAAAAACCTCCAAAGCTATGGCACCTTAGGAATTTGAGGTTAATATATGAAGAGTCTAACTTCCTTTCACTAAATTTGATGCAAACTGATAAAATACCAATTTTGTGGAAATCTCACTCTTTAGTGATTTTTGATTCTAAGCTAGGGTTTTAACAAGGAAAAGGGTTGAATAATTTGAAATTTGTAGAAAACTAAAAATATAGTGATTTCACCAAATATTTTATAGTGGATATTAATGCTTTCTTCGATAAACACAATAGAGAAGAAAATAGGTTGAATTTGTTTGAGCATAGACTCATACAAATAGAAATTAGAGATATTATTTTATCTATTTTTTAGAAAAAGGAAAAAAATATTTATTTCAAATAATATTTTCAAGAGTGTAAAATACAACAAATTAATTTATTTAAATTGAAACAAAGAGACAAAGATTATGTAAATAATCAAATAACTTGCATACACACAGAGATCTCTCAAGACAAGATAGACAAATCTTCAACTTTATTTCTCTTCAAAGGTTATAGCTTATATTAAATACATTCAAAATGTATAAAATATAACTAACTACAAAAATATATATTGGGCCATGAGATCTGCCTATTTTTATACAAAATATGTCATAGAAGACATGTAGTTGTTGAAACTCAAATGCCCAGTAAAGAAGATCATGCAAATATAAAAACCCTCATGCAAGAGAGGTGAGATCTTCTATTTATATCATTTTTAAACTTATGTAATTGCTATGACATGTCATGCATGAGTTGGGAGTGATCTTATGCATAATATGGCATGTTATGGCATGGATGGAACTAAATATCTCCATGCAATGCTTCTTTATTTGATAGTGGCTGAAAAGAGCTTCCTCATGTAAAAAGAGGTGCCAAAAATAGAACCATTATTTTTAAAATAAAAGATAACATTGAAAATAATTCCAATTTTATTTTCACACAAACCTAGCATGTAAAACCTTAAGTGAGACTTTTATAACTTCCTAAGTCTTTATCACTTTTGCAAAAAGGAAACATGCAATTTACACTTCATGATTTTGCCCCTTTTTAAAAATTCACATTTAATCAAAATGGAAAGTGAAATTTGCACTTGTGCTTTTTGTAACCTTCACATTATCAAAATATATATAAAGTGTATAATATATGTCTTTCCCTTTCTCAAAAAAAGTTATAAAAAATATAGTTGTACCTTTGTAAGGAAATTGCAATGCTTTTAAAATGAAATTATAATGATAATATAACAAAAAATTCATTACAGAGGAATATTAATTAATGTCCATAATTTCCTCATCTTTCTTATCATTCTTGGCCTATAGATTCTTTGTATATGCATTAAAGGCTTTGAAAATCTCTTGAATCCACTCTGCATCTGGCCCATAAGAATAGATGTTAGAGGCTGCACAATCTGCCTAGACATCAAAAAATTCTCTTCTAAAGGTTCTTATGCCCTTTATTTCAGTCCTCATCTGATCAATTACTTTCTTATATTTGATGAACCTATGGATGGAACTTAGGACAAAGACTATGCCCTTTGAAAACTCCTTCTCAACTATTACTTTAAAATTATTCTAAACTTGTTCTGCCTAAGGAGATTATTGGAATCATTTATTGGTTAGCATGACATTAAATTCATCATGCTATTAATTCTCATATAATACATCAATTTCATTATTATGAGCCTCCTTGGTTCATTCCATAGATTCTGTCAGTACTCTTATCCAAAATTGAGCAACCATATTTAGTTCCTCATGCTCAGTAGCATCCTTTAGTATATTCTTGACAATGAAGGTATTAATATCAATTTATTTTATGGATATTAATATAGGATAATACAAATTCAAAGTCTAAATCTCTTCTTCATAGATATTGATCTACTCCTTTAAAATTTATTTCGTCTCCATGATGAATCCATAATGTTCCATCATGGCTGTAAGAACTCTATTGCATTTAGTGATAATTTCCTTATACCATTCTTTTGTATCCCTTACCATGTGAGAAATCTCTCATACATAATCAATTGTATCTTGATCTAGAATAATTAGCTACATTTATTTTGGTTGTTGTGATGTTTCACCAAGTTTTATGAACTGGTTTAGTGCTTTGATCAACTGATCTACCTTTATTTTTAGCTCATCCTTGATGTATTTATCATGATCAATTCTCTAGAAGAGATAGTTGATACCTATTTAGACATCATGATTGAGTCCCTCTCTTATTTACTAGCCAAGGTGTATATGAGAAACATGATAATATTCTACCATAAGATCCTCTTTTGATTTATCTAGTAGATAACTACAATTTCAACATAACTCTCTCATTTATCATTAGTGAATGTTATTGAGAGGGTATTGGGAGTGGGTTTTTAATTTCTTCTTGATTTCTAACATGTTGAAGTCCAAGTGTTGGGATTAATCAATATTTTATGCTTCTTACTCATTGATTGTGATAACCATCTAGGGGTAGCCTTCTACTGATCCAACACTATCACCAAAGAATCTATATCTTATGGAGTTACACTAGTTGATAATATGACTAATGGAGACTCCTAGGAAGATGATATCATTGGTTTCTTATGAGGTTCTTTTGGAGATCCAATTTCATTAGTGGTTTGTAAATCAATATTTGTGCCAAGTATTTAAGTTACTCTAATCTCTATTGATGGCATAGTTAAAAAGTAGTGGAAATGGGGGGAGTCAAGGATGGAATAAACATAGGAGTTTTGAATTTGGGAACTAGTGGAAGGGTGGAAGCCAAATCATTGAATGTGTCAATTAAGTGTGTAAGACCACTCAGGGTTGGTGATGTGAAAATGTGGGTTAAGATGAAGGGGAAAATTACTTGTCCCAAGGGTTGGAATAACCAACTATAGTCAAGATGATTGATTATATGGAAATATATTATTGGGTGGTATTTTGAATTAATTATGATTAAATGGAAAGAATTGTAAATGAAATTGAAAGTGGGAGTGGATCAAACAGGGAAGGCGAAGTGGGAGGAAGGGAAAGTGGAGTGAAAACTTGAGCTTCCATTGTAGGGGAACCCTAAGTGTCCACTTGAATTATTTTTGTTGATTACAATTAGATTATTGGTGTGGGTGGAATGGTAGGTGAAGTATTTAAAAGTGGAGGGACTAACATTGGAGGTGATCATCTTGAAACTTGTAGAGAAATGGGGACTTGAGATACTTGAGGAGTGGAGATAGTTGGTATAGGTGTTGAAACCTCTTGTACAATATGTGTAGGAGAAGAGGGAGTAGTGGAAATATGAGTCAAGGAAATGGGATATAAAACTATAGATCCCTATGTTATTACTATTATGTCTTCTATTGAAAGATCAATTGGTTCATCTGTAGCTTCTCCTTGTATGCTTGACTCCCCTTTATTTGAATTTATCTTCTTCTTCTTCTTTCCTTTGTCAGGTTCCTCTACTAATTCATTAGGGCCCTCCTTTGAAGGAGTGATACCTCCTATTTTAAGATTCAAGAGCTTCTCTATAACCCCTATTATCTCCCTTATGACTTGAACACCCTTACTTCTTAGCCAATTGATTATTTTGTTAATAAGGGGCTATTATATTGAATAGAGAGAAGTATTCAAGAATTGACCACCTCATTAGTGGTATAGGTCTGACAATGATCTATGTGAGGTAGATTGGATATACTCTAGAGTTTTCATCCACCAAGGCATTAGGGACTGGTGCCAGATCATAGTCTTTCATTTGTTGTAGGGACATCCTAGAATAGTCCCTCATTCTGACCATTTCTTCATCATCATAGTCTTCCCAAAAATCCTCATAATATAGTAAATGTTCATATGTTACCAGTTCTAGTGTAGTAGTGATCTTACCATATGGATTAAAGTAAGGTCTAGACTCTAGAGTCCTCAATGTTACTTGACACATCTTCACCTCTATAGTTCTACCCTTTAAGAGAGATTGGCTTGTATAACAGCCAATAGAAATAGGGAAATGTATCCCCACCTTGTATTTTTCTGAAAGGAGTTTATGTGTCTCCACAATTTTCCTAACCAACTCCAAAAATGACCATTTATCACTTACATATCAAGGAATTTTTTAAGGATAACTACTGAATCTAGCTACTCTAGTGTAAGAGTAAGTGGGGAACTTTATGAAGAAGGAACCCCATTTGGTGATCTCATCTTTTACTACTTGGGATAACCTTGTTTTCCAAAGATCTTGATCAAACATGATGATGATGTTGTAGATTAAAACATTATTAACTCTCCTAAACTACTATCTAATTACTTGTAGTGTGAGATCAAGGTAGTAGTTATAGACTCTAGTTATTTCTTTAGGAACTATATTAAGGCCTAGGAATAATCTTCCTTTGGCCAATATATAAATAATATATGATGTCATGTAAAACTTATTTTTCATTTGCACCTCCATCAACTAGTTATGGAGGGAATCACTTATTAATTGATCCCAATGTATTTATTGTTTATTTTCTTTGATGATCCAAATATAATGGTACATCTAGTCCTAATAACACTTGGCATCAAAATTGCTAGTGACCTTATGGAGTAGTGTTATAATATCTCCTACCTCTTCTATGAAATTATATCTATACATAGTTTTAGGAAATTTTGTGGAGGAATGCTCAAGAGTCTTGAGCCATTGCTTATTAATTATCTTTTGTCATCCCTCCTTTTTATCCTAATTTAACTATGTTGATGTATGTGGAGTTATATCCAAATAACTCTCAAACTCAAGAATTACAAATAATGCGTTAATGAATTTAGGGTTAGGATCAAGAACCTTATCCCCCTTCTCATTGAAGACTTGTCTTCTATTAGGGTCTATTATGGATTCAAATATCCAAATATAGATTTAACTCGTGTACTATAAGAATGAGATGAACATAGAGAATTATTTCAACATAAAATATTTTGCATACTCTGATTCTAATTAATCAATATGAACATATTACAAATATATAGGAATAAGATTCCTATAATAAGGGATTATAGATCCCTACAAAATCTCTCAACCCAAAAACCAAATAACTCTAAACTATATGTGACATTATATTTTTATTTATAATAACATAATACCAAATATCTAATACAATCTTACTGTATTAACCATATGGTTACTAACAACCCTGTAACTAATATTTACCTCTCAGTAAATCAACCATAGTAATTACTACAACATATTATTTACCTCTCATAAGTAACCAAAATCACATAATGTGAAAACCAATCCCAACATCCCCCCCATAGTTTTTACATGGTATAATATATCTCTCTCTCTCTTTTTTTCTTAGCATGTCACCTCTATGTGTTCATGATCTTCTCTACATACGTGTGTCATTGCACATATCTTCCTTTACACTCATCTACAATTGGTTTTCATAGGTTCATCAATAACCTTACAAAATGGCTTTCAAAAGTTCACCAATAGCCTTCCAAAATGGTTTTCATAGATTCACCAATAACCTTACAAAATGGTTTTATCAGGTTCACCACTAACCTTATAAAATGGTTTTCTCAGGTTTAATACTAATCATACAGAATGGTTTTATCATGTTCACCACTAACCTTACATAATGATTTCTAAAATGATTTTTATATCAACATTATCTAATGTAAATATACAAAAGGGATTGCATGGGAATACCATTCATAAGTGAATAGGTACAACTATTCTTATTTTTAACACATGCTAAAAAATAAATATAACTACCACACTAACTAAAAAATTGAAATCCACACAAGTAAAAGTAACACATCACATAAAATTTCACCACATCATTGGTGTGCCCCATCGTTGGTGACTAATGAGAGGTCACTGAAAGACCTTCTTCTGTGTATCCTCCATCCTCTAGTATGTTATATTGCTTGCTCTACTAGTATGTATATGTAGCTTAGTTGCACATTGTTTTAAATAAAATGGGGTCCCCCCCCACAATACTGACATTTGTCTCAAGACATCAGAGTCACTCAAAAATGTGTCTATAAGGAATTTTTTTTTATTTTTAGATTTTTTGACATTATGACAACATGACTAGACATTAAAATTGAATCTTAACACTTAAAAAATATTGACACATTTAATGACAATAATGAATTAATTTTCACTCTTTTGATGACATGCTTTAAAAAAAGACTATTAAATAAAACTGACTCAAAAAGGATTTTTGGAAAGACATGACTTGACAAATAAATAATGACCCATATCAATTATTGGACACTCTACATACATTATTTTTAAAAAATGAACACTTATAAACCACTATATACTAATTTAACTTTATTTAAACTCAAGACTCAAAAATACAAAGAACAAATAACCACCACATATAATTTAAGACTTATACCAAAACATTACTCGATATTAAAGTAATATTTTTTTTTTGAAATAATAACCAAACCTAGATAAGATGAAATTATTAAAATTTGATGAAGATGATTTAGATGCTAAGATTGATTGTAAAATAATAGGGTTTTGAATACTTTGAATAACATATTGACATCAAAAAATATCAAAGCACCAATTCTATGCAGTTTGGAAGAGAGAACCTATCCTTGATTTTCATGTACACAGACCGATTGAGCACACCATGATTATCAGAAGATATGTTAAAAAATGTAGGCTTTGAACAAATCTGATCTATAGAGATTATTCAAACAATGTTGAATAATGTGGAGAGCGAAAATAGGGGATGTCAAGGGCTATAAATTCACTACACATATTTAGAATTCTTTATTTACAAAGCCACCAGACTTCAATGTGAGCTTTAGTTCTATTCTTTAAATGTTGATATTGAAAATATTGAACATCAAAACATGTAGCTTCATGATCATATGCACATATTTGACCAGATTGCACCCTTTACATGCATGAACATATAGATGTTTGCATATAACTTATAAGTTTCTCTTTGATAACTAGATTAGCATAAAAAATATGCAAGTGTGTAGTAAAATAAAATGGATATAATTATATTTCTATGGTAGATTACATCCTTTTCCATGTGCTTGATGACTACTCCATGTTACAAAACCTTATCTTCCAACATATCCTACTATAAAATACCAAATATATGTACCTGAGATGATGAGAAGTATCTCAAGACTTAATCTAAAACAAGATAAATTAAATTGTCTTAAAAAGTTTCATACAAAATGTTTTCACCCATTACAGGGACAATGCAATGATGGATGCAACCCCTACTTAAAGGTTAACACTCCATGCTACTAACCTACTCTCAAAATCCGTACTCTAATACCACTATTGTGGATTCAAAGATCTAAACATTGATTTAATTCATTCATTGTAAGATTGATCCGATCATAGAGAACTATTTCAACATAAACTATTCTACATACTTTGATTCTAATTAATCAATACAAACATATTAAAAATATATAGGAATAAGATTCCTATAATAAGGGATTCTAGATCCCTATAAAATCTCTCAATCCAATAATTGAATAACTCTAAACTATGTGTGACATTATATTGTTATTCTTAATAATATAATATCAACTATCTAATACAATCTTATCATATTAACCATACAGTTACTAAAAACCTTATAACTAATATTTACCTCTTAGTAAATCAACCATAGTAAATATTAAAACTTACTATTTCTCTCTCTGTAAATACCCACATTCACACAATGTGAAAAATAATCCTAACATGGCCATAATGTTAGGCCATTGTAAGGATTAACATAGTGATTTGACCAGATAGAGGGAAGGCTATAGCTTATGGTAAATTAGAGTCATAAATACTCTAAATCTAGTAACTTTTGAAATATGCACCTATCTTATCCCAAAAATATCCTAGGTCAATGCGACCCAAATATGTGTCTTTTATTTCTACCATATTGGACTCCAAACAAGAAGTCACTCTGGGGCCCTTAGATTTGAACTTTATTTCATTGGGAGGCATGAAAACTGAAATTACTACTTTAAAAAAAAACTGTGAAAGCTAGTGGGATCTACAGGTGTCTAGAACACTTTTAATCTCTAGTGGAACTTGGAGGTGCTTAAAGCACATATAGTGTATGTAGTGTTTGAAGGTTGTTAGATTTTAGGTGGAAGTGAGAGGTGATTGAGACATGTCCACTTTCCATGGTGCATTAGAAGTTGATAAGGTTTAAAGATGCTTGAGGCACATCAAATTTCTAGTAGAAGTGGAAGGTGCTTGAGGCATATCAGATCTCTAGTGGAATTGGAAGGTGCTTGAATCATGAACACTCTCTGTGAAGGTGATGGTGAATCTTTGTAAGGAATATTCTCTAGTTTCTAAATATGAAGTATATGCTTTGGAATATTTGGCTAGCTTTTGTAAAAGTCCTAGATTTCAAGTGCAAAATCTTTGAGGGGGAAATGAGGGTTTTTCTTAGATAATGATATTTGCAAGATCTAGAAATGAGAAAACCCTAAGAAAACCTAGAAACTCATAATGACCCTAGACACATAATTTTAACACAAAATGACCCTTTCAAATCAAAGCCTTAACCAATAACCCTAACATAACTTTAATCTAAAAACTCATAAGAAATGTAAATGATTGGGAAAATCTTCAAAATAAAAGATAATGGTGGATAAACATGAGGAAAACATCATTTTATAGGTGTAGGTGATGTTGATTAAAGTTTTAAAATCATGGATCAAGTATAGGTTTTTATTTTCATGTGGATCTAGGTTCACTGATGAGGGTGTAGGTAACCATAGCTTGAAACACACTTAGAAATTTTAAATGATAAATAAAATAAACCCTTATTTACCTAGTTAAATAATAAAAGACTCTAATTAATGTGACCTCAAGTGGTTGGTGGTGGAGTTTGGACCTACTTGAAGTAATTCCACTCTCCATAAGAAGGTGTAGCTTAGCAAGAGGTGGGACTTGATGTACGCTTTACACATTCAAAAACAACACTTCAAGTTCTATACTTTGTGGGAAGGAATTTGGTGAGTTAGTGGAGGTTGGACCTAATTTAAGTAGGTACATTATATACTGATAGGGTGATTGGATTTGGCAAAAGGTGAAACCCATGGGGCACTTTGCACATTTTAAATGTGAAAAGTGCACTCTAGGTTTTGGGTTATGTAGTGCATAGTTGGTAAGTGGCTTAGGTAGAAGGTAGAATTTGGCATGCACTTTGCACATTATAAAATGTTTAAAGTGTACCTAAGGTTTTGAAGTTCCATCAGATGGTGGTTTTATAGGTTTGGTAGTATTTGGAGCTCATCATGGACTTTGCACATTGAGAAAATCTACAAAGTGCATGCTGAGTTCCAGATTCTACTAAATGGGTGCATTGTAGGATCCATAGCCTACCATGAATTTTGCATGTTTGAGAATGTGAAAAGTGCATGGTGAGTTTTGGATTCTATGGTTTTGGGTGTTTATGCTTCATAGGATCCAAAACTTGCAAATAAATTTGAACAAGTACAAATTTCATTTAGAGTTTCAAATTCTGCAAGGTAAAAGCAAAGATAGGTTTTTTGAAGGATTTAGGGTTTTTCATTAAAAAAAAGGGGGTCTCCCTTAGGGTTTTAGATGTAATGATATTTTTGGGACAAAATTATCAACACTATGTCTTTAATACAATAAATTTTGATACAAAGTATCCATGTGATCTTTATCAATAAAATAATAATAAAGTATATTGTGCTAAAAATAATTATATTATTATTGATTTAAATAGTTTTTAATTTGATGTGTTTTATTGGAAATATATGAAGGGGTTTCAACTATTAAGGTGTATATTTATTTGAAATTAGTGATAGTAAATTTTGGATCAGAAGAGTAAATCCTATTTTATCTATTGTGATGGGCTATATAAACATATATGTATTGGTATGAATAAGAATAACTAATACTTTCATTACTATAAAATATAGATGTTGGTTGATCAATGTTAAATTCCTATCAATGTCTATGAGAAATGAGTTATGGAAAAATGGGATTGTTTCATAAAATTTTAAAGTTATGGTCAAGTTATAAGGATTCAATATGAACATTAATATGCATATGTATGTTACAAAACTAGCAATAGAAATGATAAATCCATTTATAATGTGTATAATTACATATGCCTGAGCATGTATTTATTTATTTATATGTTTATATGAATCATTATAAGATTTATGGAAATGCAAATAAAAATACATCAAATGAAATACATTATGTTTATATATTACAATATTAAATGAAAATCGAAAGCACATCAACGACAAATCTAGTAACATGTAAAACATTTTCTTAGAAATGAGTTATGGAAAAATGGGATTGTTTCATAAAATGATAAAGTTATGGTCAAGTTATAAGGATTCAATATGAACATTTATATGCATATGTATGTTAAAAAACTAGCAATAGAAATGGTACATCCATTTATAATGTGTATAATTACATATGCCTATAAATGTTCATATTGAATCCTTACCAATATAAGGTTAAACATTTGGTGAACTCAATCTTTGAATATCAAAACTCTAGGTCACTTAGGATTTTTTAATTTTTCTATTGTTGATCCTTTATTATCATAAAATATGTGCAACATGGATGTATCTATTACCCATTTTTTATTCCAATATGTCAATTATTATTGTTTGCTTCATTACTTACCTTGTAAAATCTTATAAGCAAACCTGTGCCAATAATGAGAGGATTTTAAAGTGAACACAACAATTAATATCTTTTTAAAATTCATTTTACAATGTTATAGATCCAATAACCCCAATATAGTTTCCATTATAAGGTTAAACATTTGGTGAACTCAATCTTTGAATATCAAAACTCTAGGTCACTTAGGATTTTTTAATTTTGCTATTGTTGATCCCTGATTATCATAAAATATTTGCAACATGGATGTATCTATTACCCATTTTTTATTCCAATATGTCAGTTATTATGGTTTGATACATTACTTCCCTTGTAAAATCTTACAAGCAAACCCATGCCAATAATGAGAGGATTTTAAAGTGAACACAACAATTAATCTCTTTTTAAAATTCATTTTACAATTTTATAGATCTAAGAGTAGATAAGTAATAAAGTTATGGTCAAGTTATAAGGATTCAATATGAACATTTATATGCATATGTATGTTAAAAAACTGGCAATAGAAATGGTACATCCATTTATAATGTGTATAATTACATATGCCTGAGCATGTATTTATTTATTTATATGTTTATATGAATCATTATAAGATTTATGGAAATGCAAATAAAAATACATCAAATGAAATAAATTATGTCTATATATTACAATATTAAATGAAAATCAAAAGCGCGTCAATGAAAAATCTAGTAATATGTAAAACACTTTCTTAGAAAATTCCACGTTATATTTCTTATAATATAATATTGTTAATAATGATTCATTTATTTTTTAACAAATTATAGACATTTCAAAGGAGGAGCCAAAATTGACTTCTAAAAAACTACTGATTTTAGGGTTGGATGACTTATTAGTTGTTGTGTACAAAACAAAAGATTTGAAAATGAATGATATGGGAAAAAAATAAGATTGTAAAATAGAAAATATTTCATATGACATTCGATATCGTTCCAAAAAAAAATTGAAGGTGCCACTACAGTCTTTTTCTCACATTGGCATTTAGTCAATGATAGAAGATAATCATTTGAGGCTAATCATTCAAGCCATGGGTTACACAAGTTCAAATTTCATGTTTGTTTTGGGAAGAAGATATTCTAAGCCCTTAAATACAAAAAAAAAATTTGGATGAAGTTATTTTTAAAGGGACCTTTGGAGATGATTTTTTAATTACCAACACATTGTTCATTAATTATAATTCTTAGAATTATGTTACAAATAAAAAAATGAAATTATTTATGTTACATCAATTAGATATACTAAAGATGGAAGTTGGAAAGATGAAAAGGATTGGAGAATAAAAATTATGTCTATCATCACATTCTTTGGAGAAAGCAAAAAATCCATGCCAACATCTATGAACCAGTGTTTAAAAAGATGTAACTTTGCCATATTATTATTCTTTCAAGTGTATTTATTGATTATAAACTATAATTATAGTCATAAACATTATCATAAATTTCATATAGATAAATTCTAAATTATTTCAAATGTAGTCCAATTTATTTCATATTAATCAATTCTAATTTAGAATTACTTTGATCTAGTTAAGTGAAATTTGATTTATAGTTGGAGATTCCTTGAAAGTATTGAATGAGGTCCAAATTTAAAATCTAATACCATTTCAATTGGATACTCCATCGATTTATCTTGAAATTACCCAAGTTGATCCCTTAGTATATTGACACCTGCTCATGAAGATCTTCCCATTGAACAACAAACAATTCTCAAGATATTTTTTTAAGTAGATGTGAAATAATTACTTATAATGTTTTCATCCATAATTTGATCATTCAAATAGTGCCACATGTCCCATAAATGAAATCTAATTCAAAGGATCAATGATCAGTCTAAAGGACTAGAAGGGTGCCATGAGTTCAAAATAGTCCAATCTATTCAAAATGATATGTTCCCAAATGGTTTGAAATAATTCAATTTATTTGGAATATATAAAACATATTTATGGAGAAAATATTTTCCACCCCACTTAAGTGGGTATAATTCCAAATTATTTAAATTAACCTAATTTAATTGAAATGATCTATGCTCAAATGGTTTGAAACAATCCAATTTATTTGGAATATACAAAATTTATTTTTGGAGAAAATATTATTCACTCCAATTTATAGGTATAAGTCTAAATTATTAAAAATAGCCCAATTTATTCAAAATTATCTATGCCCAAATGATTTGAAATAGTCCAATTTATTTAGAATGTAAAAAAATTATTTTTGGAGAAAATTCTTTGCACTCCACTTTAGTGGGTGTAAGTCCATATTATTTGAAATAACCCAAATTATTTGAAATGATCTATGCACAAATGGTTTGAAATAGTCCAATTTATTTGGAATATATAAAATTTATTTTTGAAGAAAATTTTCTCCTCTCCACTTTAGTGGGTATAAGTCCAAATTATTCAAAATATTCCAATTCATTTGAAATGATATATCCCCAAATGGTTTGAAATAGTCTAATTTATTTGGAACATAAGAAAATTATTTTTGGAGAAAATTTTCTCCACTCCACTTTAGTGGGTATAAGTCCAAATTATTTGAAATGGTCCTTCATAGGTCTTAGTTATGGTTATTTCATGATTGTCCTTGATTGGAGGCTTTGAAACCCTCCCTATCATTGTTTATTGTAGTAAGAGATCCCCTAATTAGGTCTAGTGGATCCCCATATTAGTCATGTTCCTACTTATTTAATGCATCCCCAATTGAAAGTGTAAATATGATCTATCTTCTATAAGTTAGGATTGATTATATACATGATGCATTTATGATTGCATACATTCTGATGAACCCAATATGAATCTAACTCTTACAAGTTTTATTTCATATTTTTCATTATTTTATCATTTTATTTATTATTTTTCTATATATACGATACTAGTTCGATAGGGTTAGTATAATTTCTAACTTCTATGCATAGATTTAACATACAGTCACATCAAAAATGACTATTGTATTTATATAGGTCTTTATCAGATATAGGTTACTACATTTAATAGGTTGACATAGTACATATTTTCACTTCCATACATGCTACTGGGTTGAATATGCCAATATAGTCATCTTTTAGGCTTCTAGAAAACATATTACATTGACTAGGCCAATATAGTTATCTTCTAGGCTTCCAAAAAATGTACTAGGTCAACTAGGTTGGTATATTACTCTTCACAAGTTTTAGTAAACAAGGAATTACAGAACTAGGTTGACCTAGTCAACATAGGTTGCAAAATTTTCAAGTAATAGTCAATGCACTTCAATAAAAATATCACATTACTCTGCATCTTCCAACCCACCAAGGTTCCTTTCTCTCTTTCTCTATCATTTTAGTTCTTTTATTCAATTCTATTTTTCATAGTTTGTAGTCTTTAAAACTACCCTCATAAAGTAAACTAGGACCTAGTCAACCTAGTTTTATATTTTGTTTAAAAGACTAGGTCAACACTATCGACATAGTTCTTAATAGACCTTTGCTTCAATAGTATAGTAGTGACACTATCAACTATGTTCTATAATGTTTACATACACTATCATTTAAACTAACATTATACTATGTTTCAAATTAGAATTAACATCTATGTGCTAATAATTACTTCACACTTTCACTTTTAATTGTTTACATGATTAGAATAGATCACATAGTTTGATTAGATGGTTTTTTAATATACCATTTAATTTCACTATTTTTCTCTTTCTTGCACACACTACCAAATCACATAAATTCAAAATGCACATAAACAATTGTTTACCCAAGACCTACCTACTTGGATTTCATCACCAAGGGGGAAGCCAACTTAGTTTTTTGGCCAAGTATAAACATGTGGTTAATGGTATATATTGTAAAATCATGCAACACCCTTATCATTTTGAGATTTTCAAGTGAGGTTGTAGGCCATAATACCAAGCTAGTACCATTTGCAACACAGATCCCTTTCAATATAAACATCCTAAAACCATCCATAGATTGATTTCTAATTCCTTACTTTCATCCAAATTTCCTATCACACTTAAATTAACACTTTATAATAATCTAAAAACATTTAAGGTGACAACTTAGTTAGCATTTACTTTTCAAGTTGACTGCTTGCTCTTTGCTCATTGTATATTGTATTGAAAAAACTTGCATTGGCCACCATTAGTGCATAGTTTTGTGTTGTGTGCCTCAATTGGATCATTCTCATTGACCTAATTGATTATGTGTTTACTTTCATCTTCTTAATTTAAATTAATTGCAAAAAAATTCCTATTTTTAGAACACTATCATCTCTATTGACATAATATCTTATAGAATGATTCACCTTCCTGTGTTGAATTAGTATCATTTATAACTATCTATTTAACATACTAAGTCCAATTTTTTGACTTAGTATCATTAAAAACTATCTCCTTAGCATACTAAGTCAACTATGTCAACTTAGTATCATTCAGAACTATCTCTTTAGCATACTAAGTTGACTATGTCAACTTAGTATCATTCATAACTATCTCTTTAGCATACTATGTTGACTGTGTTGACTTAGTATCATTTATAGCTATCTCCCTAACATACTCAGTTGATTGGGTTGACATAGTACCTTCTAGGTTGACCCTATACCTCTTTTTGGCAAAAAATTTCCCTATTTTTCTTCCTAGCTTCTTAATATCTGATCCTACTTGGAATCATGAAGCCACTTATAAAATTCTTTCTTGAAAGTCTCAACCCAATCCAAATTTACAGGGGTTTTTCTCTCCTACCTCACCTATCCACCATAAAATATAACTCTTTATGGTACATCTTTTCACCACATGGTTCTAAATCTTTTCAATCTCAATCTACCCCATACCATATAGTCAATCTAAATAATCCTAATAGACAAATCCCAAACTATGATAATTATATGCCTTATACCACTTTTACACCTTATAAACCTATAAATCATAAAATCATCACCTCATCTACACCAAATGTTGGAACCTCACATTATGTTCCACCTTTTACAACCACTATTCATAATCCTCTTGTTACACCCATAACCAAATCACCAAACCTTATGGCTTCATAAAGTAACATGGTTGAATCCAATGTTAGGAATCCTCTACCTATAGATATCCCTCCTCCCTCCAACTCTACCAATCCTCTTCCTAACAAAATTAATACCCCACTTTCAAATACTAATAGACAAATTGACATAACTCAAATTCTTTCTCAAATAATTCAACAAATGAACATCATGCACAAAACTAATCATTGTCAAATGATGCACATGCAACAACACTTATTACACATGACTATTCAATCACTTCAATTCATCATGTCTCAACCAAATCTAAATTTTCTCCCTCCCCCTCTTATATATGCCAATGGGAATATCATCCTTTAACCTCTAATGAATAAAAAAATGCTTTAACATCTTCAAAATGAACCTTTAGCCCCATTCATTACATCCATGGATATTGGAAACATTTATCTAACTATCACACATGATGGGATTATGGACCCTACTATATTTCTTAAGTATTTTGGTAATCTATATAAGTAATGGGTCTAGACTAACACCTTTTATACCACCAAGATCTTATCCAAAACTTTTTTTGGTGATGCACTTAAATGGTACAACCAAATTCTTAGAAATTCCATCTCACAACTAGAGGATTTAGTTAATGCTCTAGTAAAGGAATTCCAACATGATGACCTTCCTAAAAATTACCTTAGCAATTTCATCAATGCCAAGTAACTTCATAATGAATCCACTCACACTTTAATCAAATGATGGAAGTATCTATCTCATAAACTGGACCATAACATGAATGATGATACTCTTTTAAAACTATTTATTACTACTATTAAACCTCCCCTTCAATACAAAGTTTGAATCTTTTCCCCTAAAACTTTAGAAGAAGCCTTAGACCAAGAAAAAAGGCAAGACTTTCTTATGACTCAATTTAAAACACCTAAAACATCTATTAAATAACCTTTCCAATCATTTTATCATAAAATTGACTCATCCAAGCCTCCCCAACCTCAAAATGGAGCATCCAATTCAACCAATTTTAACCCAACTCACCCTCCCTTGAGTCTAGAACAACTTAAGAAGAAATTTCCACCATCTAAACCTATCATCTTTGATCCTTCCAAACCTCCTCCAAAATGGAAAAATCTTGATAAATTTTATTTGCGGCATGCTAATATAAGTCAATCTCATGAGTCTTGTCATGATCTTCACCAATTTTTTCTTTCTTCCTTACTTGGTCAACATTTCAATATTGATATTCTCATAAAATAATTTTATCAAGACTATCTTTAATATCTCAAATTCAATCTCAAGAACCAAAATCACATCAACATCAACTACATAATTATCAACACAAATTATCCCATACCTACACCTCATCCACTAATGTTGTTCAAACCATAGTTGATCCTTCTTCCTACACCCATAACAAAAGGATAGTTAACATGAAAAAATTAAACATATTTTTAATAAACCAAATGAATACCGAGTTCAAATTCCTACTCCAAAGAATATCATACATGGTCCTCTTTTACCTACTTTTCCTCCTCATACCTTTCCTACACATCATATGCCACATTCAACATACCTAAAATCTACCAAACCAGCACATTTACCTATCTCCAAATGTACCTACCAACCCAATGCAAATCATTATAATGGTTCAATGTTACCTCACTCTACCTCACATGTTGGGGCATCTTGTAATGCCCATCCCTACATACAATTACCCATTGGGGAATATTATGATGCCCACTCTTATTCTAAAATGTATAATAACAAACAAATTCAACTTCAAGAAACCTTCAAAGACTTATAGAACTGTATTTCACATGTTCATCTTTGATATAGACATTATCATAGATCTTACTTGTTATTTTTTATCTCGTGTTTATTTATTTTTATGCATTTTACTTATTCTAGTTTCACTTTACTAGCATCATTATTTTCATTTATGTTCTTTGGTTTTCTTACACATTAAATTTGGAATTTGTTTTCATTTTGGTTCTTATGTATCTTTTTAATTTTTTTCTTCTTATGTAATTTTTTACCTTAGTAGCTTTAAGATTATTTTCCACCTTATTTAGAATTCATCGTATTGATATTCACATTATGAGTTTAAGTGTAAGACCATGGATAGGATGTTACCTTTCTTACAAAATACCACATTAAAACATCTTTAAATCACTTTTTTGGATGACTACCACTTTCATTGGTGCTTGTGTTAGATCCATTGTAGGTTAGTATGGCTTCTCCAATGACATGAATATCATAAGCATAGCCCCATCCCTTTCATATCACTATTTTACCTCCTTATGATCAGATATGAGAATATTTATCATGGTATCACTTATTACATAGATGGATCTCTCATGATCCTCATATTTCCCTTATTTATTTTCATTTGAGGCTCACATCAGTCAATTTTGAGATTTCACACTTACTTGTGGTAAAGTAGAGGAATATTTAGACACCTTGGTCTTTAGGTCCTTTTCTCTAGTGACCAAGTGTAATCTCTCTTGTGTTTGTCACCTATTTCACTCATGTTTGGTTCTTCAAATCCATATGGAGGAAGAATAGAAAAAGTTAAAATAAGTTAAAATACCAATCATAAAATATAAACAAAAGGCAATGATTCAAAATAAAAAATAATATCAAAAGTTAATATCACACCAAAATTAATGATTATAAGCACATATCCTATCTCCAATCAAATATCAAACTCCACAATTAGCCTCATATAGATCTATGGTCCATTGGGTTGTGGTAGACTAGTAGATTGGAATAGAAGAATTTAAAAAAAGAAACTCTATGGTGTTACCTAATTTCTCATGCGAGTACCCAATCTTCATAGTAGACTGGTAGATCTATAAGGGGTCTTGAGGAACATGTAACATTTTGTGGGAAGGTAGGTCCATTTTAATTTTCATGCATATAGCCTTCATGGGTTTATTTATGTACTTCACTTGTTATCCTAAGATTTGTGTTCATTAGTCAAAATGTCCTAAGTCCTTGGTGTTGATAGTTCTTAGAATTTTTCACTTGCTTAATGTGTCTCATTATTTCTAAGGATGTTTAAATAACCCATGTGGCACCTCATGTTCCTTATTTACATCATATTTTCCTTATATTCCCTTTGTTGGATATTATTTTTAGCTAATCACATCCTTGATCACATCTACATTATTATGCCTCTTGGTTTATAGTTTGTGAGTTTCATTGTAAGACCTTGGATAGAACCAAGCCTTACTCACAAACACCCTGACACCATTTTATTATCACACCATATCATTGTCATACTAGTCATGTCATTAGGTGGTTCTATTTTTTTAGATTTTATCTTAGAACAAAAACTAAGTTTGAGTTTTCATCCTTTAGAGATTTTGATTTTAATTTCTCTATAATTTTCTTGTTTAATTTTTATAGACTTCAATTATATTATATATGACATTTGGAATTCTTACATGTTTCTCTTTATGTATGACTTCTTCATGCTTATATTTTATCTTTATTGATATTTCATTTGTCATTCATTTTTTACATAATTTCCAACGTGATTTAGTATGTTATACATTCCTTCTTTCCATTTATGTTTTCCATGCTTTCCAATGTGATTTACTATGTTCTACAATCATTTGTCATTCATTTTCCATCATTTTGTCATTCATTTGCCCTCAATATTTTTGTTCTAACCTTGCCTTAACAATCCTAATTTGATAATTTTCCTAAGACTCTCATATCTTTATCTCTACTAACTCATTTTTCAAACCATAAAAATCTCTAGAATCATGAAGTCATAGAGAATCTTTTCAAGTACTATATGCCTATATTCCATTTTTTTATTTTTTGCTCTTTTTTGCACTAATCTCTATATGTTCACCTAATGTTCTTCACATTTGGATACCTTCACATTTATTTTATTCTCCTTATTTATCTATAACATTAAGATAAGTAAAGGTATGTGTTTTTCAATTATATCCTTTCATTTATCTTATTTGCTCCTTACTGCATTTTACTTAGCATCAACATTATGTGTCATCATGTTATATTCCTGAAGCACCATCCCATGTTGCACTCATGTGACACATGATGAGATTTGAGTGGGGCATATGTATACTCACAATATTTTAAAACTTTTATAAATTATTGATGTTATTTATCTTGTAGGAACTCATCAAGTCTCAATCTCTCTGAGTGCATGCCTTAAGGGGTACACCAGGAAAGAGGTGGGTAGACCATTGGTGATTCACAAGATTTTTATCTCTTTTACCACTTGTTATCTACACACTTATCTCATAAAAACCATTAACCTAAGCTTGTTCTTCTCTCTTGTATACTCCTCTAGTCATTTTCCACCTTCATTTACTCTTTCCCTAACCTAAACCCCTTCTTGATAGTTTACATGACTATGTCAGCTATGTTGGCCTTGTATTGTTATTGACATATCTTATTAAGAACTAAGTCATCCATGGCTGACTTAGTTCATTATCTAGTATGTTTTTTATCAATTAAAATATAAGGTTGATTGGGTCAACCCTGTTGGCTAAAATTTTTGGAAGTGCCTAGGTTTAAATCCTCCTATATATACAAGATCATTTCATCATTATTTATAGAAGAGAAAAATAAGTAAGAGATATTATGCATCTACTTAACCACTATTCTAATTGAGGAGCAAACCTAGGGTTAATACTTTATTTAGAGATATGGATCTTGTCTTTTAGATAAGTCTTTTGGATGCATTGATAGGTTATTTAGCCTAGAGCTAATTTATCCTTGTCATCCTTACATAACAAAAAAATGTCTTGTGAAGCACCTTGTCCAAGGGAGAGATTGAGGCTCAATGAGTTCATATTAAAAGATAAATATTCATAAATTTTTTCTTATTTTTTAAGATTAGATAGAATGTATTTATACTTATCTTCCATGCATTTAGATTTCATATCCATTGATGTGGGTATGCCTCTTATGCATGTTTACTTTTATTGTGTATTACCCACTTTCTGCCATAACCTTTGGTAAGCACTAGATTAGACTTTACTTGTTTTTAGTTTAGTGAATATGAAAACATAGATCTTAGTTATGGGTATTGTGTGGTTTTTCTTGATTGGAGGCCTTAAAGCCCTCTCTAGCATTTTTTATTATGGTAAGAGATCCCCTAATTATGTCTAGTAAATCCCCATATTGGTCATGTTCCCAATTATCTAATATATCCCCAATCAAAAGTGTAAGTATGATCTATCTTCTTCAAGCTAGGATTGATTTATAGACATGATGATTTTTTAATTGCATACAGCTTCTATTTTTCTTACTTCAATATCTACATCATAAATAACCTGAGTAAGAGACCAAATAAGAAACAAAGAGTGATTATTCCTAAGCAGCCTATGCATCTACCCACAACATTTTTATCTCCTACTTAGACCCATTTATCCATCACCCTATGCCCCTAAATATTTGGATTTGAACATCCAATTTCCTTGTTTACCCTGAATACTCAAATATTGAGTACCATTCTCCCTCAGGTTTCCATGACACTAAACTAACAACAATCTCACATGTTCCCTTGGGATTCCTATTTTTTGTTTCCTCACTTTGCCCTTATGTCACCTCCTCTATAATTATTTCCACTTCACCCTCCATATTCCATCCCATTATTTATGTTCCCTCTATTGTTTCCTCCTCCACCCATACCTTTACCTTCCATTTTAACTACCACCACCCCTTCTAAATCATCTTCCACCACCCTAAAAACCACACCTAGGTAGGGATAGATTGGTCTCATTATATCTTTAGGTATATAAAGACCAAAGATGGTCTACCATGGGGACAAGGACATCTAATTATGGATTTACCAAGATTCATGGAATATGAAAAGGGTGCTCACATTGACCTTCACTCAAGAAGGGAACCATATGGTGTGGAGGATTAAACAAGATATTTTTTCCCTCACCAAATTGAAGACTATGAGAAGAGAAGAGAAGGTAATGAAGGAACCAATTTTAGTGTTCTAGGATAATAATTATCTCTCCAAGAAGTTGATGGAATATTTTAATTGGTGTTATCATAAGAAACAAAGAAGGGATGTTAGTACAATGTTAGAACAAGAAAACAAAACTAAATAAAAATGCAATAACACTAACACTTACAATCCTAGATCTTAGGGGTGATCTTAATGAACAAAACCAAATGAAAATCATAACTAAAATTCAAAAGACACATAATCTCTTACCTTCGTTGAGAGATCCAAATGCTTTATTTAATGGCTTACTTAGTTTGTTCTCAAAGAGTCTTTGGTAATGGAGTTTATGTAGCTCCCTCTCTCCTTGTCACCATTGTGGCTTGATTTGGCTTGTGTTTGGCTCAATATTTTAGTATTATAACCTTGATTTTAATAAAATGGTAATTATAAAATTATATCAAAATATGTTTAAATTCATTTATGCATGATAAATTTTCACCAAAATAGTTTAAAATTTAATAAGAAAGGCATTGTATTTATAGTAAATGGATCTAACCCCAACCTAAGGTGATTCAAGGTGGATTTTAAACATAGAATGGGTTTAAACCTAACCTAGGTGAGTCAAATATAACCCCAATAGAGTTAATAGTTTTCAAGTAATAATTATTTTCAATGACTAGGCATGGGTCTCTAAAATGAGATATTTTAGGATATTTCTGAAGGGCTTGATAACTCACAAAGGCAATGATGAAAGGCTAGGATGTTTTGAATTTTTTAATTTCCTTTTTTAGTAATTCATTAATTACACATGGATAATTAAAATAGGCATTTAATTTGGTTTATCTTGTTAATTAATTTTGATTAGCCATTTATCTCTTTCAAGATTTGATTTATGTGTGCAAGTTCCCCACTTAATTGATCCATAGGCCAATTGATTTTTGTGATACTGCAAGATGCTTAGGGATCAATCCGTGAAAGTTTATTATTATATAAGATAGGATATCCCAATTAGGGATGCCTCAACAAGATTCTGAACTTTGATGAATGATGCAAAAGCAAATTTTGAGATGTTTAATGATTCTTAGGCTTATTTTTCAATGGTTAGTAAGAATCAATCTAAATTTTGGTTGAAGGACATTTGTGGATAGTTTTAGGTGTCTATAATTTTCCCCTATTTGGAAAGGCATTACAAGCTCTAAGCATAGTAATATCCTCTCAAATAATGAAACAAGCTAAAAAGAAGATAATAATCAAATAAAAAGCTCCAAATAATATTTTGGAAGCCTATAATGATGCCCCATTAAGGGAGTGGTTGACACATACACTTGATAGATGGTCCCTAAAAAATAATTAAGAAGAAAAATGAAATTTACCCATGGGTGAGACTAATACAAAAGAGATAATGTTTGCTTGCATTAATTTAAAAAGTAATATTTTGCCCAAAGGTGGTTATAATCAATAATAAATGTTGAGAGACTAATTTTCCCATAAGAAGTTATAATTAGTAGCATAATTATATGCCCCAATTAAGGCTAATGAGTCAAAATAATTATTTTCACATAGGTATTTATAATCATTAAGATGACCTAGAATAAAAATTAATTATTGATTATGCCTCAATAGGGCATAATGGCAAGCATAAATCAAGGATATAACTTATTACATATATTAAATATGAGTGGGAACAAATGTAGATGCAATGTTCTAATTACTAAAGAATCCACAAACAACTAGGCATATGAGGATACACAAAGTGATGAAAGAGATGAATAGAAGAATAATAATTGATCAATGTGAATGATTTAGTTATACTTACCAATGCAGATATGCTCATCCTTATTAGAATTTATATAACCAAAATGGTTAATGGGTTGATTTTATTAAAGAGGGTGGGAGTATTTTTAAAAGGTTACAAAGAAGAAACTTTTGTGACTCCATTGCTTATAAGAATTCCTGAGCTAATTTTTTCTATAGCATGTGATAGTATACATGATGATATAAAACACAATGATAAATTAGCAAAAATATACATAAGGATTGACTCCTAATCCAATAAAAAATTTAAAATAATGCACCAATGATAAAAACCATGATGACTATGTTCACATATGAATATGGATAAACTCAAGAATAATGAGTAAGGATTCAGCCAATGAACACACATAGACTAAGTCAAGAGGCACGATATTAAAATAAAATAAATAGGCAAGTAAAAATAATAATTAATCAAACAAACACATTAAATTATTGAAATTAAAAGTAAAATAAAACATCCTAACAATGGATTTTCCCTATTAAGGTGGATCAAGGATGACTAACTAGGCTTAGATAAGATAAATGTTTTTGGAATTTTGAGGTATCTTAGCTCATTAGAGATTGACAATATACCACTCTTAAAATTATGAGATCATTGGCTTATGTTTCTTGAAAAATGATGAGAGCATATGGTAAAGAGGGACTAAGTTAACCTCAATGTGAATCCAGCATGGCCTACATAGTCCCATTAGGACCTCAAATCACAATAATTCTATCCAAACAAAAGGTGGGGAAAACTGATTAGGTCACAACAAATTCTAAAATTTATGAAAATGGCTAAGCAAATGAGAATAATAATGGTAAGGAGATGCATAAATGCATGGTAAAAGGTGTTGTTCTTAAATTTCCCATAGGTGGCTATAATCAGGAAATAATGGCATAGGTCTATGATACTAATTTGCCCATAGGTAGTTATAATTAGTAATACACGGTGGATTACTAATTTTCCCATAGGTAGTTATAATTAATAGCACTAGTCAAATGTGAAGGAAAGATAACTTGTCAAATTGACTATCACACTTCTTTCATAAATTATCATTTAAACATGAAATTCTAAAACTTTTGAAACTAGATCAGAAACCCATTGTGGAAGGTGTAAGAAGAACCAAAGGAACCAAGATCAAAAAGGTTGGATAGGATTGCTAAAAATAGGCTTTAGCCTAATAGAGATGGTATGTTAGGATGGTATATGATATGGCATAAAGAAGAATGTTGATATGGCAATTAGCTATAATGGTAATAGGGTTGCTCCCAACTGATAAGGCAAGTGGTAGGGTATAAAACAACAAAAAAAGGAATGGTAAATGAAAATAACAAGATAATTTTTTTTTAGCAAGGTGAATTTTTTGGGAAAAAGGTAGGGGTATGGCATATGATTCTAACTAGGTAAAAGGTAAGGTAAATGTTTTTGGCTAGGGTGAATGTTTTTGTTATTCTTGTTGATGTGGAGATGCACATCTTGATCAGTATATGATAAAACTAGAATAGTCAATAATGTAAATTATTAACCCACACATCTTCTAAATAGATGTGGAATCAAGAAATGGCTATATATTTGGATGAAAATGATGATATTATGATACTCATTTGTCATTTATTATATTTCCTTCAATCATCAAGATAAGATGTCTTTATGGTTTCTACAAAGGAAAGTGTAGCTAGGGGTAATGTAATGGTAGATGGTAATGGAATGTATAATAGTTAGGAAATAAATGAAGATCAAGATTTTTAGGCTCACATAATGTTGTTGATTCTAGATTCAACATAACTTTGGATGTGGTAGTGCTAAAGACTCTTGAATATGCTCTTGATAGGACCACCAGGTTTTTTTGTTGTTTGGGCCTAAGAATATTTTCCATCTAATTATGATGTATATTATATGTTATACTAATTTTATCTTTAATAATGTCTTTATCAAGTAGTGAATAACTATTGTTCTCATCTATTCACACCTTGAGGAGGTTTTCACTAATGAAGTTGTCTTTATTATCCCATAGTACCTTTGATAAGGTTTCACTAAGGAATGCTAACTTTTGACTTTGATTATCTTCTATCACCTCCAAAAAGGTCTCATAGAAGATGTTAAGTTTGGGCTTTAATTTACCCTTAGTACAAGATTAGATCAACAAGAGTGTTGTATCAAGAGTTGAATAAAGGGAGGGGATATCTCTTTATAAATAACTAAGAGAGAGAAGGAGTTAAAAGTGCAAGCTATATTATGTGTGTCATGTGTCCCTAATCCCCTTATAAATTGGGAGGAGGTTTATTCCATGTGGGGGGAGAGCATTTACATGCAACTCCAAAGCCTACAAGTGGATTGAAGAGGTGAGTGACGCCTCAAAATTCTAGAATAAATTAAATTTATAAATATAAAAAATGCACACAAACATAAGACTTAGGATAATCCTATAAATCTATAAGAAGGACCCAAATTAAGGTTAATTCTCCAACAAAGGTATAATTCAATATAGACATCCCTATGTTTGAAGGAAAAATAGATGTAGATACACTATATAATTGACTTAACCTAATATGTTCATATTACATAGTTAATAAATTATATGATAGATAAAAGATTACATTTCACTCTTTTGATAGTTTATTTATTAGTAAATAAATGGTGGGTTCAATACTACACTTCACATGAAAATAATTAAGATGAAATAAACTTAGACACATCTATAGACACATGGAATGGTTTTGTACCAATAAAAAAAACCTATTACCCTATTGGAAACTATGATTATCCATACATCAAAATCTCTTAGTTGTGCCAAGGAAAAGTACAATATATACAATAATGCACAAATATGTTTCATAATTTTGTGTCCAAATTCAACATTTAGGATTCATAACAAAACCTTTTTTTGAAGTATAGGTTAAAATTATGACAACATATCTAGTAATATATGGATTTATTATAGATCTCTTCAATCTAAGAAGTGTACATATTTTATTATGAAGTTAAATTAAAAGCCAAAGCCAAATCCAAAGCCAATAATTAGACACAAGATTATAAGTCACAGACTAAATAGTATTCTAATTATTCCAATAATAATTCCAAACTAAGGAATAACTCTAAACATCTTCCATATAACAAACAACTGCCATCAAATGATCAAAATAAGTAGGCCAAGACTTAAAATTTTTTCTTAGTTCATAACTTCAAAAGTCATTCCAATGAATAATTTTTCACTAGGAAGACTCTACTAGTGTAACCTAAAGTAACAAGTATAAACACTAAATTATTGGATAAAGGTAATAATATCATGGAATATAAACTTGGTACCCTCATGGTTAGATAAAACATCTCTTCTACCCCTATGGAAACAAAGGAAGTGGAAATATTATTCCATTATCAAATGTGGATCACTGATCAAAATAATAGACTTCATCATTGATAATGAAATTTAGAAGAACCTAATTTCTCCTAAATTATTTTACATATTTAAATTTCCATTAATACCTCACCCAAAATCATACTCTATTGGATAATTCGATGTGGGATCTGAGAAATGTGTCACCCAATAGTGTATAACATCAATCATTTTCAAGATACAATCCTTTATGATGTTTATCCATTCAAGTTATGTATTTTTTACTTGTTCAACCATATATTTACCATGGAAATGAAGTCTATGAGGTAAATCCCAAAAATATTTCATAGATGTTTGTGATAAAAGATACCATATACTGGAAGTAGTCCCTAAGCTATCACTCACTAATGTCAAGCAATGTAAACAAATAATCACATATAGTAATAAGTTAATTATTTTTATGGTGAGGTATGAATTTAATATTTTACATACAAAAATAATCCATGCCAATTTTTTTCTATAAGTATCTACATAAACCTCAAAGTTGAACTGTAAGTTGGAATAATACAAAGATATATTTCAATCAACAAAGGAAGTGCATACATAATGTGTGGTAAATAAAATGATTTATTTGATCCTCAGAATACCTTTAAATAATGCTTATTTATACATCAAACCATTTATGTATAATGAATAAATCAAGTGACACATCCATGAAATCATAAACAAAGGATATATCAAGCTCAACTCATCACCTTGTGGTAGCCCAATTGTGTTTGTGCCAAACAAAGATGACACATGGAGGTTTTTCATTAACTAAAAATCTATAAAAAAATATCACATTAAAGAACCACTATCCTCTTCCAAGGATTTATTACTTGTTGGACCAACTCCATGGTGTAAAATAATTCACCAAAATTAATTTGAAATCTAGGTATCATCAAGTTCTTATTAAAACCTAAAAATGTATGGAAGACAACCTTCAAGACTAAATAAGGTTTATTCTAATGGTTAGTCATGCCATTTAATTTTACCAACATAGAACCTACATTATTGAATATGATGAATGATTTTATCATGACATTTAATACGTCATTTTTCATAGTCTACCTTGATGACATCATAATCTTTAGTAAACACATGGGATGAAAATTTGTGCCATATAGATCAAGTGATTGAAAATTTATGGAAACACAAGATATATGAAAACATGGATAAATTTTCAATTTATATGCAAGAGATCTAATATCTGGAATGCATGGTAGATGCACACAGAATTCATGTGGACCCAACTAATATTTAATTCATCTAGGTATGACCACAACCAAGTAGTCTCACATAGCTTCATAGTTTATTAGGATTAAAAAAATTATAGGATATTTTAATTGGTTTTTGTCATGTGAATTAGCCTCTAAAATAAGTTACCAAAGGTGGTGCTAAATCAAAGTTCATCTAGGGAGCCACAAAACATAAAATATTTGAAGAATTACAATGCATACTTTTTTCTACACTAGTACTTGTATTATGTTACTATATACTTAGTAGCCTTTTGAGATTAATATAAATTACTCTAAATTTTAACTTGGAGTATTTCTCATTAAATATGGTCACCTATTTTATTACCACATCTAAACATTTACTACACTGGTAATAAACACCCCAAGCTATGATCATGAGATTTATGCTATTATTCAAGAATGTAAGCATTGGATGCATTATATATTTTTAAGGAGACTATGGTCCACATATATCAAAAGACGCTTCAGTTATTATAAATTTGGAAAAAATTTCAGCAAGAGTGACATCATAAATGGTTTTGATATCTTTAGTAGTTTCATTTAAACATTAAACATGAGAAAAAAAAGTTTCAATCCAATTGCATACTGTTTGAGTCATCTACTGATTCAAGATCTCATTTTGGTACTTGAAACATGTGTAAATGAAGTCAACTCATGGTCATAATTGTATCCATATGTCATATAGTTTGTATATATCTATCATAACCTACTTTTTGGTAATTCATTTCTCGATTTCCACTTGTAGGATGGACTATTATATCACCTTAGGAACTTATGTGTTTCACATGAGGTATAAATAAATAGAATAATATGGGAATCTCATTTTATCAAATTATATGACATTTTAGAGTTGAAAATAATCTTAAAATGTTACATATTTACTTTTTTGGTGACATCAAAGGTTAGATGTATCCAAATATATAAAGTCTTATACTACATGTGTAATTTCCATGTTTTTTAAAAATAATCAAGGTTTATACACACCTATATTGATTCCAAAAACAATGTGGGAATTTGTTTCCATGGATTTTATCTAAGGATACCCTATCACCAAACATGGTAATGATTGTGTTTATGTAGTAGTTTATATATTTTCAAAGATGGTAATTCCCATACCATGTAATAAAGTAATATTAGCTTTGAGAACAACTCAATTGGAATTTTAACATGTTTGGATCCACTTTAGAATCCCAAATACTATCATATATGATAAGGATATACTTTTTTATATCCTAGACACTAATTTAAATAAATATATTGAATTTCATCATATATTGGTGGAAGTTGTAAATAGGATGATAGTGAACCTTCTAAGAGTTTAAAATTCAAAGAAAAAAATCACTTGCGATGAAATCCTAAGTTTTGTTAAATAAAACTAAAACATATTTATACACAACTCTACTACACATATCCCTTTTTAGGTTTTCTATGATTTATAACCTTTGTACCCATCAACATAGCTCATCCTATTATGCCATCAATAGTAGCAACTCTTTTAGATACAATAAAGTTTAAAAATTTATTCAATTCATTGAGCACATTCAATAGTAAGTGAAAATCCTTTTAAAATGGGATTGAGTCTAGCTACACATTTAAAAGGAAATACTGACACAAACTTACAAAAAAATTCATATACTTATATATGTGAGTTATATTATCACTAATTAAGTATGATATAATGCTTTCTATCTCAATCTCGTATCTTACCTTGGGTTGTATCTAGCCTTCAACATAAATCTCTTATGCCATTACTTTCCATCCCTCTTGAACACCCTAGATACTATAGAGACTCTTTAGTAGATATATATCAATCCATATTGTATCATCCTAATATAATCAAATCATAAATTTGATTTGTGGGTCAAACATACATGTTGATAATATATTTCTCTCTTTTATATCATTAAAGCAGGTTAAGTGCATTCCTAGGTAAAATGTTTTACAAAAGTATAGGTATATGTTTTCCATTCCTCTTACCATAAATACATGAAATTGGGGCCATTGATATTTAAGGAGGGTCGACTAATCTAAGAATATTTGGATCTATATATATTACTATAGTTTACCATTGTTTCATATCAAGCCTTGCACTAACATCATCAATACCAATAATATTTTACTCACATACATTCCATTTTTAATATCAAATTTCACTTTTAAATTATCACATATCTCTTACAATATTAATATGATATACCTAAGTTCATCTGTAATGAAAATCGGTGATGCCACAACATTCATCATTTATGAAGTTGTTGTTACCAACTCTTGTAATGGTTCAATAAATGATTCATCTTACTCCAATATATTAATTTACACTTCCATTCTTTGTAGTGAGTGACATAGAAAATAATGAAGTTAGGGATTACATAGACACTAGACATCTAATCTCTTAGATATTGTAAAGAACTTAGCATAATAAAACTTTTCTATTAAAATTTTGCTTTCTTTATCCTTATATTATTTATTTTCCTTGTTCTTAATGCATTTCACTTCATATATTCCATCAATATTAATTCAGTTTGATTCATAACCTCCTTAAGTCCATTTAATTAGGTTGTCCATGGAGTCTCCTCTTAGGCTCTAAATCATAGTCCAGCTTAAATTACTCCTTTATCACCCCCAAATAGTGTTGTTAAGATAGTATATATTACCATTCCCACTCCATTAACCTCATATAAACCTCAAAAATCTTCCACATAGGATATAAAAATTTCAATAATTAAGAATGTATAATTAAAAAATGCCGCATGCCACTCTTGGAGCCTAGGGTCAAACTGTTGTTCCTAATGTAATCATTTAGGCTATTGAAACCACATAGTCATACAATTTAATTTCATCATATCCCACCACCATTACATAATTTTCTCCATTTTATAGTGTTTAATTTACAACTTCTCCTATTATGATGACCTTTATTTATTTGGATAGAAAAGTCTTTCCAAAAGATACACAATTACAATTTTAGTAAAATACATTGGCACCACAATATTCATTACTATTGGTGGAAAACTTAAACATCATTACCACTTCAAAGGTGATTATGATGTTAGTTTTTCCTATTATCATCAGTCCAATCATATCAAATGCACATAAGTCTCAAAGGAAAAAATATATTTGACACTATCCCCTTGTTGATACTTAAGGAAGCTAAGGTTATTTATGTTAGATATGTTTCAACCACTTCACCATAGGCATATTTTTCTTCCTCTTCATTTGTATCCTTTTTATATCCTTGATGGAAACCATGTCCCAACATTCCACCATATAAACAATAACTCTAAATGATAGAGAGGAATGGATAGACAGTGTCCAACTACCAAAATTTTAAAGGCTAGAGATGATTATAGAAGATGATCATTAGATCAAGATAAAGTTTGAGCAAGTAATTTTTAAGGTCAAAAGGGTTACCAAAATGAAAATAATTGATATGGTAACTCCTACATTATTTTTTGACCAAATAAGTGATGTTTTCCTTAACAAATAAGAAGAAGAGAATAAGTAGGGGAACATCTCATGGAAATGCTAGAAGCAAGGATGAACTCACTAGAGACCCTAAGTCCTTAGTGAGATCATCTCATCAAATGACAAATAAGGTATTTTGAATGGATGAATAAAAATTTGAAGATATTAGAAATAAAAAATAAGACACTTATCCCTAAAAACATTATAGATAATGTTTAAAAATCCTTGAATTCATTATTTGAGTCATTAATAAAACTTCATAAGACCAAGCTAAAGACAAATAAAATAAAAAAAGGGTAAAAATATATCTAGATAATATTAATAAGATGGAAAAAAAATTGAACAATATCAAAAAATTAATAATAAATAATATGTTTCATGTCCTAAAGATTATTACTATGTTTGACATAACTCTCTGTCATAGTTTTATTATGTACATGTGAGCTTCACTATAAGAATGTTCTCGAGACATGGAATCTAATATGAATCCAATTAGTGATTGTAATAAAAATATTTTGGATATTTTTAATGAATCAAATATTATTTTATTATTTTTACAAGATGATAAACTCATTAAAATCATAGAGTTCACTACACAATTGGATAACATAATGACCAATTTCAAAAAAATACATCAACACACAATATAGTGAACCACTAATTATTTTATCCTGTATTGTAATTTATATATTTAACAAGTTATAGTTTTTGATCAATTTTAATATTTCAAATTTAAATTTATAGTTTATTTTATATATTTGTAATTTTAATTCATTTACATAGTTCCATCTAATTAAGGCTTAATAGATCACATAAAAAAATATGTAAAACATATTTATGAAACCATGTATTTCTTGAACATGGATAAACCCTAGGTTACCCATAATATTTCAACCTTATTTCTAGGGGTTCAAAAAAAATGCTTAGGGATTTAAACCTAATTTTTATTTTACCCTTATCCTCTATTAAAATATATATATATATATATATATATATATATATATATATATATATATATATATATATATATATATATATATATATATTCCCCCCTAGGATTTCCCACTCTTCTTCCTATTAGGGTTCCCTCTTCTTGGATTATGGCTTATATTCCTACTTTTTAGGCTCATATATGATATAATAACAACTTTATTTTCAAAATTATCAAATATTTTTGTTATCCATATTGATTGAATGAAAAACCTACTTTTTCATTAAATTTAAATATGAGTTTTTAAAATTTAGCAATTTACTATATTTTATAAATTTGACCTAGAGGATGACAGGTTTACATATTTTCAAAATAATTTATGGTTTTTTCTTATCTACTATTTTTTTCTATCAAAAATTTATTTTATTTTCTAAAAAAATAATCACAATTTTATTGGAGCAGTTAATTGTTTATTTAACCCTTGTTAATGCACTACTATCTATGTTTTCTCTTATTTTATGAATAGGCTTTGTGTTTATGTTTATTTATATCCTAGTGTTTAATAATTTCAAAATGTGTACTCCATATAAACCATTAATAGTCTTCATCATTTGGAATTCCTATTTTCTTTCTATTCCATGTCTTATTGTAACCATTGCATGCCTTATTCTTATACTATTGAATGGAAAAATGATCAAACTTATGTAATTAATGATCATACTTGTCTATATGAGGATTATGATTATGGAGGAAATGAATATTATTATGAATATGATAATCAATAAGATTAATACGATAGTGATGAATATAGTGAAGAGGCAAATGAATAAATCAATGATGAAATAAAAGAGTCCAGTTCAACCACTCCCTATTTGCATTCTTATATCAGTTATTCACTAATAAAAGAGGATGGTAATAATGAATTATACCATGAATTATTCAATTTTTATAGTGTCACACATACTAATGAAAATATAATATCACCATACATAGATGATATACATTTTGATGCTCATGATGCCATACCTTGAAATAATATGTCTAGATGTAATGATAATTCTAGTAACATGGAAAACGTGGGCATTATATTTCCTCAAGTATAATTTGATATTAGTTATTATTTTTGAAATTACTTATGATGTTTCTTCTCCTTCTCTATAAATAATAAATGATGAAAAAAAAATGATGCTTATTTTCCTTTGCTAGAAATGTTAAATGATACAAAAAAAATTGATATTTATTCTCCTCTAGAAATGCTAAAGGATAAAAATGAGTTTGATGTTTCTTTATCCATCCTTTAAATTAAATTTGACAATATCTTTTATTCTCTTGAAAATAAATGTGAAAATATATATTTACATGAAGATTCAATTGACACACAATATAATGAAATGATTACAATTACTTTACAAACATGGTGTGATGAGAATTACATCATATGCAATGATGTTGATGATTAATATAGTGTACCCATGTTTATAATACATATTGCGTTAAAACCAATGAATGAATATTTACAACCTACTACTATTCCTACCATCCACATCATTTCTATTATTTATGCCATAGGTGACCTCTAAAAGTAATTACTTTTTCTCACTTTACAATTTAGATTATGTGATCCTAATATGAATGATAATTTCATTTTATGATAACCTTTGACACAAATCATATTTAATTATAATTATCCAAAAGGTTTTTTCATTCTTAAGTTTCAATTTTTTTGATGTCCATGGAGATCTTATTAGACACTTTACTTAATATACACTTTCTTTTGGGAAATATAGTAATGATGAACAAATACTATTAAAATATCTACACAAAATTTTATAATGTGAGACTTTAGATTGGTTCTATAGTATCCCTAGTGGATCCTTGCCTTAATTTAAGAAGTTATAAGAGTTTTTATTATCCAAATCTAATAATCAAAAGGTTAATTAACATTATAACATATCAAAATTATAAAGTAAGGTCATGATGAGATTTTTGAAGATTACATTTTATGATTCAAATGTACATTACATTATTTAATGTACCAACCCTAAAATTTGGAAAAGAAATTTATATTTAACAAAGGTAATATGTCTCCACTTAAATAAAAATCACTTTAATTATTGTCCTTCCTTTGAGAGAATTTATATGGATGTTTTCAACTATACCTTTGATCTCAATTATAAATCACATAAGGAAACAAGTTCAAGTGATTAAATACCAGCTTCACCTAAGAAATAAATTCTAAATAATAAATTTGAAACAACTAGATCATATTATAAATAAAAGAGTCAAATTAATATATTTAACAAAAGGAAACAGTCAAAAGACATGGATTACAAGGAAACACTTAACAAGAAGTCACCTATTGAAAATATAATCAACCACTTAGTTTTATGGTTTAAAATATTAACCTATCAGGATAGGAATGGACTAAATAATTTAGACAATGAAATTTGGTGCAAACCAAAATTTTATTTATAAAATTAGATGAAAGAGTACATATAGATAACCAAAATTTTGACTATTTAGTTCATCTTCATGATGATTATTTATATTCCATAAGAAGACCACCTAACTCATTACGAGTTAATCATAATTTATAGTTATACTTAGTCATGTTTTGGCTATTGCCTTAGCTATTTGTTTTCAAATAGTTAGTTGTTTGTTTTCAAATAGTTATCCATTTATTTTTAAATGTTTATCCATTGGGTTTTTAAACCAAAGTCACTAATTTTGCCTATTTTTATTGTGTCTATAGGTACCCAAAGAAGTTTTCACTTTTTATAAAAAGAGCATTCATAAGTTTTTCATGAAGGAGAGTCTATAAAAGGCCTAAAGACATCATGATATTTGTCTAAGTATTTTATTTTTTAGGTAAAATGTTATGATTAAGTCATAAATTTTGTATACAAAAGATGCAAAATCAATGTTATCAAAGACAAAGGCTTAGGTCTTTTAAATTCAAAACTTTTATGCATCCAAAATTTGTGAAGACTTGGGTCTTCGTAAAAAGTGTCGCAATAACAAAATTCATGAAAATGGTCTAAAACAAAAGTTTCAAATAATTTTTTTTAAGAAGGAATAGATCCCAAATCACTTCATGATAATTTTATAAATGTTTTCATCTTCAAAAAAAGTTGTGAGAAGACTATTTGAAACTTTTGTTGTGAATAAATTTTATGAAGACTAATGCTTGGACAGAATTATTGAACAAAAGTTTTGAATACTAAGGTAAAAGTTAGATATTTTCCATGAGGTATCAAAGAGAAAAGCTATGGATACCAAGTTTATAATAAAAATTTTGATGACAAAGCTTGTGAAGACTTAGATCTTTATAAAAAGTGATGTGAAGACTAGTCATAACTTTTTTTATGAACACAAGTTCTAAAGTTTAAAGCTAGAATATAGATCATGATAACATAAGATCTAGAGAACTGGGTATTCAAAATGAATGAGTCAAGGTTATTACATAAATCACAAAGAATAAATTAAAGTATCTCATTTTTAAAATAATTTTCATCACATATTTTGTGTGATAAGTATTCAACAAAGAATGTGAAGATAGAAAAGGCCACAAATTCTGAAATCTAAATGAAGCTCACAAAGATAGAGGCCTTGAGTTTTGAAATTATATCTACTGAGAGTTGGGGTGTGAATTATTTTCCTTAAAACAATCCTTTAATTTCACTTAACATCCATGAAGCATTCATTCATATACATACATTAACCAATGCATAAACAAATAACTATGAAAGCAAATAGCATAAGAACATAGGAGATATGTGGGAACACCTCTTGGAGAATAAAAACTACTAAAATACATATTGGAATAAATTAATAAAAAATTAGTTAGGCACCAACTCCACAAGGAGAACCAATCCCTTCTCTAGTCAAGCACCAAGTCAACTAGTCCTTTAGCAAGCACCAACTTGCAAGGAAGTACCAACCCCCTAGGTGAATCAGCACCAAATCAGATACCTTAAATATCTAATCATATTTGGACACTTTTTTCTCATTCAATTGAATATTACCACCTTATTTTTCTCTTCTCACTCTTCTATCTCTCTCAAGTAGCCTATTAGGCCTTCTCACTCAACTAGCCCTTTCCTTGGTAGAATTAGGTCATATGACCTTGATCATAACCTATATTAACATAGTTATATCTTCATGAAATATTAATCAAACCTATCTTATGGTCTTAAATCCATTTACATAGTTCCAAAATTTTATATCATTCACTTATGTCCTTAATTTTTTAACTAGTTAATTAGGCCTATTAGACCTTCTCTTTATACTTGAATCTTGATATTACCCATCTTGGTCAAAATATAACCTTTAAATACTTGGATAACCCTTGGAATAAATCAAAAAACATGTTTAAATTTTTAAAAAGCCACTAAATTTTCCAATTATTACCCTTAAAGGCCAAAACCACCATTAGGCCTAATAGAGACCTAATGCAATTAGGCCTTCTCAAAGCACACATTTCACTTTGGCATCCTTAGAACACCTTGAGCCTAAAAAAAAAGATGAAACAGTTCATAAAATATTAGATTATACCTATTATAATATCACATTATTTACCCAACACCATTTATCTCATTTCACTCCTTGAACCACACAATTAGGTCTACTCATAATTAGGCCTTCTCACTACCAGAAAGTCTATCTTGAAAATCTAAAGTATACACTAAAATTTGCCACATAAATAAATAAAAAAATCACATGTATAAAAAATTCATGACCTTATGTTAATCATAATGTGTATTTTATTTTACCAAATAGGATAGAAGACCTCAAACCAACCATTTTCATATGCTTACTTAGAACTGCACACAGGCTTCAAAAACCTAGTCAAGAACCTTTGACTTTTCACACCTTCATATTAGTTTATAATACATAAATATAAATAAAATTAACATATTATACCTATATAAAAACTTAATTTTCATTATATTATTCAAATCTATGCAAAAATACCGAGGAACACCATTCTCACTCACACACACAAAACTACTTGTAGCTCCAAAAACATGGTCATGAAAACTAAGTATTATAATACCTATGGGAATAATTTTATGAAATTAAAATAGGTTTATATGATCTTTAAATATTCCTATAACATATTTAAATACACATATTACAATTTTAAATACAAATATTGGTCTTACAGACTAATCTCATGTCTTCACCCTACATAGACCTCATTGTGTTAAATAGGGCACTTTGAGAAAAATGTTTTGCTTGTATATGAGCATCAAAAAAAATTATATTCAAGGGTTAAATGTGATATATGTATTGATAAATTACCCCATGTATTTTTATACATCCCTAATCCACTACAACCCATCCTTAATCTCATTCTCACTTTTATTTAATTTTTTCATTGTCTTCCTCATTAGGCCTATTTAGCGATAGGTCAACTTCCATGAATGTTTTAGCATATTTAAGTTATAAAAAATAATTATACACCACCATGTTCATAATATATAGGTATGAATATTCAAACTCTAAAAATTTTCATGATTTGACTTGGTTGACCCTGCCTACTACATCAAAAATCCAAAAAATAAGGTGTTTTTTGTAGCTTCCATTCACTCTTATGATATAAAAATTAAACTTGGATAAACTTGGGAGAGTCCTCTACATTAACCGATCATCAAACTAGGTCATCTAATCCATTGTAATCCATTTCCAATAAGATATTTTTTATCAGGTCATTATGAGGGTTTTAGGAGGGTTTTGACTGCTTTACATTCTTAGCAACCATTCATAAAGGATTTCCCCTCAACTTCAAAAAAAATTATATGAGATTTAATATATTACCCCTCCATAACTACCATGAACTACTTATATCCTCATGAAAAGGTTACATGTTCAAATGAGCATAAGAAAATCCTTCTCAGGTCTGTAATACCTCATTTTATGCACATAGAAAACCTCAACACTAGATTTCATGCTTTCTAATTTATTAATTGAACTAAAAATTGGTAAAAAAACTTGACACAATGTATCACACCTTTGAAAATCCTCTTATTAGCTCTATCACCTTGGGAAATAAACTTTACCCCTCATTAGGTCACACTAGATCTCTTTACAAATGAGGGATTGAACTACTAGTCATACTTAGACCTTGATCACACCTTGAAACCTATTTTAAAACTCTAAAAACCTCATCCTCATGTCACAAAACCTCATACCATGATCAAACACTACCAAACTTCTTCACACAAGTCTCATATTACTCATCTTATCAAGCTACTAGGCCTATGCCTTCTCACTAAGTCTCTCAATACGAGGACTAAGGTTCAAAATTAACCTTGGAACTTTTATGAATGATTATTTACCTATTTAACATGTTTACATAAATTTATACTCTCTTTCATTCATGTATTGAAACAATTCATAGAGATTCACTATGCATTATGAATAAACCTTCTCACAGGCCTAGACTAGGCTTCTCAAGACACATAGTACTCAACAGTATCTTACCTTGCATCAGGATCTTGACCTTGACATACCATCAACCTCAGAATAATTACTAGGTTTCCTTAAAATTATATCTTAATAGATAAATAATAGGTTGACTTCAATTTTTATCTTGTTATAAGACTTATTTATCTCATACCACTCCATCTTGCATGGCCTCAACTTTTGACCTTGACATTAATGACATCCATCTTGATTTTTACATTGATGAAAACATCAATGAATCAACACCAATAATAGTAACATACCTCAACATTCTCCCCCTTTGTCATTGATGGAAAACACTTAAAACAAATATGATCATTCACATTCCACAAGCTAGATCTTCTTCAAACTGACCTTTATTCCAAATTGTAACTTTTTCCCCCTTTGACATTAATGAAAAAGGGTCAACTTATTAGTAAATGTTTTATCCTTGGGCCTAGAAAAAACATACCTTTTCTCTCCAAATAAAATCATTATCTCTCTTTGATAAAAACTTTACACAAATCAGGCTCACATACCTACTCTTGGAGGATGATTGGCTCCCCTTGTCTCCATGAGATATTTAGACACTGTCATGAATATGACTTATTTTGATCAATTCATCATACAAACTCTTTTTGACTCATCTCTTGTGATCACACTTTTTATAAGACTCTTGACTGAACCTTGGATTTGAATTTCAATAAATAACACAAATCTCTCCCTAATACCAAGCATCCTTCACGCTTCTACTCACTAGTAGAGTACCTCCATAAAGCCTAATAAAGTCAGTTCTACTCTAGGGTACTAAAACAAAATAAAATTAGGATATTCTTAGATATCCATGTCCTTACTAGACTAAACTTCCTTCATGATCCTTTTAGTCTTGAATAGACCTTTTGGCTTAACCTCTTCAATATCCATTTGAACAACATTCTATCTTGGTCTATTGGTCTTGAATTTGTCATCCACAATTTAATTTGATAGGGATAATTTTTGGCACTCCTTTGCATGTGGATTATGCTCCATGATGGCAAATAGTTCAATTTGACTTGCAAACTAGTCATCAACCTTAGCTACCTTGGGTTTACACTCAATGTCTTATCTTCTTTCTTATACTCTAGGGACCTCAAATTTCTTATTTGGACTTGAGAATACATGCTTACAAAACTTTATAACATGACCTATCATTTGAAAATTGAAACACATTAATCCTCTCAATGGAAACACACCATGACCAATACTTCTTGACTGATGACTCTCCTCATAGTTTCATGGATGTTCATTCTTTGAGGGCATTCTATAATGCCTTGATCTATGACCAAATTGGTTACATGAATAATAATAGCCATTGTAAGTATTAGCATAACTTATACCATTAGGCTGATTGATAGGATTAGTCTTCATTCTACCAACACCATCATTTCTTGTGACCATTGACCTTCTTAATCTCATTAGTGTTTTTCTTTTGGTCTCTATTGAAACCATGACTTATTCTGTCATTAGTAATCTTTTGATTAGTTAAGATGTTGTATAGATCATTGGTACTCTATTTAAACTTCACAAAGGACTTAACCTCACATGATGCCTAATCCAAATCAGCTCTCAAGGAATCCACTTTATTTACATACCTTGCACATTCTTATTATTTATCCTTTAGGCTTGCAATCATAATCTTAATTTAAGTCTCGACCTATTTGACTATTTCCTCTTATTCTTTAGAGTTGTTACTCAGTCTAGCCTCAAAAAAGTTGATTTTATCCTCATAGTCTTTGATAAGAGACTAAATCAACCCATTCTTCTTTTTCATCATCTTTAGTTCTTCTATAGTAATCATCAACTCAACCTCAAAGTCCACTTCATCTTGTTCTTCATCTAAATCACTGACAACACCTCCAATCCATATGGAATCTTTTTGATTTTAGCAACTTGCTTCCTTAGCCATGAAGAGTAATTCATTGACATTAGGACCATCATCTTCATCGTCACTCTTATAATCACTTCTCTCACTCTCATCAGATGAGTTGTAATCTTCCTTGGTGTAAAATCTTATTTTGTTCTTGAAAAAATTCTTCTTGTCATCATACCTTCTAAATATTTTCTTGTTCTTATCAGGCCTATAGGTATTTTTATCATCATCATGATCTTCATCATATTTTTCCTTATGCTTGTGAGGTCACTTGTTATCAAAGTGTCCAATCTCTCCACAATTAAAACATTTAAAGGGAAATTTACCCTTGTATTTATCTAAACTAGTTTTCAATTTTCTTGAAAACATAGCTATCAACTCACTATCATCAATATTAGATTCATAATTATCTCTTTAATTTCTTACCATGTGTCTTATTCTCTTTTGACTTCTTTTATGCCTTTAATGTGGTTTATTTCTTTATAGGGCTTCCTTCACTTGTCCTCATCTCATAGGATATTAGTATGCCATGAAGTCCATCCATCTCTAGCTTATATATATCTTGCATCTATTTAATATCAGACACTTTAGAATCCAATTTTGAAGTTAGAAATATCAAAACCTTTTGAATAATAGTATACTCTTTCAATTATTCACCTAGGCATCTTATGATGTTGGCCACTTCATCAACCCTCAACAAGTAGGGTATAATGGTCTCATCTTCATTCATCCTTAGGATTTCAAATTATTTTATGTGCATTTTCAACTTAGCCTACTTGAAATTGGAATCTCCCTCATGAATATTAGTCAAATTATCCCACATTTCTTTAGTATACATATATTGCATCATCTTTACAAGTTCTACCTTTAATAGGCCACACATAATACCATTCATTGATTTTGAATTATTATCACTAGCCTTCTTACATATTGCATCTATAGGAGGAATAGGGGGTGAAGTATATCTATATAAGATTTATTTCCAAACATAATTACCTTGATACATCAAATATTTCCTCATCCTAACATTCCAAAAATCATAATTAGATCCATTAAACAATGAAGCTTTGCTTTTATAAAAACCATCTTGTGTTTGACTAGCCATCTTTGCTTGCGTAGGATCTCCTTTAGGATATTAAGTCTCCTTAAAAAGAATTGATGTAATAATAAATGTTGGAATTATATATACTTAGAGGGTATGAATCAGTTACCTTAAAATAATCCTTCAATTTCACTTAACATCTATGAAACATTCATTCATATATATACATTAACTAATGCATGAATAAGCATTTACGAAATAAAATAATGTAAAAACATAAGAGATATGTGGAAAACCCTATTAGGGAGTAAAACCCACTAACACATAGATTGTAATATATTATTATAATAAATTAATCAAAATTTACTGAGGCACTAACCCCACAAGGAGCACCAACCCCTTTTTTAGTCAAGCAACAACTCAACTAGTCCTTTAGCAAGCACCAACTTACAAGGAGGTACCAACCCCTTAGGTAACTCAGAAACAACTTAGATACCTTGAATATATGATAAATTTTTTAAAACTATTTGTCATTCAACTTAATATGACCACCTTCTTTTTCTCTTCTCACTCTTGTATCTCTCTCAAACAACCTATTAGGCCTTCTCGCTCAACTAGCCCTTTCCTTAGCAGAATTAGGTCATATGATCTTGTTCATCACCTATAGTAACATAGTTATATATTAATGAAATATTAGACACACCTATATTATTTTATTTAATCCCTCTTTCTGGTTTCCAAAACTCTAGATCATTTTCTTATGTCCTTAATTTTTTAACTAATTAATTAGGCCTATTAGACCTTTTCTTAATCTTACCCATATTGGTTGGCCAAGAAAATTTAAATACTTGTATCACACTTGGTATAGATAAAAAAAATGTTTTAAAATTTAAAAAACCACTTCATATGTTATTCATTACCCTTAAGGGCCAAAACCACCATTAGGCCTAATAGAGACCTAATGCAATTAAGCCTTCTCAAATCACACATTTCACTTTGGCCTCATTAGAAAACCTTGAGCCTAAAAAAATAGAATAAAAAATTCATAAAAGATTTAATCAGACCCATTATAATATCAACTTATGTCCCCAACACAATTATCCCATTTCACTCCTTAAACCACACAATTAGGTCTACTCATAAGTAGGCCTTCTCACTGCCAAAAAATTGATCTTACAAATATGAAGCATACACTAACTTTGACACATAAATAAATAACATTTATATAACCTATATTACATAATTTTAATCATAATTTTTATTTTATTTAACCAAATATGGCATAATACCTCAAATCAACCATTTTTATATGATTACTTAAAACTGCACACGGGCTTCAAAAACCCAGTCAAAAACCTTTGACTTTTCACACCTTCATATGAGTTTATCATGAATAAATATAAATTAAAATGAACCTATGAGACATATATAACAACTTAATTTTCATTATATTCTTAAAATCTATGGAAAAATACTCAAGAACACAATTCTCATGCACACATAGAAAACCGCTTGTAGTTCCAAAAATATAGTCATAAAAACCAAAACTTAAAACACCTATGGGAATACTTTTATGAAATTTAAATGGGTTTATATAATCTTTAAAAATTATTATAACGTGTGTGTGTGTGTGTGTGTGTGTGTGTGTGTGTGTGTGTGTGTGTGTGTGTGTGTGTGTGTGTGTGTGTGTGTGTGTGTGTGTGTATTTAATGTTTAAATATCAATATTGGTCTTATAGACCAATCTCATGTCTTCACCCTACACAAATCTCACTGTGTTAGATAGGTCACTTTGAGAGCAATATTTTCCTTATTTATGAGAATCCCCAAAATTTATATTCAAGGGTTAAATGTGATACAAGTTTTTAAAAATTACCCCATGAATTTTTATCCATCCCTAATCCACTACAACCCATCCCTAATCTCATTCTCACTTCTACTTAGTTTTCTCACTATCTTCCTCATTAGGCCTGTTTAGAGACAGGTCAAATTTCATGACCATTTTAGCATATTTATAGTATAAAACCTACTAAAAAACCAAAATTTTAATATTATATAGGTTTAAATATTAAATCTATAGTAACTTTCATGCTTTGACCTAGTCAACCCTACCAGTTACATCAAAAATCTAAAAAATAATGAGTTTCTTATAGCTTCTATTCACTATTCTAATAGATAAATGCCACCTAAATAAACCTAGGAGAGTCATCTACTTTTTAAAATCATAAAAATAGGTCAAACAATCCATTATGAGACATTTCCAATAAGATATTTCTTATTGGGTCATTATGAGGGTTTTAGGAGGGTTTTGACTACTTTATATTCTTAGCAATCATTCATAAAGGATTTCCCATCAAATTTAAATAAATTGCTAGTATATTTAACATAGGTCCCTTCTCTAACTGACATTAACTAATTTTATCCTCATGTAAATGTTTCACATGCCAATGAGCATTAAAAAAATCCTTCTTAGGTCTGCAACATGTCATTCTATGCACACAAAAAACCTCAACACCAAATTTCATGCTTTTCCCTTTAGGATTTGACCTCAAAATTGGTAAAAAAACTTGAAAAAACCTATCTCACCTCTTAAAATTATCTTATGAGCTCTGTAACCTTTGTAACTAAACTTAACCCCTCATTAGGTCACAGTATATCTCTTTACACACTACACCTTGAACTACCAATCATACTTAGACTTTGATTACACCTTGAAACATTTTTTAATATTCTAAAAACATCATAATAATGTCATAAAACCTCATACAATTCTCACACACTACTAAAATTATTCACACAAGTCTCATACTACTCATCTCATCAAGCTACCAGGCCTATGCCTTCTCACTAGGTCTCTCAATGCAAGTACTAAGGTTCAAAACTAACCTTGGAAGTCTTATGAATGATTATTTTACTCTTTCACATGTTTACACAACTTATACACTCTATCATGACTATATTAACATAATTCACCAAGCTTAATATGCTTTATGCATACACCTTCTCATAGGACTAAACTAGGCTTCTCAAGACATCTAATACTCAACAGTAGCTTACCTTACATCATGAGATTAACATTGACATGCCATAAAACTCAAAATAATTACTATGTTTCCTTCAAATTCTCTATAAGTAGATAAACAATAGGTTGCCTTCAAATTTTCTCTTGTCATAAGACTTCTTTGTCTCATACCACTCCACCATGCATGGCCTCAAATTTTGACCTTAACATTAATGACATACATCTTCATTTTGACATAAATAAAAACATCAATGCCTCAACACCAACAATAAGAACATACCTCAACACTAAAGAGATGACACATTTTATCTTATCAAAACCCCAAAATCTTGGTATGGAGGAGCCTTTCAATCCCAAGATCTCTAAACCATTACACCATAATCCAAAGGCATAAAGATCCTAGGAGCACCTAACCTAACTAGGAAGTGCCATGTTAACCAAAGGAATAGATCTTAATTAAGTGAAAAGCCACTAGATGTCAAACACATTAGTCTCTATATATTATAGAAATGTCAAAATTTTGGAGATATCATCACATGGAATAGAGTAGGAGCTACTCGAGAAAATTTATAGAGAAGTTACATGTTAGTAACCTTTCAAATCTAATTAAACATTGGCTACATAGCCTATAAGTCATGATCTCAAATTTGATGTGTTGGCCATCAAAACTGTGAAGAGGCTAATAATGGATAGTGTATCCAATTTGATTTATAGAATCAAATCATAGTCCAACTAAATAATGAATAATATAAGAATCATTAGCATGGCATGTGTATTGGAAAAAAGCATATATCATAAAAGATAAGTTTAGCCTTAATGAGGTATGTTGAGGTGTGGAGCTAAAAGCTTCACCAAATGAGCAAATGCAAGGTTGTTGTATTTACACAGTCACCAATGTCAGTCAGGGATTGACTGGAGTCTACCGACGTCAGTTATAGATCAGTTAACGTCTATCATATGTAGGCAGATAGGGACTGACGTCAGTCACCTATGCATTCCAAAAGTCTATTATTGAGGTAGAACAAATTGTTTGCATGATAAGTTTAACTATTAGTGTTGAGTCCATATTTCTATTTTTGGCAGGACTGATTTGAACCTTTGATTAGGAGGTGTATCTGATGGTGGAGAATGCATAGCTCATGATCCCTAATTATATATAATAGGGATAGATCTTTATAGCTTGGGTATGAGAAAAAGGGTGAATCAATTCAAGTAGTTGAATTGTGTTTGTAATTGAGAGAGAGAACTCTTGAGGGAAAGAGATCTGTACATCTGAGAGGTGTGGAAGAAAGTGTGATTTCTTCAATTGTATTTCCTTTTGGAAGAGTTTAATACAAGTTTTCATTGTTTCTTGTATCTCTTATTCTTTGCTTATTCTGATTTCTAGTTACTTATTATTCTAGTTTAATTATGTGTTTAGTTGCTTACACAAAAGTAATCAATTGTATCTATAAGATCCTAACAAGTGGTATTAGAGCTAGGTTCACTAACAGGTTGTATCAGTTCCGGTTAGTGTGTGTTGATTATAGGTCACTCATAGGGGTTTCTGATTGAGTGGGAGTAAAGCAATGGCAGAAGAAAGTAAACTAAGAATGGAGAAGTTTAACGGCAATAATTATCAATTATGGAGGATGCAGATAGAAGATTATCTATATCAGAAAGATTTGTACTTACCGTTGAGTGGGGTTTTAAGCAAGCCCAAAAATATGCAAGATGAAGAATGGAATGTTCTTGATAGAAAGGCTCTAGGATCCATAAGGTTGAGCCTGGCATCTTTTGTGATTTCCAACTTCTCACAGGTAAAGACAATGGTAGAGTTAATGGATACTTTGGAAAATTTATATGAAAAGCCCTTAGCTTTGAATAAGGTATATCTTATGAAGCAATTATGTAATTTGCAAATGCAGGAAGGTGGATCTGTATCTAGTCATCTAAATGATTTCCATGCAATAGTAAATCAGTTAAACTCAGTCAAAATAGTTTTTGAAGATGAAATTAAGGCTCTCTTAATTTTATGCTCTTTACCTAAAAGTTGGCATAGCTTGGTAATGGCAGTTAGTAATACTGCATTTGCTACAAATATCTTGAAAGTAGATGATGTTGTTAGTGTAATCTTGAATGAAGAAATTTGCAGGAAAAGCACAAAGGAAACATCAGGTAATGCTTTAAGTATTGAAAGTAGGGGAAGGCAAAAAGAGAAGTGCAAGCAAGGGAGATCAAGGTCTAAGTCAAAGATGAGAGGTAGATCCAAATCTAGAAATGGAAGAAAAATAACCTGATGGAATTTTGGAAAGAAAGGGCATGTAAAGAAAGACTTCTGGTTGAAGGTTAAAGAAGAAAAATAGCATGAAGGTAATGAAGAAGCAAAAGTTGCAAGTATTATTGCACAAGATGCTTTTACACTTTCTTTGGATAATAGAATAGAATCTTGGGTTGTAGATTCTAGTGCCTCTTTTCATGTAACCCCAAATAGAGAATTTTTCAATGATTATGTCTGGGGAGATTTTGGAAAAGTTTATTCAGGGGATGATGAGCCTTGTAAAACTGTTGGCAAAGGAAAAGTGTAGCTGAAATTGCACAATGGCAACACATGGGTGTTGAAAAATGTCATGCATGTACCCATCCTGAAGAGGAATCTGATTTTTGTAAGAAAGTTGGGGGATGAGGGTTACACAATAACTCTCACAGCTAAATCTTGGAAGGTTTCCAAGGGTGCACTTGTATTAGCTAGAGGTAAGAGAGTAGGTACTCTCTATTTATGTAATTGTATTACTGATTATTCTCCTTTTGTATTATCTACTTTAGATGTAGATGCAAAGTTGTGGCACTGTAGGCTTGGCCACATGAGCGAGAAGGGAATGAGTGTTCTTAAGTCAAAAGGTAAGCTTTTAGATTTGAAAAGCATAGATCTAGATTTCTGTGAGCATTGTATTTTTGAGAAACAGAAGAGAGTAAGATTTCTTTAAACTAGGTCAACAAAAAAGAAGCACAAATTGGAGCTTGTTCACACAGACGTGTGGGGACCAGCTCAGGTAGCTTCTATTAGAGGATCACAGTATTGTGTTTCTTTCATTGATGATGCTACAAGAAAGGTATGGGTTTATTGCATAAGAAATAAATATGATGTTTTTAATACATTTAAGAAATGGAAAGCTTTGGTTGAGAATGAAACAGGTTTGAGATTGAAGTGCCTTAGATCTGACAATGGTGGTGAGTACTGCAGTAATAAATTCAAAATTTACTATTCTATGAGTGGAATACATAGGGAAAGGATGGTTCTAAGGACACCTCAGCAAAATGGAGTTGCTGAAAGGATGAATAGAACAATATTAGAGTGTGCACAGAGTATGAGATTGAATACTGGTTTGCCCTTATAGTTTTGGGCAGAAGCTATAGATACTATGGTTTACCTAATTAATAGAGGACCCTCTACTACTCTGGATGGTGGAATTCTAGAAGAGGCTTAGACAGGTAAAAAGGTAGATCTTTCATTTCTCAAAGTTTTTGGTTCTGAAGCTTTTGTGCATGTTGATAAAGAAAATAGAAAGAAGCTAGATGCTAAATCTATGAGGTGCACTTTTATTGGTTATGGCTCTAGAGATTTTGGATTTCAGTTGTGGAATCTAAGAACTAACAAAATAATTAGAAGCCATGATGTTGTTTTCAATGAGAAGGTGATGTACAGTGATCAACTCAAGAAGCTAAATAATACTGAGCAGAGCAATGCTGATTTGGATGAGGTGATGATCCAAAATGAGCTCGTGAGAAAGAATAATCACTTATAGGAAAACACAGACACTGATAATGGTCAAGCAAGAACTGATGTTAGTCATATAGGAACCGATGTCGGTCAGATAGTAACTGATGTCGGTCACACAAGAATCAATGTTTGTTAGTTGGAATCAATGTTGATCAGGTACAGACCTGGAGATGACTGGGATCAGTCACTAACAGAGAATTTGGGTGGACACCAAGTTGTGGATGAGTCTCAAATGCCCATAAGGAGGTTAGAAAGGGTAAGTAAACCTCCAATTTGATATTCTCCTTCTTTATTCTACTTGTTACTCACTGATAGTGGAGAGCCAAAAAGTTTTGATGAGGCAATGCAAGTAGAATCTCAAAAATAGTGGGAGTTTGGCATGAATGAGGAAATTGATTCCTTAAAAGAGAACCAAACATGGGATTTGGTTGAGTTTCCAGCTGAAAAGAGAGCACTGAAAAATAAATGGGTTTATAGGTTAAAGGAAGGTGAGAATGGACAAATGAGACATAAGGCCAGGTTGGTAGTAAAGGGATTTGCACAAAAACTAGGTATTGATTTTGGTGAAATTTTTTCTCCTGTAGTAAAAATGACTTCTGTTCAGACTGTATTGTCTTTAGTTGCTATTGAGGATTTGCATCTTGAGCAGCTTGATGTTAAGATAGCATTTCTTCATGGAGATTTGGATGAAGAAATATATATGGATAAGCCGAAAGGTTTTGAGGTCAAAGGTAAGGAGAAGCTTGTGTGCAGGTTGAAGAAAAGCTTATATGGTCTTAAGCAGGCTCCAAGACAATGGTATTTGAGGTTTGACAGGTTTATGATTGAGCATGATTTCAGTAGATGTCAATCTAACCATTATGTTTATTTTAAGAGATTGGATAATGGTAGATATATTATCCCGTTGCTATATGTAGATGATATGCTTGTTGTAGGTTCACACATGTAGGATATTAATGAGCTTAAGGTAAAATTAGCTCACACATTTGCCATGAAGGATTTTGGAGCAGCAAAGAAAATCCTTGGCATGAGTATTAAGAGAGACAGGAAAAATCATAGTTTGATTTTGTCTCAAGAGGATTATGTGAATAAGGTGTTGAAAAGGTTCAATATGCAGGATGCAAAATCGGTAAGCACACCTATGGATGGATAGTTCACATAATAGTTTCCTAAATCACATGATGAGGTGGAGTACATGAGTAGAGTTCCATATGCTTTTACAATTGGGAGCTTGATGTATGTAATGGTATGTACCAGACCTGATATTGCCCAAGTAGTGGGAGTTGTCAGCAAGTTCATGGCCAATCTAGGGAAGGAACACTGAAAAGTAGTTCAGTGGATTCTCAGATATCTGAGAGGGACTAGCAGTAGGCATTTATGCTATGGAGGATCAAACACTTCTCTACATGGGTATGTAGATGCAGATATGGCAGGTGACTTGGATGGTAGGAAAAGCACCACATGTTATGTTTTCACTATTGGTGGAATGACAGTTAGCTAGATTTCAAAGTTACAGAAGGTTGTTACCCTGTCTACTACAGAGGCAAAATACATTGCAGGTCATAGAGGCTAGCAAGGAAATGATATGGATGACACGGTTCATGGAAGAGTTGGGAAAGGAGCAAGAGAGTTGTAGATTGTATATTGATAGTCAAAGTGCAATTCATTTGGCAAAGAATTCAGCCTTTCATTCAAGAACCAAACATATATAGCTTAGGCACCACTTCATTAGACAGGTATTGGAGGATGGTGAGTTGAAGCTGGAAAAGATCCATACAGATAAGAACCCTACTGATATGTTAACAAAGCTGGTAACAAAGGAGAATTTGAATCTTCATTCAAAAATTTTTGGTCTTCAAGATTGAGCTTGAAGATGGAAACAAGCTAGAGGATGTTGCTCTACAGGTATAGGTGCAGCTGTTTATTTCCAAGTGGGAGATTGTTGAGGTGTGGAGCTAAAAGCTTCACCAAATGAGCAAATGCAAGGTTGTCGTATTTACAAAATCACCGACATCAGTCAGGGATCGACTGGAGTCTGTCAATGTCGGTTATAGATCGGCTAACATCAGTCATATGCAAGCAGATAGGGACCAATGTTGGTCACATGTGCATTCCAAAAGTCTATTTTTGAGGCAGAACATATTATTTGCATAATAAGTTTAACTATTAGTGTTGAGTCCGCATTTCTATTTTTTGGCAGGACTGATTTGAACCTTTGATTATGAGGTGTATCTAACAGTGGAGAATGCATAGCTCATGATCCCTAATTCTATATAATAGGGATAGATCTTCATAGATTGGGTATGAGAAAAAGGGTGAATCAATTCAAGTAGCTAAATTGTGTTTGTAATTGAGAGAGAGAACTCTTGAGGGAAAGAGAGCTATACATCTGAGAGGTGTGGAAGAAAGTATGATTTCTTCAATTATATTTCCTTATGGAAGAGCTTAATACAAGTTTTCATTGTTTCTTGTATCTCTTATTCTTTGTTGATTCTAATTTCTAGTTACTTATTATTCTGGTTTAATTCCGTGTTTAGTTGCTTACACAAAAGTAATCAACTGTATCTGTAAGATCCTAATAAGGTTGAGTAATTGATTGCACAAAATCATGGGTGGTTGGTAGTATTGATGCAATACCAACTAATTTTAACTATTAGAATTCAATTGAGACATGGTTTAATTACACAAATTCTAGGCACACCTTCAATTTATCATAGATTTTGAGATATCTACTCAACCATAGTCCTTCAACTACATTTATGATTATTAAAACTACCTCTTTAGTGGGTGAATTTGAATATTGAAATTTAATTTACATTTTAACTCCTCATGCATATGTGCTTATATAAGATCAAATCTTTGATGTAATGAAGGTTGGTATTTTTTAGGACTAAGAGGATTATGCTTGGGCTAGTTCTTTATAGTATTGGATGAGACTATGCTTGGTTGGCCCTTTTTAGATTATAACTTAGAGTAGTGGACCAATAATTTTCCTTTCATGAATTTCAATTATTCATAGATTAGTTTTGTAATTTGAGGTTGTTTGGAAGCTAAGTCTATAGATCACTGAGTATTTGATGAATCCTAAATAATCCTTAATAGAAACAACTTTAACTAAAAGACTTGTAATTTTATAGACTTGGTCTATGCATATATGTGGTGACCTTATTTTGCTCATTGGATATGTGCTTCATTTCATAAACTCTTACACCATCCTTAGATTTGTGATAGATCTAGATCAACTAAGGATTGATTTACTTAGAAATTCATTTGATCAATAGAACTAGACAAGTCAACATTAAAAAACATTTTCTTCTTCTCTTTCTCCTTGAATTTCTCTCTTTTTCCTTTTTTAATAAGTCTAATAGATTATATTAACTTAAGTTTTGATTTTTGGTCTAAATCAAAAAAATTAGCTTGATTACATGCTCTTTTATTTATCTATTCTCATTTATACATTATTGAACTTATAAGCAATAGACATTTTCATTTTGAGTTAATTGTTTATATTCATAGTTAGATCATTTTGATGGTTACTTAGGCATAAGCTCTTTATTTTTAATGCATATTGATTTGTATAAAATACACACCAAATTCCCTTGACATGGAATGGTCACAATGATTTAACTAGGTTACCCCATGTACCAAGACCTAGTAACCAAGATCTTGGGGAGATTTTCTCACATAAATATCCTTTCAGGAGAGGAAGGGATTACTAATCCTTTCCTAAGTTGGCATGTCAAAATACCTCACAACATAATGGCACTAGAAGGAGGGATTGGAAGTTTTTAGACTGTAAATTTTTTTATCTGAGTCTTCTGATGGATTTATCTTGGATAATAAGATATATCTATCCTATGGACATTTTATAACCTTCACATTACTTTCATAAGAACCCACATAAATTTTTTTCAAATTATATCCATGGTGGAAATTCAACTGCTGAAGAACACATCTAGGGTTTTAGATAAGAACTTATTAGAAAGCATATTCAACATGAGGATGTGGCATGTCACCTATTCCCCTTTTCATTAGATCAAACTATTTATTCTTGGTACTTCTGTCTACCAGAAGGGTGCATCACAACATGGGCCATCTTTGAGAGCTTATTCCTTAATCATTTTAATATACCCATTAAATCTTCTATCTTTTTATATAAATTTGTCACAGTCTGTAAAGGGCTTGATGAGCCAGCTAGTGTATTCAACCATAGATTCCATTAACTATACACTAGGTAGAGGGATCCTTTCCTAAAAATAGAGGATTAAATAATTGGGTTATATCTTCAAACCTTGGATTATCTAGCTTATGTGTTCAATAAGATAAACTATTCCACTCTCACCTCATTAGCATTGGTCTACTAAGAGGTTTTTGTTATTGAGAAATAGTTGATGATTCAGGGTATTTATGCCTAAATTTCTTTAATTATCATGCCCACAAATCATCCCATGGAACAATATTCACCTTAAAACAAAGAATTACCCAAATCCTTTATCCATCACACCTCCTATTGATAAATGAGAGTCCTAATTACTTATTTAATGCATATAAATTAGTTAATTTTATGTATAATAAATAGACCACTTCTTATAATTTTAGTGACTTAGTATCTTTATGTAATATTTATAATCAAATATTTTTTTATATGACACAATCGAGAGGTAATTCATAATCTAAGCTACAAAGCTACATACCCTATTGCACCATCTAGATTATGTGAATATGGATACATTAATAATGTAGATATGATCATGCATGCCAAGGATATATCATATTAGAATCATGATACATTATTTAAAGGATACAATAGTAATGATGATGACTCCAATTATGAATAATCAAAATCTATAAAAGGTAGTCTAATATCTAAGAATCAAATTGATAAAGAGCTATCCACACAAAATGAACAAATTGACATATCTTGTGATTAGCTAGAAGAACAATTAGAGGAGTTTGATCTCTTGGATTAATAATATTCATACTATGCACCTAGAACATTCTTACCCTCAACTAATATTCCTTCATTTAATAGATTGATCCAAGATGGTTAACATTTTTATGGTTGTAATGAAACTTTCCCTACATCATCATTAGGGAATGAAATAAAAGAAGTAAACCAAGAAGAAAGAGGTTATCCATTTGATGAGAACAATCTAAAATAATTAAAATTTGATGATCTCTATCATTAATTTAGTATTTTCTAAAAATTAGTTGATAGTACCCAAACTTTCCTCTTAGTAGTAGAGGTAATCAAAATGGGAAGTCATGAGCATCGTGGCCTAAATAAATAATTCATGCCAATGGAGGTTCAAGTTGAGAATGGACTAATTCAACCCAAATCCCTACATTCTTTATCCACTAATGAAAATATTTTAAGGTCTCTGATATGGTAATAATCTAAAACACTCCCATACCTTTTGAATGTTGAGGATAATGATAAGGATGCTACATAAACACCTATTTGTATCAAAAAATAGCTTCCAAGTAACTCATCTATTGGCTACCATTAAAAACATGCCACTTTCAAGTTGGATCTTCCAATAAATTTGGTATGTATGAATACCCAAACCTATCCTTCAATATAATACAATGTATGGGCTGAGGTATTTTCTAAACCCTATCCCTCATGATTTTTGCAATCTAGATGTAAACATAATGTAGAATTCTATAGTCCTATCTTGCTTGAGTTTCATGAGAATAATATTGACAAATATTTATGGGATGGTGGTTTCCATCATAGAGGAAAACATATAATAAAGTATTTGTGCCCTTTACCCTTTTAAAAATTATATGAAATCAAGTCTCTTATTGGTTCAAGCATGCACTTGATTTAACATTTCCTATCAATACTTTTCTCATTTCCTTTGTTTTTTTTTTTATTTTACTTCTATCCCTTATTATTAGATTATGTTTGATTTGTTTATTTTATAAGTTCATTGTTTGGTTTTTCCCAGCTATTTTTCTATTTGGTTCCCTTGTTAGTCAAATTAATGAAAATAATGGTTGTGTAAATAACATAAATGGTGCTCAAATAAACTAATTATAATTTTACTCAAATAACTTATGTGAACTATTGTTATAATTTTATTCATTTCTTAAGTTCTAAATTTCAATGATTTTTAATGGAACCTATGGATTTAGAACAATTATTTTCTTGTTTGAATCCATGTAATGCACTTAAATAAATATATAAAGAAAACTAAAACATTGATTTAATTCTAGTTTATATTGAGTTGTCATGGAATTATTGATTTAATTTTACCCATGGCTTGGTCCCCAACCCTCTATGGATGAAATTCAAAATATCCTTTAAAAATAATCAAGTTAAATTTTAAAATCTAAATTCTTATCAAAAGGGTGATCTTGACAACCTCCACCATAGGCTTTCTAGCCTAGTTGATAGTGGAGAAATGTCTTTGGAAGGTATTATAGATATATCTATTAGGTATATAAATACCTAGATAACATAAAAGTAATGACCACACCACTACCCCCAAATCTAAATTATAAAATCTATTTCCTTTCATAATTTTGACCTTATGTAAATCTGAATTACTATGTGTGTATGCTAAATAAATGAATCAATCACTTGATCACACTCACATGTGGTTTTTGAAAGATTATGGATTAGTATGTCACTTGTTCCCATATAATTTAGTGCATTTAAATTTAGTTTTGTTCTAAGTGATAACTTGTAGCTAATGCTTTTTCTTCTTATGAAATCATAGATTCTAGATTTTTTAAATACTCAAGAGTGTTTCCCAATAGGAATCATATTTTATTATTGCTTGCACAACACATGTCATTTTAAGTCCAAAAATTGAGACCCTTTTTTTAATTTATAGTCTGGTCTTAGACCTTTCTAAAGTTCATTGTTGTTATTGGTTTAAATCAGCATTCTTGGAAATCTACTAGATGATTAGTTACAAGTGACTGAATGGGTTTACTTTAATATTTATGAGCTTCTTTAGTTTAGTCCAAGATTTTATCTATAAGTGAGTTAGTTTCAAACATCTAAATTTTCATATATAGTCAAAGTCTTTTTCTATTTATCTACTTGTGTTTTGAAACACATTTTACAACTTTCTCTTAGACAATTTAACCTTAGGTTTGTGTAAATTATCTGACTATTTTAGAGTTTTATTGCTTTTTTCCTTCAGTAATTTGATCCATTTCAATTCTCATTTTAGTCTAAATGACTAAATTTTTATAAAGGTTACCATTTAACTTAGTTTATTCTCATAAAATGGATGAAATTAGCTTTAGAATCAATTAAATGACTGAGTCATTGCATAGTTTCTAGTTTATACTTTATCATTTTTTAGCTTTTGTCTTAGTTATTTGCTTTCAAATAGTTAGTCATTTATTTTAAAATAGTTAGATATTTATTTTAAAATGTTTAGCCACTAGTTTTTTAAATCAAAGTCATTGAATATGCATGTTCATATGCTACCTGTAGGTACCCAAATAAGTTTACACTTTTAAACAAAAGAGCAGTCAAAAATTTTACATGAAGGAGAGTATATAAAAGGTCAAAAGACTTTGTGAGATTTTTTTAAGTATTTTTATCTTCAATAAAAATATTATGATTGAGTCAAAAAATTTATATAAAAAAATCACAAAAGTAATTTTTGCAAAAACAAAGGCTTAGGTCTTTGAAATTCAGAATTTTTGCACATCCAAATTTTTCAAAGACTTGGGTCTTCATAAAAAGTATCATGACAAAAAAATTCATGAAAATAGTCCAAAAAAATGTTGTCAACAAAAGTTCTAAACAAAATTTTCAAAGAAATAAGAGAGCTCAAAGCACTTCATGAGAATTTTATAAATGTTTTGATCTTAGGAAAAAGTGTTGCAAAAACTAGTCAAAACTTTTGTTGCGAATAAAAGTTATGAAGACCAATGTATAGAAAAAAGTTGTGAATAAAATTTATGAAGACTAAGGTAAAAGTCAAATTTTTTAAATGAGGGCTAAAATATAAAATTTATGAATACCAAGTTCAAAATGAAAGTTTTGACAAAACTTGTGAAGATTTGGATCTTCTAAAAGTGTTGTGAAGACTAGTCAAAACTTTTGTTATGAACAAAAGTTCTGAAGGTCAAAGCCTAAACATAGATATGAAAACAAAAGATATAATGGGACTATGTAATGAATGATTAAGGGGTATTGAAAACATCATGAAGAATGAAGTAAAGGCTCCTCTTTTCTCAAGAATTTTTGTCACGTCTTTTGCATGATAAGTCTTCAACAAAGAACAATAATATAGAAAAGGTCATGAAGGATGAATTATAAATTAAGTTTGAAAAGATAAATTCCATAAGAATACTTCACATGGAATATTCTTATAATCCTATCACCTTTATAGGTAGATCCATTGATTCCCCAGAGCTCAAAACCATTTTATCATAAGCCAAAAGCATAAAGAGCCCAAAAGAAAATAACCTTAGTAAGAAGTGCCACATTAACCAAAGGAAGAGATCCCAATCGAGTGGAAATCCACCATGTGTCTCAAATAATAGATGCATTATTCTCCCATAGATGACAAATATGTCAAAGCCTAAGACACCCCATTATATTATAGAGCACCATTGGCATAAGGTGGGAACTACCTGGGAAACTTTACAAAGAAGCTATGTGATAGTAAACCATAAGATCTAAGAACTTTTTGGATGTGTAGCTAATAAATCATGAGCTCAAATTTTATGGCCCATATAGGCATCAAAACCTATGAAGAGTTTGAGAATGGACTGTGCAACCAATTTAATTTGAAGAATCAAATTGTAGTCTAATTGAATCATGAATAAGATGGGAATATTTATCATGGCATGTGAATTATAATTAAGAACATAGAATAAAACACACATTTAGCCTTAATGAGGTATTCCAATTGATTATAGATAATAATGGGTGGTTAGTAGTCCCAATACAATCCTAACTACTTTCAACTACTAGAATTCAATTGAAGCATGATTTGATTTCATAAATTATAGACATGGCTTCACTTTGTCAAATATTTTGAGCCACATGCTCAAAAACACTCCCTTAACTACATTGATAATTTTTATAACTTCCCCTTTAGTGGGTGAATTTGAATTTGAATTTGAAATCCTCAGACCTATGCGCCTATATAAGATAGAATCTTTGATTTAATAAGCCCTAGTATTTTTTAGGACTAAGAAGATTAAGATTGGGTTGGTTCCTTTTAGGATTAGAGGAGATTATGCATGGATAGATTATTTTATATTATAACTTAGAGTAATGGACTAGTCATTTTCCTTTCATGAAATTCCCTACTTTCTATATTGGTTTTTTGAGTTGAGGATATTTTAAAGCTGAGTCTATAACTCACTGATCATTTGATGAATCCCAAATAATTCGTAATAAAAATATATTTATTTGAAAGATTTATCATTTGAAAAACTTGGTTTGTGCATGTATATAGTGACCTTATTTTCCTCATTGGCTCTACTAATTAATTTCATATAATCTTACATTGCCCTTAGTTGGATTTATGTTAGGTCTGAATCAACTAAGTACTAATTTACATAGGGGTTCATCTTCTCAACAAAACCAAGATGGTTGAGATTAAAAAGTGGTCTCTTCTTCTCTTTCGTCCTAACCTTATCTCTTATTTTTTAATCAATTTTATATATTAGATTAACATAGGTTTTGAGTTTTATTCTGAATCAAATGTTTTAGCTAGACTACATGCTCCTTTATTTATTTATTGCTCATTTATGCATTATTGAGATTATGAGTAATAGACATTTTCATTTTGAATCAGCTATTAATATTCATATTTAGATAATTTTTCTAGTTACTTAGGCATAAACTCTTTATTTCTAATACATATTGATCTATCTAAAATACACACTGAAGACCTTTAGCTTGGTATGGTCACAACAAGCTG